>JAGXJF010003915.1:0-533808 GCA_019208055.1 Stipa capillata | reverse complement strand
CTAATCTTCTACCAATTTGGTGTATGTAGCAGCTCTATCAATTTGATTTATTATGCATAATCATGTCTTATCTATTATTGGTTGAACGGATTCGTCTAAAGTACTCTCTTTGTCTCATAATGTAAAGCATATTTTGATTGGTTAAGACAAGATTTTAATCAATAATTATTTTATTAGTATGTAATTTATGTAACAGAATATTGATAACGGCAGATAATACTCAAGATTGATAACGGCAGATAATACTCACCTCTGTCAGCTACTTGAGAGAGAGAGAGAGAGAGAGAGAGAGAGAGAGTACATTCTAAATCTCATGTTAAGTATATTGAGTTACATATTTGCGGTCCGAATTACATATTTGTGGACGAAACTACTTTGCAACAATTAGCGGCTCAGCGCGAGCATATTACATCCCTTTTATCTATGACTTTCCAAGTAACTTTTTAAAATTTATCTTCAAAGTTCATAAAATACTCCTGCATACTCAACATATTAGGTATGGATCCAGACTATTAAAATGTAGTGCTGACATGCAATCTAAAACTTCATTACTCACAATTTGTCAGTAAATCCTGCTGTTGCTCACTGGTATTTACATCTCCATAAGCATTGTGGGTGATCATGACCGAAGTAGTTTTGGACCAGAATTTGAAGCTATCCATGAAACAATTACATCCACAAGTGCGTTGTCATCCTCCGGGATCTGTGTTCGTAGAATGCCAGAATCAGTGCCAAAAGTGGTACCGACCTCCTTAGCAACAGCCTCCCATGGTGTGCCTGTTGTCATATTTTCCAGGGGTTCACCTCCACGGTTCACTGCATCAGCCATTCCTGGTGGAACATCAGGAAGTACCTGAAGAAACCATATAATTACTTTGCTGAAACAAGAGCAACAATTCATACATTAAATTATAATCTTTGCCAGAATTATAAGATCTTTCGTCTCACAATATATGGCTTTGTCAAGAGCTCCGAACATAAAAACCTGAAGAAGCACCTGTTGTAATGGCAGGCCATGATCCCCAGGAAGTGAGCGAATCGACATATCAAGCAGTGAGCTAATGGCAGATTCAGAGCTTAGTACTTGTGCAAGGATAGAAGTTTCATCAATTTGATCATCTTTGAACTTTACTAAGAGGTTCCGAGAAATTCCTTAGTAGGATTTTATCTGCCAAAAAAGTGATGAATCAGCAAGATGACATCACATGTATGTAACAACATATCAAGTATAGTTTATTGACATCACATGTACCATTTTATATAAAACAGTATAGTTTAGTGAAAGTGAAATTTGCATTTTCAGATTTAACCAACACAACTCCAACTCAAACTTCTGGATATAGTATATTGGACCAATGTTAAGATTAGAACTATTATTTTTGGAGACCTATTAGTTTCTTTTAATGGTTTCTGTGCACTAGATATGTGGTCTACATTGCTCTAAACAAAACATCTCATGTTTACTATTAAGATAATAATGATTTGAAGTTTTGAACTGAGGATTCTGGATACTTCATAATCGCGAATGTATAGATACTGACAAGGATGCCTCCAGTGTCATACAACACCAGAGACTATATGAACTAATTCAAATTTTATCTCTACGTGACGTAATTGACTTAGTTCTATAAAGCTTAAAGTTAAGAAAACACATCATCTTAGAAGGAAATTACTTTATACTATTCAATATTACAATTGCTGGCACCATATGTTCACATGGGAGGCAACGTATATGTGATGCAAACAGTTCAAATGTTATAACAGAAGAGTGTGAACATACCAGCCGGCGTGTCTCCTCTGGTTTTGGAATGAAGTCTTCTCGGCCTTTTACTAAGTCCATGTACAATGGAGGAAGTTGTTGAACTAAGGGAAGAAGTTGCTTAACAACAGGAGGGCCCAGGTTCTCAAGTTGCTTAATAGCCGCTTCAGCCTGTTGTGCAAGAATTATAATCACCTTAGCTTAAAGGTTTAGACAGAGGGAAAAGGCATGTACCCAACTATTCTTGATGTGACAAAGCAATATGTGTTCTGCATTTGGGAGAGTGGCATCAATAACAATATTTAAGAAAAATAGCTAGAATAATCCATGTTCATTCTCATTATCATGTCCTTAACTCCTTGTTAATCGACGAAACTTCCTTTGTAAGCAGTATGAAATTCTAGTACTTTCTTCCGTGCTTACTGAGATGGCCCTTCACGGGACTGTAGCTAAGTGAAAGACATAGACGCAAAACGAGAAAAGGAAATGAAAAGAAGTTGCTCCTAAAGAAAACAAATATAAGGTCATCATAAGTTTCAGAAAATAGGAGATCATCATACCATGCATTCTAAGAACACAGACATTTATGTAATAGGGAAACCTTAACAGCCTGAAAATTTAACATTCTAGTAATTTTGTGGTATTAAGTAGAAGTTGTATTGCTCAGTTCGAATAAATTGGAAATTCCTGTTAATAAAAAAGTATATCAAGCCACAGTCACTTAAAAGGGTCCATAACACTTCTGCATATGAGATACTAATAGTAACAAAGACAGTTTATCTTAAAACAACTCAGAGATGTCCAAGTGACAATTGTTGGTGAAAACATGGAAATAAAATAGTAGCTGTATTGAATGCCTTTGACATTCTCGAAACGTTTTTGACATGAAAGACAGAGAAACACATCATACCCCAAAATGAATTGTTGGAGATGATGTCAACTGGGACAGTATCGGGCCAAAACTCTGCCATGGAAACAATTCGCCAGGCTTGCCTCCTGCAAAGGAACAATAGCGAAATTACAGGTAGTTTTTTTGACTTTTGAGTAGCAGGTTTTATAAAAAATGACAGCTTGAGAAGAACAAAAAAATGCTTGGCACCTTCACTAATTTCAATTAGGAAAATGAGATGTCATCATCCCATCCAATGTCTAAAGGCAAGTGGTTCTTATCACTAAGATTCACAGGCCACATTCAAGGAACCGCATCACATGCTAAACATTGAGATGCCAGTTTTATGGAGTAGTACATAAGTTCTCTAGTTTGGCATTTGTCTCTCTTGATGGATGACCACCCAATATAAAATAGACAGGCAAATCTTGTCAAGTAAAGTGGTGAAATCTGGAGTATCTGCTTAACTTATGAAAAGTTCCAAACTACTGGATATTTCAGGTCGAACGCTAGTACGATCCTACACTCTAAACTTATCAATACTTCATTGGGATGGAAGGGTAGACTAAAGTTACGTGTCACATTTCATTGCGGGAGAGAACACCAATGCATGCACAGACTTTATTGTTAAAGGTGTAGATTCTCAAGTTCCACACTTGCACGCACGCATGCACACACACACACACAGAGGGAGGGAGGGATGCAAAAACACACCTTATTGTTAAAGGCCATCAGTACGTTTCCACTTCGCTGCACAGCATATCTTGATCCTGGTACGGGAACGAGCATAAGTCACATACTGTACAATAAATTGAACAAAAAATAATAAAAATTCAAGATTAAACAAGTAGTACTTGATAGACAACCATCAGCAGATTAATCGAAGTTCAATCCATGCTAAACCCTTACCAATCAGAAGATGGACGACAGATCCCAGAGGGTGTCCAATGCCAAATGTAGGAAGGTCATTTACCTGAATAAAATTTAACATGCTTAGTATAATGGACCAACTCCTGAGTTAACTGTTAGAGTGTATAGCAGGGTGCCCGTGTGTTGCAACGGAATCTCAAATAGTATAATAACATCTCATGCTCTAACCAAACTATAAGTCCATAACAAAATATACTGCTTTGTCTTAAAACGATCTAATAGTAGAGTGCTCATATAACATACATGCACACATATAACAAAATTTACGCACATGTGTGGGGGAAGGAACAGCACCAGCAAGCCAGCTAACTCAGAACGTAAAGATTGGATTCTGTTGTTTAGTAAGATAATAAATTTAAGCAGAGTAAAAAACTAACTCAGAATGTAAAGATTGGAATATGTTTAGCAGAGTTTGTTGAGAGTTACGTAAATATTGGATTCTGTTTAGCAGAGTTTGTTAAGAGTTGGAGAGTTGGTTCTCAAGCACCTGTCAAACTTAAATTGAACGTCATCTGCAATGAAGAAATAATCAAAGCCGCTAGCCTACGGTGTAACAATCACCAGAGCTCCCCTAAATTTGAAACTGATAAATCAGCATTTGTAGAAGTAGGATATCAAGAAAAAATAGCTATACAGAAAGTCATAACTGCAGCAGCAGACACTATGTAGAGCTAGTACTAGGAAGCACATCATGATATCAGGTAACTTCATTGTCTTACAACATTGTCGTATCACTGAATTCTTCATACTTGAAAAAAAAATTCTCACTTGGAACCACAGGATAACTGAATATCTACAAATCAAATGTCGCTCTGCCTTCAAGACAACTAAGATTCTCACTAGATCACTCGACTCGTTGAACAGAATAAGCATGCTCGTGAAAGTAAATTTGGTTCATTAGACATTGTTTGACAACGTACTTGTCCGCGAGACGCTCGAGGAAGAAGCGGTACGTGACCTGCGGGGCGGCTCCAACGAAAATCTCACCAATGAAATGAACCACAAACGAGGGCTCCGAGGACTTGGACCGTAACACCCACGCTCCCTACCATGACAAGCTATAAGAATCAATCAATCGAACGAAAGATAGAAGGCAATCGCAATAGAGGCGAGAGCTAACGAAATGCACCTCGATTTCGGTCCAATCTCTGGTCGAATCCCAGCCCTCGCTGGACTGCTTCGCTGCCTCCGTGATCACCCTACGCGCCGGCCGCCGCAGCAGCAAGAGGTTAAACTCGAGAGAGCGCGGAGGTGAACAGATGGGAACCACGGAATTATCCATCACCTACCTCTCGATCTGGGAGTAGAGCTGTATCGATCCGTCGGAAGGAGCCGCGGGAGTCGGAGTCGGAGTCGGAGGAGCCGCGCCGCGGGGCCCCTCCCCGTCCTCGGACGAGCAGCAGGAGATAGCGCTTGTCGTCCTCCTCTTCCCCCTCCCGCTGGTCGCCGAAACACTACCGCGGGACCCCGTGAAGAAGCACACGGCGGAGGAAGAGGAGGCGGCCGCGCCACAGCAGCCGCGTAGTTGCACCTGCACGGCGGACGGAGGCCGCGGGGACGCAAACCCTTATCATCTCTGGCGCCGCGCCTCGTCTTCTCCCACACACCCACACACACACACACACACAACATACACACACACACAGAGCCTCTGTACGGAACCGTTGTTCCGTCTCCGCTGCAACTACCAGCCGCGCCCGCGAGTGCGAGTGCGGTGTCACGCGGAGCACGCCCGCACCGTAGCAACCGGCGCCGGCCGAGAGCCGCACGATGCCGCCCGGAAATGACGCGCAGGCCATCTGATTTGCCCACAGAAACGCAGGCTCCACTAGTCAAAATCCCAAAGTGCTTCGTGCCCGTTGGGCGTTGGCCGCTGGCTTACGCCGCACACCAACCCTCTCGGCTACTCCTACTCCTCCCTCCGCCCCCCACGCGCTTATAATTTGTTGCGCCCACGCTTGCTTGCCTCGTTCCTGCTCGTTGCTTGCGCTTGCTACGCGCCAACCGGAGCAGAGCATCGATGCGGCCGTGGGAGCGCGGCGACGCTGACGGGGAGGAAGACGAGGAGGCCGGCTGCTCAAACACGGATGCTAACACCAGTAGCGCGAATGCGAGCACGTGCTCGAGCACGGCTCCTAGTAGCGGCGGCGCGAGGCGGAACGGCAGGGGAGCGGCGGAGGCGAGGTGGGGGAGCAGCCCCGTCTCGGGGGCGACCATCAACCTCAGCCGGGAGTACACGCTCGCCATCCAGACCAGCTCCTACAACGAGATCTGGGCTAAGATCCACGTAGAAGTGGACGGGCAGCGGGTGTACGGCGGCGGCGCCGGCAACGAGGACGAGGAGGACAGGTGCACCCTCGCCGGCGTGCTCCGGCCGGAGGACGCCGTTGTGGAGCGCGCGCTGGGGGACGCGCCCGACACGGAGCTGACCCGCCTCGCCGCGGACTACCTCAGCAGCACGCACCACGCGTCGCTGCTCTGCCTCTCCCTCCGCCGGTCGCTGCGTCGCGCGCGGGCGCTGTACGGGCCCATCACGGACATTCTCGCGCTGATCCCGCACGCGCCGCCGCTCGCCGCGCCGCACTGCGACTGCGCGTTCGACGCCTTCCTCCTGTTCGACGAAATACCCAACCCGTTCCTGCCACCCGCAGCCGGCTTCCAGGGCATGCATCGAAGCTTCGCCGGCCTCAAGAACCATCTCGACCTCCGCCTCCTCAGGGCCCGACGCAGGCGGCGGTTGCTGCGATGCGCGGCGCGCGGGTCTGGCATCTGCCTCATCGCTTGCGCAACCGGCGCTGCAATCGCTGGCCTCGTGATCGCCACCCACGCCATTACCGCATTATTGGCCGCGGCCCCTGCCTGCGCAGCGTCGCGTGGCTCCTGCTGTCCAACACCCGCTTGGATGAAACGCCTGCAGGAACACATGGACCGGCTTGACGCCGCGGCCAGGGGCGCCTACGTGTTGAACAATGATGTGGATACCATTGAGCGGCTGGTGGGCAGGCTCCACGCCACCGTCGAGAGCGACAAGATCCTGGTCCGGCTTGGGCTTGAACGCGGGAGGGGGCAGCACCACACCATCGAAGAGGTGGTGCGGCAGCTCCGGAAGAACCATCCCAGCCTGCTACGCCAGCTCGCCGACCTTGAGGAGCACATCTGCCTCTACTTCGCAGCCGTTAACCGTGCAAGGTTGCTCCTTGTACACCATCTCAATGCCCAGTCTGATCCTGACGCTGAGTTGCCTCTGTCATGATTTATTAGTCAACAACTGTACCCACTTCAAGAATGGTTTCATGTGGGTGAGAACCCCTTCTAAGCTGCCAAGTGAAATATACTGCAGCATGTCTGCACAAGTTTCCTGTTTTTAGCAAGGTATTATGCATTCATTGTCTATTGCTCGACAAAATGTGTCTGCTCGTGACTTTTTCACTGCTGCTTAGTTAACACTCTTTTCAATTCCATACATGTGGTCATCTTTACTTCCACAATCATTACTATGGTGGGATAATAAAGCTATGACTCTGAATTGACTTAAAGTGCTCAATCCAGTCTTGTAATCTTTCAAGTTGAACTCCTGCTGTTAAGAGAACCATGGTGCGACAAGTTAATTGCTCTCGAAGAACTCTGGAAAGTCTTATTTTTACTTGATATCTTTCCCAGATCAAAATTGAATTGATTTGCCAGTTTGAACGGTTGCTTGCAGACCACCATGAAAGGTAAACAAACAAATAATGTGTTGCATGTGACTATTAACAGCTACCTCAAGATACTTTAATCATTTCACAGTTGTTCAATCTGTATCTTGATGTTGAAACATGAAAGTATCATCTTGCTTTCAACATTGGTATTGATGGCAAGTTTAGTATGGAATATTCCAGCTTGCTTAGTATTCTATTCAGGAATTGCATAAGATCATTCTTTCAAAAATGTTTCAACCAATAAAGGTTTTATCAAAGATTAATTCGCTTTTCGCACGTTCAAGGGTTGTTATCCTGTTGTATGTTTCTTTCTAGCAGGCACCTGATTCTAGGCTGTGCAACTGGAAAGAATTCATGCTGATAATGTTCCAACTTGTAATGTGGTCGATTTGATTGTAAAGCACAGCCCTAGAAATAGCTGCATGTTGAATATGCCCTTGGTGGAGATATAGGGTATTGGTTGGTGGTGTCAGCTTGAAGGTGCAAATTTTCATAGCACAAGGTTAGCAGTTAAGATTCAAAGTGATATCGTTGTGTTTATCTGCTATGCTTGAAATGATTTAAATGTTAAGTCCTATAGCTTTGGTAGAACAGTATAAGTTCTATGATTATCTCCAAACTAAGTTCACGAGCAAAATGGCTATATCTTTGTTTTTTTTCCTCAAAACTTGCTGATACAGTAATTATTTCTATGTACAAGTAGCTTTATCTTTGAGTTCATCTGACATTCCATCTTCCACCTCCAGAGATCAGAGATTAATCTAGAAATAAGAAACACGGATTTTACATGAAAAACTCTTGTGAGAAAAAATCACAGACGCATAGAGGCATAGTTTCAGTACAATGGAGAAGCATTATAGGCACGAGACGGCATGCCGTCTTTAGGTGCGACTATAGGGGCATATATATAGAAGCAATCAATAAGAGTCCTTGGAAGACAAGAAACGAGTTATACTCGGTTGCGTTGGTGCACCAACGTGAGCCCTACACCACTTGGTGCTACGTCTAGCATGAGTCGGTGTCGTGTCCCACACGGTAACCTGAATTCGGATTACTTTCCAACAATCTCTACCTTGAGCTGATTCTCTCCGGTAGTCAAAGAAAGCAAATAACCTCTTCAATCAAATAAGCATAAACATCTTGTGCGTCAAAGTTACATAGGACTAGTGAGTAATACCAATTAAGTTTGGGTCCCTCCAGCAGTCAAAGAAAGCAAAGAGCTTCTCCAATCAAATAAGCATAAACACCATGTGTCTTAAAGTCACATAGGAATAGTAAGTCACATAGCTAGGACCTGACTTTGTCATCAACTGGATCATCATGTGTACTTATCTTGTTCACCTTAATGTCATCTTGAGCAATGACACCTTCAATAAAATGATCTCACATCAATGTGCTTTGTTCTCTCATGAAACATATGATCTTTTGTAAGGTAAATATCACTCTAACTGTCACGAAATATTGTGATGCAAGATATACTTCCATTAAGCTCAGTAAACAAACCTCTCAATCAAATAGCTTCTTTGTAAGTTTCTAAAATAGTCATATACTCGGCTTCTGTAGTGGACAAGGTAACAATAGTTTGAAGACTTGCTTTCCAGCTAACGGCACATCCTCCAACAGCGAATACATAACTAGTAAGAGATCTTCTCTTATCTACATCTCCAACAAAATCTGAATCCACATTACCAACAGATCCATCTCTAGATTTTTCAAACTGTAGACAAGTATTAGAAGTGCCCTACAAGTATATGAAAATTTACTGAACTATTTTTTAATGCTCTTTGCCAGGATTAGCCATGGCATACTAAATGCATAACATAAATCGGAGTGAGAACATACCATGGCATACATAAGTGAATCAACTACAGTGGCATATAGAACTCTAAACATGTACTCAATATCATCATCTGATTGTGGACGTGAATTTAAAGAAAGTCTTAAACGTGCAGCTAAAGGAGTACTCACTAGTTTTGCATTGTGCATATTAAAGCGACGAAGTGGCTAATCAATATACCCTTTCTGACTTAGGTATAATTGTACAGAGTGTCTATCTCTGGTAATCTTTATACCAAGAATCTTCTTTGCTACACCAAGATTCTTCGTCTCAAATTCAGTACTCGATTGTGCCTTTAATTTTGCAATTTCTGCCTTGTCTTTTGAAGCAATCTACATACTTTCAATATATGGGAGCAAGTAAGTAGCTGAATCATTAGCTATCTTTAAATAAACACAACTATCATAGTCTGATCTTCTGAAATCTTAAGAGATCATAAAGGAACCAAACCTCTTGTATCACTGCCTTGGTGATTGCCTCAAATCATGAAAAGATTTCTTTAACTTGCAAGCAAAATTCTCCTTTCTCGGAACAACAAAACCTTCTGGCTGCTCTATAGAAATGTCTTCTTCTAGCTCTCCATGTAAGAATGCAGTTTTCACATCTAGTTGCTCAAGCTCATAATCATGCATAGTTATAATGCTGAGTAAAGTACGAATAGAACTATGCTTCACAACAGGGGAAAAGGCATCTGTAAAATCAATACCTAGAATCTGGTTGTAACCTTTAGCAACTATCCTTGCTTTGCAACTAACTTCTTCGGTTGGTGTAATGTCCTCCTTTTTCTTGAGTATCCATTTGCAACGAATATGTTTCTTCTCAATTGGCAATTTGACTAACTCTCAAGTATCATTTTTCTCGTGTGATTCCATCTAATCATGCATGAATGACAGTTGTCCATTTATTTGAACCAATAGAAGTAATAGCCTCTGAATAAGTTGAATACTCAGCAATACCTTCAATGTCTTCTACCGCACTAAAAGCATAAGCAATAACATCACATTCTTCAATATACCTCTTGGGAGTAATCCCCTGTAGACCTCCTGGGCAGGAGGATCCTCAGTAATAGGTGCATCATCATAAACAACAATATTCTCCTTAAGATATATCGGCTAAATTAATAACATGCTCCACCTGCAGGACTAAAATACCACTAGCACCGCGGCATCGGTCCGCGATGGCCACAGCAGGACAGAGATGGAGGCGGGAGTTCTTTATTTCATACTATGCCGCCTCCACCACCAGCTAGACATCACGAAGGACACGAAAATCTAACATAGAAGAAACCTAATCTACACACCAACGTTGATCTAAAGTCCCCATCCTCCGGGTTCCAGATTAGCCACCGGAGGCTAGGGAAACCGTCGGGAACATCAATAGAAAAAACAAGAAATGGTGGTCGCCTCTCTAAAAGTGCAAATAGCCCCTTATGTGGTTTTGATAATGAATGATAATTCTTATAGATTAACAGTTTCCTTGAGACGGATATGTGGTTATGTCTCATAGGTGACGACGCATGAAGGGTCTTGGATGGATTCGTAATGAATGTCATCAAATCAAATATATATACATCAATATCAATGATTTCAAGAGATGAATGTCATATGATTAAGAAGAGACGATGAAACTACCTTTACGGGTTAATGATGGGCTCAAGGTGTAAGCTATGATTGATCGAGGTGAAACTAAATAGAAGATGAAGGTTAATCAAGGATTGGACTCAAGATAGTTAACATACGAGCATCAAGATTATGCTACTTCTCATAGTATGGTCAACTGGGCTCGGTAAGCATGTCTTGCATTCTTTGAAATAACTCAATGTCCATATATATGTATGAAAAGATTGTGAGTTATGTGTCACTCATGTGCTTACATCAGGATGATTACATTGGAAGCCCATAAGAGAATGACATCAAGTGGTAATGGTGGTCAAGTTGAGAAGAACAAGTTTCAAGATAAGCGTCATAAGAAGTCGTATGCTTCAAACTTGCGGTCCATCAAGTGAAGATGGACAAGTGAAAATGTTCTCAAAATAAGACTTCTCATAATGTATCATGGTAGAGGTTATATAAGCTTATGGATAAGAGTTATATGAGCTTATGCTAAACAAAAGGCTTCACAAAAGTGATGATGATCAAGATGATTCCGGCTTGGAGCAGAGATGATGGTATGTCATTGGGCTCAAGTGGAACAAGTTAGATAAAGGTATCTCTAGACTCAGTTTTCCTAGTATAACCGGTCTCAAAAGTTTGGAGGGAAACCGGATTATAGGATAGATAGCTTGCTTGCTTTCTCTCTAAATCCCTCTAGTGCATGTGTTGTTCTTGGTGAGGTGTGAACTTTTTTTAACATATTGGTTGGGCTTTGCGGTTGCATCTGTTGTATCGGTTTGAACGCTCGGTGTCTGTCTAGCCATAATGATCGAGAAGACGCAAGGGTGTCCTCAATAGGAAGCGGTTTGAAATGGAGTACACCTTTGATCACGATTGATCGAGTCCTCAAATAGAGACGTAGGGTGTCGGTGGATATCCAAACATCGAAACAAACATCATTTGTCTCTTGTCTCCTTTACGCTATTGCAATTCATACATTTGCTAAATTAGTTGTATTTACTTTGTAGAGACTGAATTACATACTTGTCATCTAAGATTACAAACCTTCACATAGACATAGGGTGTTGGTGCATTTAGTTGAACCTAATATATTTATGATTTGAGTTTGTGAAAAATCTAACTACTTTGCAATTGTTTCTAAAATACCTATTCTAGGCAACATCTAGATGCTTTAACTCTTGCTCGCTTCACGATGACTGACATGTGTTTATTTCAGTGTTGCACTGTTCTTTATTTTCATTGCGAGGAAGACTCACCGTTTGTAAATATTCTTTTTTAACTCTATAGCTTAAAATTTTCAGCTACATTAAATATCTAGAAAATATGTACTCCATCAGTTTTACTGTACGTGCTATCAGTCTTGGGATACTCAGTTTTAAATTATTTTTCCATTGAGAAAATTAGGAGTGTAGTTATTCACCCCTGTTAAACTATTTTAGAAATATTAAAATAGTTGTCTTATGTTATGTAATAATTTTTTGGGAAAAGTAAATATACATGTGCACATGTAGGTACATGAGTTAAGAATTTAGATCAATTCTTATATTTATTTTTTTATAGATTTTTTTTTGGGTCTATGCACATGATAAACAATAAAACTGATGACAGATCTAATCAAACCAAAGAAAACAAGAAAACAAGATCAAAATGACTCCGCTCTTTTCAAACCAGATCAAAGTTCGAACTTCAAACGAAGCCTGACAGTGCTTCAGTTCGCCTGCCAACTCATCCCATTGGACCGACCTGTCGGCCGGCTTCATTTTTTCAGGCACCATTGCCATTGCGGGCCCCACCACGCACCCAGCGTGTAACGTGCCGAGGTGACGGAGCCGTGAGCCGTAACGGTTCCGTGGGTCGCGCCCGCCCCCATCCCCATAACCTGCGCGCCCCGGCGTCTCGCGGGCGGTGGTAAGTGGTAACGTCGTCACCCTAACGCCGCCGCCGTGGCCGGGAGCGGAGCCCGCGGCCGTAGCCCTAACGCCGCCACGAGCGCCATCCATGGCCTCCTGCGACGACGACTTCGGCCTCCTCGGTGACGACGCCCACCCCGCTCCCCATCCTTCCGCCCAGCCCGCGCCTCGGCAGCAGGCCCAGGCCTTCTGCTTGGTTGACGCCGCGGCCGCGGGCGCCGGCGCCGGACCCTTCGTGCCGGCCCAGGAGGAGGGTAACCACAGCTCCGAGCGCGGGAGGGCGTCGCACCACTCCAAGCGGGGGAGGGAGCGCGCGGAGGAGTTCAGCGATGGGGGCGAGTACTGCTCCTACATCAGCAGCGGCGGCGGGGGGAAGAAGGGCCGTGTCGGCGGCGGCGGCGCGTCGGACTACCGGAAGGACCGGGAGGAGTGGACGGACGACGCCATCAGCAGCCTCCTCGACGCGTACACGGACCGGTTCGAGCAGCTCAACCGGGGTAACCTGCGGGGGCGGGACTGGGAGGACGTCGCCGCTGCCGTGACCGACGGGCAGGGCAAGGGCGGCGGGGGCAAGAGCGTGGAGCAGTGTAAGAACAAGATCGACAACCTCAAGAAGCGCTACAAGGTAGAGTGCCAACGCATCGCCGGCGCCGCCTCGGTCAGCCATTGGCCCTGGTACAAGAAGATGGAGCAGATCATCAGCAACTCCCCGTCCCCCACCACCTCCAAGCCGCTGGCGGCCGCCAACGACGACAAGCCGCGGCAACAGCAGCAGCACGGCAACAAAAGGTGCTCCTTTTTTCATCATTGCTGTGATTAGTTTGGGGATCTAATGGTCGAGAGTCTAGAGACGAGCTGATGTTTACCATTGCAGGTACCCATCTTCCGGCACCGGCCCTCCTACCATGGTTACCTGCTCCAGATTGACCCCTCTCTCAAACCCGAAATGGAAGAGGGTGCTTCTGAAGATTGGGGGAACCCAATTGGCCGGAGAAGCTCCTCATAATGTTGATCCAAAGGTAGTAGGAGTATTTGTTAGCTACGCCCATCTTGTTCAATGCTGTACTGAATTTTTCACACAGAGCTTTCTGATCTTGCCAGGTAATCATGCTGATTGCCAGAGAAGTTCAAGTGGCATGTCGCCATGGTGTCGAGGTAAATAGAATACATCCATTCTAGAGATCCATTTTGCAAATGTCAAGCGACACATGTCAAGCTAATAATGCATTGTGTCCAATCAGGTGGCTATTGTCATGGGAGGTCGGAATATATTCTGCAGTGACACTTGGGTTGCTACCACAGGCATTGATAGAGCTTCAACGCATCCGATTGGGTAATTATCTCGGGATCAATGTCATTGTTTTCACCATTGTTGTTTTCCTGCTCACACTTCTTCGACTCTTTTATGCAACTGGGGGCTGATGTTAGCATTAGCATGAACATTTGAGAAGGTCCCTAGAAAAAGGCTTTCTCGTTGGTTGTGTTCCGGTGCACAGATTGGTCGAAGACTGATTGAATCTTTGTGTCAATAAAACTACTTTGGGACTGTTCACATGCTCGTTTTTGTGTATCATGGATTTGGGACCAGGCATCTATATTGGCAAATGCCAGTATAATTTCATAGATTCCGCTGAAGCCACAAGTGATTAGAGTCATAGTCCAAATTTAATGTCAATCGAGTGACTCACCAAGTTTAAGAACCGCAAGTGCTTGTTTTAATTAACAGGACATTTTTGTATTATCTGTAAACTTCTTTGTGTAATTCATTAATTATACAACTGGGCAGTCCTTTGTGGTAGCTCATCCAGATTCCAGAGCAAGCTGCCAGGTTCAATCTGTTCATTAAACCTTCTACCCCCTTTGGGTAATTTCATATGTTGTTGATCCTGAATAATCTCCATGGAAATTGCATGATGGTTTGTGCCTTTAATCTTTACTGTGCAGTCTATTGTGTTGATTTTCTTCATTTCAACCTCCATCCTATTGTTTCAATTCATCAGAATCAGTAGCTTTGGTTTTCGTTTGTGTGGTCCAGTAGGCAGTTAAGCATTCTCATCTTTGATTTCCTACTTAATAACAACCAACGGAGCTCAGTTTTCATATGGTTTATTCTTGTTTTTTACATCTTTAGCTAGAAAAGCTTGAGTTTTCATGCTAACCATCAAGCCTGCATTACACTTTTCTTGTGGATCCTAGCTTTCCTTCTGTGCTAATGTGTCATGAGCTTTGCTACATGTGTATATATTTATACTGCTCCGTTTAAATTTTGTCAGAATGATGGCATCAGTGATGAATGCAGTATTGCTACAAGCATCACTAGAAAAGATAGGTGTGGAGACACGAGTCCAGACTGCACTGATGATGCAAGAGGTTGCAGAGCCATACATAAGGCGGCGAGCCATACGCCATCTTGAAAAAGGAAGGGTTGTTATCTTTGGTGGAATTGGTGCTGGCGTCGGAAATCCACTTTTCACAACAGATACAGCTGCTGCCCTGAGAGCTTCCGAAAGTATGTTGGTGAATCCCCCTTCCAAACCCCTTCCTGTTCCTTCTAAAGGCTTGTTCAATATTTGTCTTGCACTTACATCTTTGCTTCCTTAAATATGTAATTTTTTCCTTCGTTTCTATGAGAACATCAGCTGTTATGGAGAGGAAATCTGACTAGATGTGCTTGCAACCAGTCAATGCAGATGTTGTCCTTAAAGGTATTGTTGGAGATGATGAATATGGTTGTCCTCCTAAGAGCAACAGTAATGCACCATATGAGCACATCTCATTCAGGGAGTTAGC
Source organism: Stipa capillata (assembly GCA_019208055.1). Lineage (NCBI taxonomy): Eukaryota > Viridiplantae > Streptophyta > Magnoliopsida > Poales > Poaceae > Stipa > Stipa capillata. The sequence continues at coordinate 518,382 of JAGXJF010003915.1, read as the reverse complement.
AGCAAGAGGAATCAGCAGAATGGATATGACCGCAATTACATGTTGTGAGGAGAACAATGTTCCTGGTTAGTCTCCATGAACTAGTCATTACAAAGTTGTATCGGCACCTTCTCTGGTAGTGTATATACAATGATTTTTGCATGTTTATTTCTTGCAGTTGTAATTTTTAACATGTTAGAGCCTGGTAACATCTCCAGAGCTATTTGTGGAGATCAAGTAGGTACTTTAGTTGACCAATCAGGAAGGATTACTTAAATCGGTCTAAAAAAAAGAGAGGAAGGATTACTTAAATTACAAGGCGGATTAGCTGCGGTATAGCATTGGGACATTCCTATACTCTGGGGGTAGCATTCATGTTCTTCGCTTGCATGGATTTTTGTGAATGGAGAGGGTGCAATGTTCCTCAGACAGAAGGCTCACCCCTTGATTTGCATGAGATGCTTGTTGTGTAATGTCTGTTGTAGTGGCAATTCTCTGCAATGTGAAATTATTTGTTTGTAGTCTCTGTTTGTAATGTAATCGTTAGATTAGTTGAAGTGCATTAGCCTTGTATAAAGTGGTTTTATGCCTGCATATGTACCCAGATTAGATCATCAGAATGTAGTGTTGTAACTTGTAACTCTGTTGTTTGAGTTGTAGCGTTGTATTGGAAATTTTTATTGCCTCCTTTCTTGCTCTAATGAGTGATGACCCAGGAAGTATGTTGTAATATTGTTTTCTTCGATGAAGCAAGATGGTATCATGAGGTAGTAGAATAATTTTTTCTGAGAAAAGACAACAGTAGTTATTGCAAATGCATAATCTGGTCGTGGGAAAATGTCACTTCATTCTCCCACCTAATATTACCAGTTAGCGCATGATGCAATATTGTAGAATTGTGTTCTGGTGAGAGTTCTTATCATTGGTTTTAGTCAGGGACGCCTTACTGAATGCAATTTGCTAGAGTTGGGTTCATTACATATGTATGTATATTGTCCCAATCTGGTGTTCTAAACTACATGAACCATAATACTAACTAATATTATGACATGACTGACTTCCGAGTTCAAAATCTTGTATGGCTTGTAACTTGTAAGCTGACCCTGTAGATATTGAATTCTCAGAAATTGGAAAGATGATTAGGTTGAGCTTTGTGTCTACCCTAGCCTGTGTGTGTGCTAGTGGAGAGAGGAAATTCGAAATCACTCGTGCAGTCATGTAGCTGAAACTCTGCCCACTGCCGCAGGGACAAAATGTTAGCTTCCTATTGTCTGATGATGGGCGATCTTTGAAATGAGGACTCTGTCCGAACTTTTGTCATGTGGGGACGCCATGAGGAGCAGCTGAGGCTTAGAGATGAGTCTCTTATCTTTGCGTCTTCTTTATAAGTTAGCAAGTTATTAGTTTACAATAATATGAGGACTCTGTCCGAACTTTTGTCATGTGGGGACACCATGTTGCAAAATCACGAGGCACACGCGAAAGCGTAGATCTAAATCGAGACACCGCAGAATTTGGCAACGAGAGACACTGACGTTTTTAACGTGGTTCGGCCACAAGGCCTACGTCCACGGGACTTGACTACGGGCGCTCCTCCCCTTTGATTAACTGTCTTTCAAGTTATAATGTCATGGTTACAACAGGATGCCTCTATTTATAGGAGGTCCAGGCTACCGGAGTTTGATACGAACTCCACCCTATCTCTACTATAACTTCAAGTCTTACCTGTAATCTACCTCGAACACATATTCGACATAAACTCAACAAGGAGCAGCTGAGGCTTAGAGATAAGTCTCTTATCTTTGCATCTTCTTTATAAGTTAGCAAGTTATTAGTTTACAATAGTAAGATAGGAGAGAATCAAGTCAGTTAGGAAGGCATGATCCTGCCATGTGGATCACGAGAGTCAGTTGGGTCGTCCATATATATATGGTTCCCATGTAATCGTTCCAGGAATCAATATCAATAAACCACAAAGGAGCTTCCTCCAAAGCCTATCTTCCTCACGTATACACCACAGTAGGCCGCAAAGCCAAGCCTCCACGCCCCAGACCTCCCTCTTCCACGATTACCCACTGCGAAACCTAACATGTGACAACTTTCTACTGTGATGATGATGCCGAAAGTATTCATCAGATTCCTATTAGTTCGGACGGGTGCTCAGACTGCTGCGTGGCCACACTCAAAAGCTGGTGTCTATACTGTGCGCTCGGCTTACAGGCTTACAGCTATGCTCGCACGTCGAACTTCTAGCTGGCTCACGGCAAAACTGGTGTGGCGCCTCCTCTGATCAGAGAAATTTGGATAAGGGATGTAAGAAGTTATGGTCCGTGCAATGCCCTAACAAGACGAAGGTACTTTTGTTGCGTCTAGCTCACAACTGCATCCCTCTGGAGATCAACTTCAACGTAGATCAATCCCTACTACTTACACCTGTTGCTTCTGTGGCCGCGAGGAACCGGTTGTCCATGCTCTACTCCGATGCCAATATGCTAGGGAGATCTGGGATGCGGTAAAGGAGTGCTTTGACATCTGGCTGCGGTTTCGGGAGCTTCTCCAATGTTCGCCAATGGATCCTTGACTGGCTGTCAGACGCTCGCGATGAGGAGGGTACCGTGTTTGCCATTACACTGTTGCACATTTGGGAAAACAGGAATGGGGTCCGAAATGGAGAGTCTATGATCCATCCTCGCCACATTGTCGAGCAGATCAAAGCATATATCGAAGTCCTCCAACACGTGTGATCCCCAGTCTTCTACACCTATATGGACTCCACCGTCGGAGGGCTCGGTGATGATGAATGTTGATGCTGCAATCTTCTCTCAATCCAACCGTATCGGCGCAGGTATTGTTTTGCGCAACTACCTAGGAGTGTTTCTTGCTGTTAGATGCCGTTTTGTTGAGCACATCTCGGACCTGGAGTTAGCTGAAGCTTTAGCGATTCGCTACTCCTTGATGGCGGCCCAAGCAGAGGGACATCCGAAGATTATTGTGGCTTCTGACTGCCTGGGAATCATCGCCAACATTAGTGCACCTGATGCAGACTGTTCTCATACCAGAGCAATTGTGCATGATATTAGCCATGTCTATGTGTTCCGTTGAGTTTATCCATGTCAGTGGATTGTGTAATAACGCGGCTCATGTTCTTGCTCGTCTAGCGGGGCATGAGGTCAGGCTGTGTGGGTTAATGAGGCCCCGGATTCTATCCGGGCTATCATTTGTAATGAACTTATTGTTTGATGTTCAATAAAGCGCCGCCCAATTACCTAAAGAAAGCTGAAAATTCTAAAGGGAAATTCGAGAGATGATTTCAGCGGTTATTTCTCCTCTGTTAGCTGTCTGGTGTTCTGACAGTTTCACCTTATGGTTTTGGGTCCAGAAGATAGTGCTCGGTGGCAGCTGCAACTGATGATGACACATCTCTTCTCCATGACAGAGAGAAAAAAACAAGGACTAGTACGTGGGTTACCTTCCCACTTGGGCATTTGACCACTTGCATAGTTAATCCATACAAGGTCAGTCCATTTCCTTACTTGCTTCCAAAATTAGTTACGGATACAGAAGGCAAGTTACACAAGCTTACTGTAGTCTGCGACAACTTTTTTCGACATAAACTCTTATATACTGTCCTAATCACACAAACATTTATCTGATATTTCTGAATCTGGCGCTGTCGTGCGGATCAGACAGTTTGCAGCTAATAACGAGATAAACATTTATCTGATATTTCTGAATCTGGCGCTGTCGCGCGGATCAGCCAGTTTACAGCTGACAACGAGATATTACGACACACTGCAGTCTTATCCTTTGAAGTTGTACATACTTGTTGCCACTTTGCAACACGAACGCAAAATCAATTTGGAAAAGAAAAGGACATAGTCTGAGTACGTGAACGGGAGTAGTAGCTCGCTACATCATCGGCCAGAATGGCATGTAGCGCAGCCAAGCCGGTGCTTCGCCTGCTGCCATAGGAGCCTCACTGTCCCCGACCCTGCTTGCTCCGTCGGATGAGCAGGAAGACGAAGCGGCATGGGCAGTAGCTGAAGACCTGGGGCACAGGAAGAAGCTCCTGGACCCTAGCTCCATCATCTTCTCCCTTGGGTCCAAACCTAAGTAATCAAACACATTTACATGCTCAGTGGGGGATTAGAACGTTAGAACTTAAAAAGCAAAATTACACCAAAGCCAACTCTGTCACTACCTGAGTACTACTATTGCTCACTAATTTGTTGCCTTCTAAAAGAAAGTGTCACTGATTGTTAGGTCCGACTTGGCACTGTCGGTGGGACCAACGTTCAGAGAAAAAGAAAACAAGTCACTGACATATGGGCCCAGGTATTAGTTGCTTGATACATTGAGGAGTTTTCTGCTGACATGGTCTGATCAATATCACTAAATTGAGTAGTAGTTGGGTTGATTTAATCTAATTTGTAAGCAGATAAACCTATGGTGCAATTTTTCCATAAAACTAGGAGGAGAACCAGACGGTAGATGTGGTCTACAGATGCAAGAAACATACTCTCCAAGCTGAACTGGGAGTAGTGGAGGCCGAAGGCCGACGGGTCGGTCGATGGCAGCAGCGGCTGCCTGCCTTCCTTGACGTACAGCCCCACGGCGGCCGCCACGAAGTCCGCCACGCTCCATTCCACCGACGCCATGACGTGCAGCGGCCACAGGCTCCGCTGCACCGCCACGCTCATCGGCACCTTGCTCGGCGTCCTCCTAGCCGCCGGCTCGCCGCCGTCCGCGGGGCGGAAGCTCCTGCCCCTCACGCCGGCGAGCAGGTCCGGCTGCGTCTTGGGCCTCTGCTTCGGCAGCTGGTGCCGCTGCTCCGCTCCGCGCCCCTGGAACGACGCCGACCGCTGCCCCGGGCCACGCTGCTGGCCCCCGACCTCCTGCCTCTGCCGGACACCGGAGCAGCTCTTCTCGACGTGCGGCGCAAGAGGAGGCATGGCTTCAGCTGGTGGGTTGCCTGGCACAGCCGCGGAACAGCTCTTAACCTCCTCGCTGATCAGACGTAGAACGAAGGGTCACCGTTGCCGGCGGCAAGGTGCAGGGGCGCCGGACGGCGAGGTTGTACCTGCAGAGCGGAGCATGCCGCATGCAGCTGGAGCTGATCCTATGGCCATATAAGAGCCGAGCCGAGATGAGGCAAATCAGAGCACAATTAAAGCTAGAACTAGAACAAACTGGCCAGTGACTTTGTACCGGAGAAAAGCTGAGGACGGCAAGGAAGATATATATAAACATGGAATCGATCTAACCACCGGTGACTGGGTCACCAATAATTGGATTAGCAGGAATAGTCCCTCCGACATTAGTGTTACTGAGGCGTCATGGGAACCTGCGAAAGCAACGGACGACAGCCACCAGAGCAGTGAACTCGCGATCCCGCGACCTGTCTATTCGCGCAACAAAAAAGTCGTATAATTAAGGAGATTCCCTTGATATGTTCTCAATTAATCATCCTATCGTGTGCAAAATCCGGTCGTTCCGTGCTAAATTCTAGTAAAAAGTACAGGATAATTGGCGCTGTTTGGATTGGGATCGCAGAGGAGAAGAACGGATTAAGTACGGGTCGTGGACGCGCCGGAAAGCGAAGGTACATACACGGTGGAGCTTGCTACTGAGGGCGATCTCGATCTCTATCGCTGCCTTGCGGGTGGCTCGAGTCTGTTGCGACCGTGCTGCTCACGTGCGCTCCGTTGGATCAAGATTAGTTTCTCGAAGATATTATTTATCTGTGATGGACGGTCCAAAATGTCAATCATGATTTTACGTACCTCTAGACATGATCGAACGGCTACGAGGATAGTCCACCTGGGAAACTAAAAATCTTCTCACCCGTAAAAGGGGAGTTCCAGTAGCCATGGCAAAGCTCGCAGACGGCTGAGGACTCATAGCGGTGAGGTCTCGAGGAGACGGGTATTGCGAACGACAAAGGTGGCGACATGGCTAGCTAGATCTACCAACGGCGAGTCTACGGCCGACGAGATTTCACATTACAACTGAGGACACAATGTTTGCGAGTGCTCAACAAACGGGGCTCGACACGTCGTGGTCTTTGGGGAGGAGGTGGCTCGCCAAAATATTAGTTAAAGATTTCTTGAGTCTTGACTCTTTGTTGATCAAAGATTTGACAAGAATTGTCAAGAGAATATGAAGGGTGGGTAGCCAAAATTTTGATAACTCAGTAAAAGTCAAAATATCATAGCTACGTAGGGCAAATCTAGATACCAACCAAACATCCCCTCGCGGGCTATAGTCACAAGATCTGTGTGCGACTGTCATACGCGTGTACGAGAGTATTTGATTAACACCAGGAGCATTACTGTTAACGCGACATTATTCACACCTTCGAAGGCAATGAACGGCGGTGACGAGTGAACTCGCGATTCCACGGCCTTTCTGTTCAAGCGCGAATAAAGTTTTGGTCTATAAATGTTAAAACAAAACAAATTTAAACTTTCATCTTTAAAATTAGATAACTTTAATCCCTCATCTAGGTTTGACTGATGACGTGGTGGTGGTTTTGCATACATGACAACCCAGTCAGCGTAAAAAAAGCCGATAAAATTGTAAAAATATGAAATTTTAGAAAAATTAAGAACATTTATAAAAAATATTATTTATAAATAAAAAATCCAAAAATTATTTTCAAAATCATGAAAATTTGTAAAATAATAGAATTTAGAAAAAATATAAATATTCCATAAAATTTAACAAAAATAATATAGAAATTAAAAATGGAAAATTTCAGAAAACGTGGAAAAAATAAAAACATACAAAAATATTTTGGAAAAATTATGGAATTCGAGAAAACATATAAATCATTAGTGGACATTCACAAAAAAATCACCATATTTCCTGATGTTTAGTGATTATTCCTTTTTCTATTATTTTCCATTTCAAAATTACCTATTTTTCAATAATTTTTCTTCAAAATATATTCTGATTTTTTTCCGCATTTCCTTATTATAAAAATAAATTATCTGATATCTTTCATTTTCTTGATGTTTCTAAATTGTTTGATTTTTTTTCTTTTTTTTATGTTGGTACATGTGTGATACCACACCACGTCATGGGTCAAACTGTTTGGAGCGGGATGAGGGACTAAACTATCCGGTTTTAATAGCTAAGGATCAAAATTTTCTGACTTTAGAGTTTAGGGATCAAAACTAGATTTGATCAATACCTGAGGGACCAAAAAAGAACTTTTTAGATGATACCCCTCATATGATGTTCTTAATTAATAGCATGTCGTGTGTAAAACTTGGTCTTTTGGTTGTGGTAGTAGCCGTGCACGTGTAATGCATGTTTTTCATGCTGTACACCGCATGCCGATCCAATGAATAGTTGGATCACTTTTAATTTTTTTTAGCTCCAATGAGAAAATAATTAAGTTATAAGATCATAGAAAACACTATGAACTTCCATGTGACATTTAAATAAATCCATCAAAATTATAGAAATTACAAAACACCTGATATCAGTCACGGTTGGAAATATTATCTACTATTTAAAATTATATCAGAATCATGAAAATTACAAAATACATTATATCAGCTGTGGTTAGAAATATTGCAATTGTATTCTTAGATATTCATGGAGCAATCTAATACAAAAAAGATATTATTATTGAGTAGCCTAATTAATGTACAATTAGTGTTAAATTTATAGGGCTTTAAGAGGGTACATTATGAGAGTTAGTGTGTAATTAAGGTTGAATATGTAACAATTCAACTAAATTCGTGAGTCCTCAAATTAGATTTAGTTAGACAGTTTAAATTATTTGAATTCTGTAAACTTATACTTTTTATATCAGCATAAATATATTAAGCACAGATAACTTGGGCTATATGTATCGAAGTGGAGTCTTCGAGAGGAGGAGTAGGAAACTAGGAATCGGTCGCGGACGGCGTCGGAAAGCGAAGGGACATGGTGCAGCTCGCTACCGGGGGCGGGCTTTCCTAGGAATCGGTCGCGGACGGCGTCGAAAAGCGAAGGGACATGGTGCAGCTCGCTACCGGGGGCGGGCTGAATATCCTGATTGCTGCGACCCGTCGATGACTACGGCAATCGTGCCAATAATGCACCGATCGCATCTCCTCTCGCTGCCTTCCTTGCCCTGCTGCTGGCTCGTGTCCGTTGCGTCCGTGCGCACGTGCGTGCCGCTGGATCTAGAATGAACTCTTGGGATTTTAGTTCATCGAAAATAGATAGTATTCATCCGTGATGGACGGTCCAAAATTCTTGCATGGTAGATCCTCACGTGGAGATTGTTTCTATCACTATTTTGGCCCGTTTGTGATAAAGGGAAAACTTAAGAATTTCATGGAAATAAATCTCTGTAGAAACATCTCCCATGACGACGAAAGAATAAAGGAATAACTCAAAAGAAATTTCTTTAAATTCCTATAAAAGGAGTTATTCCGCATTTGTTTTCGAAACAATCAATCATGATGTATCTGATGTTTTCTTCGATGTGTGTCTAGAATTGCAGCGTTTTTCCTGTATGAGCATTTTGTTTTTGCTAGAATTCAGGGTACATTCTGGTTTTCCGTTGCTGTGTTTTGAATTCTTTTATTCCAGACACAGCCTCAATCATAATCGTTGGAATAAACTCCACCTTGAACCAGAAATTTGTAGAATCGTGATATTTTGAATGAAATTTAATTTTTTGTGTGAACTAGATTTAAACATCAAAAATTTCAGTTTGAACCAGATTTAACATTCGGTCCCCACCCAGATAGGTTGGCCCTACATGCAGGATAAACACGGTGGTGAGTTGATATTCATTTGATGTTGTGGACGCCACGTATGAGATAACCTTTAACAAGGTATGTCTGATGTGGTGAGTTTTTTTAAATAATTTAGCCTCTTTAAATTTTGCACATTAGCTCCTCTTAAGTAAAACAATCACAAACACCTCCACCTCATCTCCTCATGTGTCCACCCATTGATTGATGTAACATCCTAGTCAGAACCACGTTGACCTGACATGTTGTCTCACCAACCGTTAAATTTGATTCAAACTGAAATTTTGGTTCTTATATTTAATTTAGTGTGTCGTCAAAATTTACATATGATTCAGCTTGGCAAATATCTGATGCAAATGGAATTTACTCTGATCTGGAACTCGAGGCATGATCCGTTGGTTACTTGATTTTCTCACCCGGAGTTGTCAACAGCCATCAACCAGAGTCCCTGCTTGCTATGCTATGCTGTTAGCTGTGGTGGCTGGCGGCTCACTATACTAAGACAAGGAACATAAGTGATCGGTGCCTAGCTAGCAGCTAATCTATTCTGACGTTGTACCTGCAGGGCGAGGCGTCTTATCATCCTCAACCTCGCCCATCTCTTCCTTGGCTCCTTCCTTCGCTGTTCCCTACATCAATCACCAAGACCACCTGCTGTTCCGGTTTTTCGTCGTCGTCGGCAAGCAAGGCTCACCTTTTCCTTTTTTTGCCTTTCCCTTTGTTATAGGTGCAAGTGTGCAACGGCTTATTTGGGTCGCTACTCGCTACGCTTATTCGGTGAAGGTATTATCTTGTGCTGCTGTCGATGAGTGCAGTTTTTCCATAAGTGGGTCTTCCTGCTATCCAATCCGTCCGTTGTGCATTTAGATCCGTGCAACACGCTTCACAGTTATGGGAGAAAGCCAATATTGGCCCCCCGTTGAGTGGCAATGCCGGAACTAGCCCCGGCCGGGGGCAACGCCGATTTTGTCACCGCGACGCGCCTGGCACCCGACGTGTGGCAACATCGCGCCTCCTAGCCGCGATGCACGAAAAACCGCGCCTCCCACCCGCGACGAGGCTCCGACGGCACCCCGCCCGCGACGCTCCCGGTCGCGCGTGCCGCCCGCGACGCGCCGTCCGGCCGCGCGTGCTGCCCACGACGTGTCGTCCGATCGCGCGTGCTGCCCGCGACGGTGCCCCCGGTCGCGCCCTCTGGTTGCTGTCGCTGGCATCCAGGCTGTCGCGGCCCCCGGCGACGAATCTGGACCGTCGCGGCTCCAGCCCGCGATGTTGCCACGCGTCGGGTGCCGGGCGCGTCGTGGGGCCAAAATCAGCTTTGCCCCCGGCCGGGGGCTAGTTCCGACCTCGCCACTCGGCCGGGGGCCAATATTGGCTTTCTTCCTCACAGCTATATCCTCCAATTACCGTGTACAGATGTACTTTGCATTTACACCCATCTTCTCACCCCTCTCTCGCTCACTGTTTTAAGCAACCCAAACTACTACCCTTCTTTCTCCTCACTCATTTCCTCCTCCGACGCATCTCGCCATCCACTCTTTCTCTCACCTTGGTTGCTCTCGCCGATGGTTGCCGACGAGGGATGCGGCGCCACAGACGCAGGCCAGCGAGGGGATATGGCGCCTTGCTCGGAGGCCAATGAGGGGATGCGGTGAGGGCTAGCATTGCCGCGGTTGCAGATCGACGAGGAAAGGTGGCTCCTTGCTCGAAGGCCAGCGAGAGTCAGCGGTGAGGACAACAGCGAGAGACACGTGGCAGCAGTTGTGAAGCTGCCCATATCAACGTCGATTTGGATCCTTTTTTCTTCCTTCCTTTTTGTTTCTCCAAGTCCCAGATCCGTTTTCCTGCATCCTTTGATTTACTTTTGTTGATGAAAGATTCGGAATGTTTCCATTTTTTGTTAGGCTTGGGTTTTTCCCAATGGATATAAATATTATAGCAAGGTGGAAATATTGTTCCATTTTTCTTGATGATCCAAATCTTGGAGTGGTGAAATGTCAAAATTTATAATATAAAAATCTCAACTAGAATCGAGAAGTCAACCCCAATCTCAATTATTGAGATACAAATATCTCATTAGGAATAGAGTGATGTAGCCTTGAATAGCCCGAGAAACCAACCACAATCTCTAAGCTGACAATTGAATGCATCAGCTTAAATAGAGTGATATAGTCTACACTCTTTCTAACCGAGCCGGAACATCAAACACAAACTCGTCCCAGCAACTTAATACATGACTGGAGTAGGGTGATATAGCTCCTAGCTCTCAGCGGAAGAGTCGCTTCATAGTGATGATCACTCTTGACAATTATATATTATGAATTCTGAAAACTTACATACTCCATGTGCTTTATAATCGTATATGCATAGCACATGATGTACATTATAACAAACATGTATAACAACAGTAACTCTATGACAGAACTTGCAATAATACATACAACTTCTAAGAGAGTAAGCTTAATAATATATTCACAGAAATGGTCACATGACCAAATTCCAAACACAAAATGAAAAATGTATAAGTGGCTTAGAAGTCACAAGTGAAGCCAAAAGTGGCAACAAAACAAAGCAAATGAGCTTGCTAAACCTTGTGCCAAATCACTGACTAGGATCCCCGGTGACTACTCGTTATTGATATTGCTCTCTGTAAAGAAATCATCCTCAGAAGGGATGATCTCCTCTGCACAAAAATATCAACAATGCAAGATGAGTTCAAAAGGACTCTGCAAGACTTACATGGAAATAATAATAAATGCATCAAGTATTAATAAGAGATATTTATAGACTAATTGTCATAAAGCCAAGTTTTTACTTTTTGTTACTGTAGTTAGATGAAAAAAACCACCAGATCAAGTTATAAGAGGTAAGCGAATGTTCTTTCAAAACTACTCTATTGCTTCTGTCATCGTCAACTTACGACCAATTCGACTCTTCATCAAACCGCATATGAGGGAGTAGTCACTTCTCTAAACTAAAGTTCATAGTTTTAGAGTAATATTGAAGTTATCTAATTCGACGCAGGTAATCACATAACCACGGACACGACTATTTGAATAGTTCTAACCCTGCAGGGGTGTACATCTTTACCTAACGTATCGATCGACTCCTAATATCATGCAATTAGTACACTTCACGAGGTGTATAGGCGGAGGGTGATTGAACACAACCGTTACAATGTTTTTGACATAGCTATGAGCCACTGTATGGACTAGTCAGTGTACACCAGTCCAACTGTTAACCCCGACACGGTCCTATAAGTCGTGGCTGGCAGAACATCCATAGCCTCTTCAAGACTATGCGTCCACCCCATCCTCATATTAAAATGCCACATCATATCACTTTTTACCTATACTAAAATGAAACAATGAACTAAAGCAGCTCATATACTAATCGTAGATAAATTATTTAGTCGTGAGTGGTTTCACTATACCATAGTGTAGAAGTACGCAAATCTTAGGTCAATAGACATCGAAAATCAGCTTTGCGGGAAGATGAGTCAGCTCACTATGTTCTCAACCACGACATCTCATCTAAACCAATGATTGTTAGTCAAATTCTTTAATTACTTCTGAGTAGTCTATAAACAACATCACATGTAGCTTCCCTATGGCATAATGATTCATCGGACTATCCGAAGCATCATGACTCGACAAGTCTAAGCACGTGAATAATAAGGTAACTGGTTGTCAAAGACTTCATTGGCTCTTCATCATGCTAGGTTGGAAGGAATTGACATGTCATTAATGTTACAAGGCAGTTCCATGCAAAGAATAGAAATATAGCTAACTACAAATAAAGTAGCAGTTGAGCCATGCAATATTGAATTGAACACAATAATAAGTTTAGGAAATAATAAGTGTTATTAACATGATTACAGGGTGGCTGCTCGCCTTGCTTCTGGGGAGCGGGGTACTGCTCGTAGTATGGGTTACATCATGACCTTCCGGTGCTATCAAGATGAAGCAGAAACACCGGAAAAATGACATAGCAGTAATTACTAGTGCTGAAAATTCATTAGCATGATTATGATATGGAATTCATGGGATTGCACAGCACTCTCATAATAAAAACTAATACAAGTGGAATGAAGTTAATAGTAGCTCGAATGCATTCTTAAGAATCTCTAGCGAGAGGGAAATAACTAGATTCACCTTTTTAGTTATTTTGATTCTTCGTATCATGGAAACTTGAATGAACATGGCATAAACAAAATAGCATTCACTTTTATGAACATTTTGGTATTTTTTCATATTTTTCTGACTTAACATGAATTAGTTATAAATTATCTAACATTAAACCATTTAATTTTTTTGTAATTTCAGATAATTCATTTCGATTTAAATAAAATAAATTTCCTTTAGTACTCAGTGGAATACCAGCCACAGTCAATGACAGGTTGGTCCAGGGGTCAAAGGAAACCAGATCATCTCTAACCAGTCAAAATGGCCACTCGACCCACATGTGAGTAACTCCGAGTCACTTAAGCATTTAACCCACATGTTAATTAAGCCAGGTCCACATGTCACTGATATCGGGGGTTAAGTTAGTGGTTCATTTTATTTAACAGGCTAGACCCGCGTGTCAGTGACTTATTAGAGTTTAAACCTGTTGGCTTAACAGTTTAACCATTCTGACAAGCTAGACCCACATAGCAGCGACTCCACGAGTGGTTAAACGCCGGATAGCGTGGGTAGGATGAGTGCGCGTTTGATTCCCCGAACGACATCACGTCTGAGGTGCTGGTTCAGAGCCCTAGGGTCACAGAGCATCGTCAACAGTGACCCGAGGCGGACGCCGATGGTGGTGCTCGGCACGAAGGCCATCAAAGGATGCGTGTAGGCAAAAGGATCAGCAGTGCACCGCGCAGTCAACGAAGGCCTTTGTGATGGTGGAGGAGGTTGAAGCAGTGTGAATCAGCGGCAATGGCAACGGCGGACGGTGGCCAGAGCTGAGGACAAAGAGAAGGGATCCGGCGATTCCAAGCGCTTCGGCTCGATTCCATCGGTCAAAAGCTTCTTGGCAAGGTGGCGCATGATGGGGTGGTCGGTGGCCACGACATCACGGTTTGATGGTGGATGGCAAGGCTTTAGTGTCACTCTTGTTCCGGTCAACAGTGAGAATGAGAGAAGGAGAAACTTGCACGGGAAGGTAGATGAAGGAGAGAATTATCCATTCATATGGTCAACTACGGCGACGACGATGGTGAAAGGGGCGGATGACGGTGATTTAGTTCGAGGTTCGATTTGTTGCCGTTAACGCACGAGTTACAACGCTGATGGTCCAGGAAGACTTAGCGCGTTGCCACACACCTATTGGCGCATTGGCGCAAGCTGAGGTGGTGTATCGCACCGGTGAGCAGGAGGTGACGCGTGCAGCGTGTAGCTACGAGCGCACGAGGAAGACAAAAGACCTGACAGGCGGGTCCTACCTGTCAGTGTCTCATCCCGTTGGCAGGCGCAAGCTCTATTCGGTTGGGCTGGGCCAAATTCGGCATGGCCGGAAGTTTAGTTTTCTATTCCTCTTTTATATTTATATTTATTTTATTTTTTAGTTCAAATCAGATGAGCTTCAAATATTTTGCAAATTTTTACGGAGGCTCTGGTGAATATATAGAACCATGTAAAAATATTTTCTAGGCCACTTTATTAATTGTTTTCTTTGGTTATTAGTTAATTTATGTTTTGACCCTTTTTTTTGGTTTGAACTACAAGTATGCTATAGATTTAGCCCAAAAATATTATATTGAGCTTATATATAGATTTTGAAAAGATTGTAACATTGGAAATCCCTCAGATTAATAGACATTTGAACTTCCCATTTTATTCATTTAGGTTTTTGCATTCTTAGATATTTTAAATGTCACCATCATTCCTATAAATGTTCATGATCGAAATTCATTCAAGAAATTATTGACATGTATTATTGTCTAAGGTTTTATGTAGCATTTTCATCGCTTCTTGAGGTTTTAAATTTTACTCAATTTTGAGAAGGATGACATAAAATGCTAATGATACACATTAACACGCATTACATATATTATCAAAATGGGGATGCTACATGGAACATGCATGATTTTGTTTGTTTGTTCATGTAATGCAGAATGTAGTCATGATCCCATCCATGCATTTTGAATGGTGGAATTTTTTCCTTGATCCATTTCAATCTGGAACATTGACATTTGTGTATGGTGGAACAAATTCCTATTTTTTCTTGATCCATTTCAATCTGGAACTTTTTTCTCCATCCATTTCAGAACATTTTGGTTCATGACGTTGGTTCATGTTTTCTTGACCAATTTTCCTCCCTTTAACGCTTTTACGTTATCCAAAAATGGTCCAAGATTGTTCTTTTTTCCATGTTCATATTCACTGATCTCAAATGAGAATCTGAAATGGGATAGGCTCAAGAATTTTTTTCATGTTCACTAATGGGTGGACAATGAGGATCTAAAATTTGTTCAACAAACTTTTGGTTTTAAAAAATTGAGTGTTGCTTAAGTTAATGATCCAGTTGCAATGTTGATGAAAAAAAATCTTACAGATGGAGCATAATTTATATGGAATGCATTTTCATGGTCACTACGAAATATGTTTGATCATGGATGAGAACGAACTCAATAATAATTGAACCGCGGAAAAAAATCATTTCAAATTGGTGAAATGATGGATTTTTTTTGTTTCCTTAACTTGAATGGTGGAATAATCCTTATTTCAACCAAATGGTTGGATGGTGCAATGATCCTAATTTTCGTTTTGAATTGGTTCACATATGTATGGTTATTGGACTGAATGGTTGAGTGGTAGAATGACCCAAATTCTCTTGTTGAATTGGTTCAAGGAATCTGTATGTGGTTGACACAATTATGCATTGTCTTCTGCTTTCATAGAAAAATCGAACATATAAATTTCGAACTTCAATTCTTAAAGTGTGCCAGGAATACATCGCATGCCTTATTGTGTGTGTGATGCATTGGAGAAGTGAGAGATAGAAAGAATGTGAGGACTAGAGGATGAGGAGGAGATATAGTTAAAGGGTTTATCTGATAAAATATGAACATAAATTTCAATATAATTTTTATGATGTAGATAGCACGAGCACCCCACGAACGAGTGGAGGCGTAGTTTCCTGCTGTCGATGCAACTGTGCCGGTTCTCTCTCATCTGTTTTTCTCTCTCAACTGGCAAAGATGAGTATACAAGTGGCAGAGTCAAATGGGCCTTACACGACACTGCTGGCCTGAATAGGCCTAAGGGAATATGATAAAATGGTCCAAACAGAAGCCGTCTAGTTATGGGTTACGAGCGTTAGTAGATTGATAGGACAGGATGGGCCGTCCAAAATCTATAATGAAGCAAATTCGTTTTCATCGGAGCACCGACTGCACCTTCCAAGCATCTTCAGTTCTTTGTTTATTTGCCTGATTCAGTAAATACAAGCCCCCATGTGACAATGTATATATGTACCTGCCAGATTCCAAGACGAGGACGAAAAAAATGTATAATTGAAGCAGAACCCCACGTTTTTCTCGAAAAACGAGTAACTACGTGACGTGTATGCACGTTCTTCCTCTACTACATTGTACTTCGACTTGTATACACCCCAGAAGCCACACCGATCATCAAACTAATCAGTTTTTCTATGTCTACATTTGCACTATGAATCACATGTTGTAATCTCGATCTCGAGCCCACAGCAAACGAATCCAACACCTATATATCCTTCCACCCTCCCGTTCCTGTTTCAGCATCTCGCTTTGAAGCTTATTCTACTACCAGTTCTAGTTTTCTCGTACCTTCAGCTGCCTTGGCACCGCGCCGTCGTTTTACCAAACAGAGTAAACAAGCCAAGAAACAGAGGAGGAAGAGCTAATTGGTGTCCATGGCTGCCGCGAGTTTGATCAAGGCGCCCATCGGGCAGAATCCTAAGCTGGTTCGCCACGCACCGGGGAGGCGCGGCGGCGTGGTGAGGTGCACGATGCAGGGCGGGATCATCGGCAGCCGGACCGAGTGGCTAACCAGCTGCGCGGTGCTCTCCAGCAAGGTGGCCGCGCTCGCCTGCCACTCCACCGACTGCTACGCCGCGCAGGCTCCGGCAGCTCCGAACAGGGCGGTGCTGGACTTGGTTCCTCTGAGCAATATTAATGGTGGCGCCAGTAACCTGCTGCAGCCGCTTCGGATCACGGACCTGTCCCCGGCGCGGACGCACGGGTTGGAGCTGCGCGTGGCGTACAAAGGTGTGCCGGGGGCGTACAGCGAGAATGCGGCTGGGAAGGCGTACCCGGGCTGCGACGCCCTCCCCTGCGACCAGTTCGAGGTGGCGTTCCAGGCCGTGGAGGACTGGATTGCGGACCGCGCCGTGCTCCCCGTGGAGAACTCCCTCGGCGGCAGCATCCACCGCAACTACGACCTCCTGCTCCGGCACCGCCTCCACATCGTCGGCGAGGTACAGCTCCCCGTGCACCATTGCCTCGTCGCGCTCCCCGGTGTTCGGAAGGAGAGCATCACCCGCGTCATCAGCCACCCGCAGGCGCTGGCGCAGTGCGACCACACGATCACCCGCATGGGCCTCAACGTCGTCCGCGAGGCCTTTGACGACACCGCCGGCGCCGCTGAGTACGTGGCCGTCAACGGCCTCCGCGACACGGCCGTCATTGCGTCCTCCCGCGCCGCCGAGCTGTACGGCATGGAGGTGCTCGCCGACGGCATCCAGGACGATTGCGGCAACGTGACACGGTTCGTGATGCTCGCTCGGGAGCCCATCGTGCCGCGTATGGACCGGCCGTTCAAAACAAGCATCGTGTTCGCGCCGCACGACAAGGAGGGCACCTCCGTGCTCTTTAAGGTTCTCTCCGCTTTCGCCTTCCGCGACATCACTCTCACCAAGATCGAGAGCCGGCCGCACCGCCACCGCCCCATCCGCCTCGTCGATGACGCCAAACGCGGCGCCGCCAAGTACTTCGAGTACATGTTCTACGTCGACTTCCAGGCCTCCCTCGCCGAGCCGCGCGCGCAGAACGCGCTCGCCGAGGTCCAGGAGTTCACCTCATTCTTGCGGGTGCTCGGGAGCTACCCCATGGACATGACCCCCATGACCGCCGGCTCCTCCTCCACCATTATGTCATCCGATTCCTCACGGGCGCCTTCCTCTTCTTGATTAGTTCCTAGAGCTACTGAGTAGAATGTCGAGTAGGGACGTTGATTAATTTCTGATAATGTCGTCCTACTCCTCTCTACGATATCGGGAGTAATTAGTTTTGTTATTCCTTTTCTTGTCGCAATACGTGTAATTGTGCCATTAATTTGAGCTCATTAATAGGCAGGCCACAACAATGGAGGAAATTTGCCTGTTTTGGCCCACCGGGCTGCCCCAATAGCAAATTTAGCATGCTCCAAAAATCAAAGAAATATTTGACCTTACAACAGGCCCGTCAGCCACCCCGTGTCCTTATCGCAGCCTAGCAGCGCGATTGGGTCTATCGCGGGCCGGGAGCACGACACAGAGCCTATGTAGGATTGTGGATCACTCATGACCGAGAGCCTCTGTTGCGCTTGTGAATCGGGATGGGGCTTGTCGTAGCCTAGCAGCGAGATTGAGCCTATCAAAGGGCTAAATTTATCATTGATTTTTAGAGTGGGAAAAATTTATTATCGAGGTTGCCCGTGGAGCTAAAACGGGCAAAAAAATCCCAACAATGCGTAGGGAGCACCTAATTGGTGGTTGATAGCGCGTGCAGTCGATTTCGACCACATATTTGTCTCTTTTTTCTATTTCTGTAGACTACAAGAATGCACATACGTAAATATAATTTTACAAGTACACATAGTTGTGAGGTTATAGTTTTGGCGACTCCCCTATTTTACATCTAGGAAAATGATATACTCTTTTTGTATTACTATATTTGTCTTTGGCCTCAGATAATCTATTTCAAAATATTTATCCATTAAAGATATCAATGATCTAGTTATTACAATATTTTCACTTTGCACTCCTAGTTAAATGCTCTGGGAATGGTATATGGTTGTAGTATTGGCTTAATACGGATACATATGGTCATTTTTCATTAATTTTTTCTTAGATTTAGTGCTATATTGGTATATGAGTATGGTGGGGTGAAGATAGATATAGTAAAATAGAGGGAATACATCTGTAATTTGATTCTTACCTTTTGTAAGACAAGCTTCACTGCATGTAAAAAGTTATTTCTATTGTACAAAAAAAATGTTTCCCTCGTACGAAATTTATTACATGAAAACATCTTAGAAAATAATATTGCGATAGTTTAGGTTTTATCTTGCATATGTAAAAAGAAATGTTTAGTTTATCTTTTTATGTCTTCACGATATTTAGATCCTAGGTTAGCATCGGAAAATGCTGTACATCTATCCTTTTTGAGTCCAAGACATCTATCTCCAGTCATCAACACATGACCACTTTGTTCTCATCGTGATCAGATCGACAACATTAAGGTCTTAGTTTACTCTCTCACTCTCGCAATACGCTGCTGCAACGATAGTGAGGCATTGATGGACATTTTGTCGTCAAGACGAACATCCCCTCCTTACCAATCTCGACGTTGCCGATGATGTTGCAACATTTTTTTCATTTTTGTTGTAGTTCAAGTTGTGTGATGTTGTAAGCACGCAAAAAATTTATTTACACGATTCCTTGAAACAACGGTTGCATAATGAACCTACAAGGTCATATTCATGCAAGAATTTATTTCAATAGTACGATAAATTTGTGGCAACACATTTATGATCTTATTGTGTGCCTCGATCCACGAGGCACATAAATGCTTCCATTATTGCACGAAAAATGTCTTCACTACACAAAACAATTTTTTTCATCACACATACTTTTTTCAGAGCACGGAACACATGTTCTCATTGGTCAGAGAAAATATTTCTATCACACAAAAATGATATTTCCGTCGTAGAAAAAACATGATGTGCTAATAAATCGGAAGTGATTTGCTAAATTTATTTGTTGAAAATAACTCGTAATATATGAGATTTGTTTCTTAAAATTCAAGATTAGTTTTCTGCAAAATCATATGCAACGTGCTGTGTTAAATATAAATTATTGTTGCATTGCATTTACATGTTTATCGCATATGTATTACCGAACTACGACATCAGATGCCTACTAGCGGCTATTATGTTATATTGTGCAAATTTCGTGGTGTGTGGTACAACCTGCTAATAGGCGAACTGAGTTGTTGACGGTTAAAAGAGTAATCCACAAGAATAAATTAGCTAACCACGTATTGTGTTGAGTAACCAACACCGCTCCGCGATAGTATTGTATAATGGCCGTTAAGTTACAGTAGATCAAATACACATAATGCACGAAGTAAATTGGCACTAGAATGTAGGAGGTATGGTGGTTCTTCTATATTGATTGATTGAATATCATGAGTACACCAGTCTCTTTTAGAGAATCACGGTAAAATAATCTTAAGCGCATGTAATAAACAAGAACACTCATTATATTTATAGACTACTTATAGAGTTAAATGTTCATATGGACCCTTGAGTGGGGGCGCGACTGTCATCCTATATGAGTCCGCTTTCACAACATGTTAACCCAATTATTACTTTTAGATAATGAAATTATCATTTTTTCGGCTTCTTCATCAGGTGATACACATAACTAAATTTTATTTACGCAACTTATAAAACGTCGATGCTGAAATCGGCGTACAAAATGGCAACAAATGCCACTCTGTGATTAGTATTAGTGGAAACACCCGCTTTCGCCAGCGCGACGGTATGTTACTCTTACAACTAGTACAACCAATTAAGCTAAACTAGAACAGATAAAGAACAATTCTTCAACACGAAAATGCATTCACGAAGGGGATGAACTTATGCGTCACAGTTGCCGGTTCCATCCGACGAAGGATAGATCGAGGGTTATCACCCCAAGAACATATGTCGTTGCTTTAAAGACTACGCCTCTAAGAAGGGACGACGCTTGTGCGCCATCATTACTGGATCCATCCAATAAAGGACAAATCGAGGATTCTCACCCTAAAGCTCTAGTGTTCGCCATCTACAGCACTAGCACCAACTATCGTAGTCCCAACCAGATCCCTAATCCCATCATTAAGGATCGTCATGGTTGACGCCCGTCCATGATAATGGAGTCCAGGCCGAGGGAGGGGAGTTCACGTCAAAATGGAACGCGCCTACATAGGGAGGCTGAAGTCATAATCTCCTCATCAATTGGTCAAGCTGCCGTGTTCCACCACCAGCTGCCAAGCTAAAAACGGCCCCTAGAGAAGCTATGTCGTCGGCCGCCTGACCCGGTTGCATGAGCACAAGGGCACACCCACTCGTGGCCGGCCAAGTATGGCACCCGTGCCCCACCCCTACATCGGTTCTCTTCGATCTCCCACGTAGCACGCAGGCTACAACCGTCATGCCATCTTGGCGCACCGCTGCCGATTATCCCGATCCAATTTGAAGGACTCCACCCATGTAGTCTCCTCCAAATCAATCGTCGTCTGAAACAAACATGTAGAGAGATGCTCCACCGCCACCACCGCCTAAAAGGCCTTACATTGGCTCAGAGTGAATGTACGGAGTCCGTCTGCTGTGGTGATTGTGGCGAGGAGAGGAAGAAGATTAAAGTGACGGTGGATATGGTCTAATTGCCCCCGGTGTCGCCCATAGGAGCGATACGGGAGGCGCTAGATGGTTTTTCTCCGGTGACACTGTCAACTAGAGATTGATAGAGTTGAATCAATCCAATTAACCCTCTTGTATTCGCAATTAATGTTTGCCATGCCAAGGTATCCTCGGGTTACTGGAGAAATACTTATGATCACTCGCTTAAAGAGTCAAGACTAACCCCTGGTATAGGTTCATCGGTGCGTACAAGAGGGATTTAAGAGTGCCTTGCTTCCTACCGCCAATAAGAAGATACAAAGATTTCTTAACAAAGCTAGCACTAGTTTATGCGGAGCAGTCAACGTTTTTCTCTTGAAGACTATTTGTCGCTCGCTCATTTTTTCGTAGAGAACACAAACCAAACCTCCAAGACGTAGACTCCGAGACAAGATTGCTTGTAGAAAAAAAATCATTTACCCCTAGAAGATATGCCTTTTTATTAAAAAATTTATCTACCATGCTAAACAAATGCCAATTTGATTGTAAATTAGGTTTTGAATTTCACTCTTTATCACTATCAATGCTATATTTGTCTTTTCTGTTTCTCAAATTATGAGTCAAATTTGAATTTGAAAGTCTAAGTGACGATGACTAGTAGATAACTACTGTATGCGATGATCGTATCCGTATACAAATATGACATGACTATGGAGTATCCTATTTACCCAAGAAGGAGTGTATCCCGGAGAGAGACTCTATATTGATAAGAAAACCATCCGTAGATATCCGAGACTCCTTAAACTAGATAGTGAATCCTGACGTTTAAAGAAAGTAATATCCTATTCAGAGATGTGTCCATATCCCTTATGATATGATGTACCCCCTATAAAAGGACCTCGAAGACCTCCGGAGAAGACAAGCTTCATTGAATAGATATATGTCTTCAGATTACACAAACCTTTGAAGATCAATCGTCTTCCGAGCAAGAAGAAGAAAAGATTATCCCCGACAACTATCTCTGACTAGTTGTAGATCCCATCTAGAACTAGACACTCTCTCTTGTACCTTATCTCGAGATCAATATATACCAACAGGACATAGGCCTATTATCTCAAGGGAGATCTGAATCTGTATAAATCGTTTTGCCGGTGATCTGATTTGTGGGTTATCTTACTCAGAATAATTCTCCTATTTCTTTTCTCTCTCCTCCACGGATTCCGTAAGATCGATGGTTCACCGATCGTCGACACTAAACATGATAATATAAGTTACTTCGACTTTTTAAAACTTTTACTGAATTTTTAAAACTTTTAGATGGGCAACTGAGGTTGATCGGGTGCAACACAAATCCCTGCACCAGATATGCTGTTGTACTTTGTTATCTAGCCAGCCACAACAGGGCCCAACACTACACAATCCATGTCACGTCTTTTCTCCCTTTCTCGTCTCGCCTTGCTGCTTTTCGCTGGGGCACACAACTACACGAGAACTTGGGAAACCAGACGCAGTTGTCGGGGGACGACAAAATTATATGCACGTTAGTTTAGTTAATTAACAGCACTGTAGGCTGTACACGACAGTTTCTCCTCTCCTTGTCAGGGGACTCATCAGGTGCAGTCTCTATGTAGAACCTATATTAGACCATCTCTATATGGGTGAAACCGGATCGGATTCGGTTCGGATAGCACTCGTACCATATCCTATTTTATATTTTTTTCTCGGATTCAGAAACGGATCGGATAGTGTTCGGATATGGATATGAATACGGATAATTTCATAATCGGATATGGTACAGATACGGACCGGATGCGGACCGAAAACGGATTAAAAAATTGGATAGTAAACACAGCACAAAAAACATACTTGATCCAACATAATGCTCAAATTTTAGCACAAGAAGCACAACTTTTAGAAGTTCCATAAGACATAAGGGTCATAATAAGACATACAAGATCCAACACATAACACCTGCCATTTCCTCTCCTACCAAGTAATGTGGAACACAAACATAGTCGCAAAGGAAGATGGAGAACCGGTACCCCTCTCGTGCCAGTAGTCTTGATGTGCTGACCAACATTCAATCGTCATCATCACCAGACATTTGTGATTCCTAACAATTTCCAATAATTAACGTGTTATAAATTATAAATAACAGCCATCAAAATGAATATATGAGTGTCATACTCGCTCCTCAAGGTCCTCGAGAGTTAAGCTAGCAACAAGAGTCTCCACAACCTCTAGATCATTGATGATAGATGCAATCCCTCTAGTAGAATCTGAAATTTTGGTACAAAAATTATATTAGTGAATAAATAGATAACTATGCTATAGAATTAGAAACAATAAAAATAATTACCTTTTCTAGATGCAGCCACCCAATCTTTAGTACAGATCAATGCTTCCACCATCTCGGGTTCAAGACAACTACGGAATGGATCAATCACACGACCACCAGCACTAAAAGCCGATTCTGAAGCAACAGCGGACACTTGCATGGCCAATACGTCACGGGCAACTAGAGATAAAATATGATGTATATCTTGCTGATTTTTCCACCAAGACAACACATCAAAATGCTGACTGGATTTATTAACCCTTAGTGGTTGTTTTTGCAGGTATCTATCCAAGTCGCATGTGTCACCTTCATCCACCCCTTCCACATGTGAGCCATATAAAAAGCTCTCAAATGTATCACTTTCTTCTTCCATGAAGTCATCTTTATTTGGTTCAGCACTCACACTCATAATACTGCTAGATGTTGTAGAACTCTTTGTGTAAGAAGAAGCATATGCTTCATAGATTTGATTCACTACAACTATGAATTCTTCTACTTTAGTTTGATAATGCAGTTTACCATGAAACTTTCTCATGTAATACTCTACTGCCTTTTTCTTGATCCTAGGGTCAAGAAAGCTAGCCACAGCAAGGGCGACATTTGACCTCTTCCAATATTTTTCAAACTTAGCACTCATAGAGTGTGCCATGTTTCTAATAGTGTCGTCCTCACTATTGCACCACTCAGAAATTAAGTTCCTTATGTCACAAAAGTTTGAATAAAACAGATTTGCCGTGGGGTATGAAGTATCTGACAGTAGTTCGGTGACATCATTGAATTTCTTCAAGCACTTACAAAGTGTCAATGCCTTCTCCCATTCAGCAGCTGATGGAGCTATATTGTCAAACCTTTTCTTGTCAATCTCCTGAAGCCTCTCAAAACCTCTTCTATAATACAGTGCATCCCTCAACATGTGATATGTTGAATTCCATCTTGTAACAACATCCAACGAGACACCCCTCTTTATATCCAACTCACACTGAGATGCACACTTTTAGAAGTCCTCCCACAACTGCGGAGAGCACTTTATAACCAATACAAATGATCGAATGCTGAGAACTGCATTTGCAATGTGTTGCAGACCATCTCTAGCAACCAAATTTAATATGTGATTTGCACACCTCACATGAAAGAATAGACCATCACATATTAGGGGGCCCCTTTTCTTCAGCACTTCAATAACATCCTTAACACATACATCATTTGTAGCTGCATTGTCCAAACTTAGAGAAAACATTTTCTTATCTATGAACCATCTTGTAATGTTTGAAGTAAATGCATCAGACAAGTTAATACCGGTATGCCGCCCTTCTACATGCATGAAACTGATAATTCTTTTCTGAATATTCCAATTGTCATCAACCCAATGGACAGTCACACACATATATCCTTTGTTTTGGTTCGAGGTCCACATATCCATTGTTGCGCTAAAGCGACAATTAACAGTTGTGAAATACTCATACGGTTTTGCCTTTTCTTCTACAAATATGGCCATTAGTTCCTTCCTAATAGTTATGCGACTCTTCATAGGAAAGCTAGGGCGCAAGGATTTGATGAACTCAATGAAATATTCATGCTCAACAATACTAAAAGGGTACTCATGCATGATTATCGCCAGATAGAATTTCCTCAAAGAAGTCTCTTGATCATACCTATAAGGTTCAATAGGAGAGGAACTAATAGTAGCATTCTTCTCTACTTTGAGTTCCTGTTGGCCACTTATTAAGTTGTGTGTCTTAAGGTGGTTCAAAAAGAGGCTTGTTCCATTCTTGTTGTTACGCTCTCTCTTGAATCCGCAGTGGTTGCAACTTGCCCATTGTAATTTGACCTTCTTGCCATTCACCTCAGCCCACTCAAAAGAAAGAGTGAAGTCTTCCCAACATTTTGATGTGGACTTCTTCAATCTCTTCCCTTTCGGCTCATCTGGTATGCCATCAATATCGATAACACTACCCACTGTTGGTGCCCTTGGAGTTGGTGTTGGGGATGATGATGCTGTTAGGTCTATGGGTGAACAATGACTTACACTTGCTGCACTACCACTAGCCATTTTTTAGATTCCTGTAATCAAAATTGTAACCAAATATTACTGCAAATCACAAAAATGTAATCAAAATTGCACTTGCTGAGCATGCTATAAGCTGTACACTACATGACTACATGTTTCTATTTAGGCATTAATATCTCAGGATGCGATAATGATATTTGCAGTTCATGCTTATTCTATAAACATTAAACTAGCTTAGTTCTACTTCTACTCAACTCTAGTGTGAATTGAGGCAGTGTGAGGCGGATGATGCTTGTATTTGGTGATATATCTATCGATTTAGCATTGCAGTCAACCAATAGTCCAATACACTACAAATTGCAACTTGTTCACCTTTGCCACTACAAATTGAATCTTGAGGAAAGCTTACCGTGGAGGGGGAGCCTTGAGTGGGAGGAGGAGAGGTAGGTGAGGGAGAGGACCGTGACTCTGTGAGGGGCTAACCCGCTGAGGGCAACAGCTGGGAGGACCGGAGGAGGAGTAGGCAGCACCGCAGCGGCGATGCCATGGCCCTCGGGATTTCGGGAATGACAGTGAGGTCCGGTCACAGCCGCTAGAGGGGCTGCCGGCGACGATGGCTGACGGCGCGACTCGGCCTGGAGCTGCGGGGAGCCAGGGACGGAGGCGGGACCGCGGGAGGGGCCTTGGCTGCTTGGGGATCCGAACTAGGCGGAGAAACAGGGCGCGAGAGGGGCGGCCGGCCGCCGGCGGCGTCCGCTGCGGCGCTGCCTGGCCTGCGCTATCGGGTGCGGCCGTGCGGCGGTGTGGCCATGTGGGGACTGGGGGTCTGGGCGGCCGGCGGGGCGTCCAGCCTTGCTTCGGCGCCGGACCTGCCGGCGTGCGGGTGCGCTGGCGCGTCAGTGCGTCACGCGTGGGATGGTGGGAGGGCTAGGGTTAGTGGGTTACCCCTTTAGTTGGAGTGGGCTGGTGGGCCGTGGGCCGCTTCACGCTTGGCTGCTTGCCGGACTGCGGCCTGGGCGGCAAATCGGATATTATCCGATTTAGATGTGTCGGATATCCGTTTTAAATTTCCGGATAATCCGATATCCGGTGTATATTTGCAATACCATATCCGAAACCGTATCCGCTTCCAGATATTTGAATCTGAATCCGTATCCGATCGGATAGTTCATTTTTGTTCCCGTATCCGATCCGATCGGATACGAATATGGTTTATCCAGATAATTATCCGATCCGATTTCACCCATACATCTCTAACAAGCTACTATTACTTAGCTTATAACTGAGAGACGAGAGAGAGTGAACGATACCATGTAAAAGTAACAAGCTCTTCTTTTGTTTTTGCAGAGAAAAGTAATAAGCTTCTAATATTGTTACTAAAATACCTCAAGACTATTTAATTGATAGTGTGTTACATGTGCAATTGGTTTGTGATGCACACACCGTGCACTACTAATGTTGGGCTATCCTAATGTGTGTGTCACATGCCGGAAAAGAGAATCTGGGCCGATTAGTGTCGGCTTGTAGCCGTGTACAGCTGAAACTAATGAATTCCCATAATGTATTCCGGCATATATTGGGTCTTGGGGTGCATGGAAAGCTGAGCTAGCTGACCTTGTTCTGTTTGAGGCAGCAAGTGGCATGAGGTTCTGTTGCGCTTTTGGATTCTATTAACACAAACTGCACTCTAATTAACAAAAATTACACGTACCGCACTGTTTATTCTAACTAGCACATATTGTACTTCAATTAATCACATTGCTCTGAGACACCAGTTGAAATAAATTTAGGCCTCCATCTTCTCCCTTCCGGACTCTTCCGAAAACTCTGTTGCACTCTCTTTCTCCACCTCTCTCTCTCTCTCCTTCGGCCGGCTCCTCCATCTCTCTATAAATCCATCTAGATTTGGTCTTGCTGCTGTTTTAGCGGCGACTAGCACTATGCCATCCATGGTCCAGTTCCTGACGGGAGGGAGCACCCGTCGGAGTTTCTTCTAGTCTTGCCATAGTTTCACCTTCTCCACTGGCTTCGTTGGTGTGGTTGGCACTAGTACGCGACAGGCCCGAGCGGATCAGGAAAGATTAGTGTAATAATTTATAATTCAAGAAAGCTATTTTGATATGTTTTGGGCTGCAACAGGCTCGGACTTGGTGTTTTTAGGTTGGGCTTTTCCAAGCCCCGGCCGAGGCTTGGCCTGGCTCGAGGTTTGGTACAGTTCAGATAGCAAGGAGAAAATTAGCTAACAGAAGATTCCATCCTATTTTGAGAACTCAAAATATTCTATAGCTCAAACAGTTTAATCCGTTTTTTACCGTTGGATAGAACTAGATCACGTATAAGTATGTTTTGACATTATAAAAAATATATTTTTGTAGCCTATGGAGAAAAAAAGATAAGGACGCGTTGTTGAGGCCAGCCGATTAATTAATTACCTCAATAGGCACAATTACACGTACCATGACAAGAAAAAGATCAAATTTTGTTATTATCGGCAAAGAGGGATGAGTACGACGACATGACCAGAAATTAGCGACGTCACTACTTGACGGATCGTCCTCAGTACTAAAGTAGCTCTAGGTACTAATCAAGAAGAGGAAGGCGCTAGCAAGGAATCGGATGATGTAATGGTGGAGGAGCCGGCGGTCATGGGGGTCATGTCCATGGGGTAGCTCCCGAGCACCCGCAAAAACGAGGTGAACTCCTGGACCTTGGCGAGCGCGTTTTGGACGCACGGCTCGGCGAGAGAGGCCTGGAAGTCGATGTAGAACATGTACTCGAAGTGCTTCGCGGCTGTGCGGCGGTTGGCTTCATCGACTAGTGGGACGGGGCGGTGGCGGTGCGGCCGGCTCTCCATCTTGGTGAGTGTAATGTCGCGGAAGGCGAAGGCGGAGAGCACCTTGAAGAGGACGGAGGTGCCCTCCTTTCGTTCGCCGCGAACACAAATGCTGGTCTTGAACGGCCGGTCCGTGCGCGGCACGATGGGCTCCCGGGCCAGCATCACGAACCGCGTCACGTTGCCGGAGTCGTCCTGGATGCCGTCCGCAAGAACCTCCAAGCCGTACAGTTCGGCGGCGCGGGAAGACGCAATGGCGGCCGTGTCAACGAGGCCGTTTACGGCCACGTACTCGGCGGCGCCGGCGGTGTCGTCGAAGGCCTCGCGGACGACGTTGAGGCCCATGCGGGTGAGCGTGTGCTCGCACTGCGCCAGCGCCTGCGGGTGGCTGATTACGCGGGTGATGTCCTCCTTGCGCACGCCCGGGAGCGCGACGAGGCAGTGGTGCACGGGGAGCTGCACCTCGCCGACGATGTGGAGGCGGTGCCGGAGCAGGAGGTCGTAGTTGCGGTGGATGCTGCCGCCGAGGGAGTTCTCCACAGGGAGCACGGCGCGGTCCGCGATCCAGTTCTCCACGGCCTGGAAGGCCACCTCGAACTGTTCGCACGGGATGGCGTCGCAGCCCGGGTACGCCTTCCCGGCCGCCTTCTCGCTGTACGCCCCCGGCACACCCTGGTACGCCACACGCAGCTCTGAGCCGTGCGTCGGCGCCGGGGACAGGTCCGTGATCCGCAGCGGCGCCGTCAGGTTACTGCCGCCGCCATCACTACTACTCACAGGAACCAAGTCCAGCACCGACCCGTTCGGAGCCAGAGCCGGCGCCGGCGCGACGTGACCCTTGGTGGAGTGGGAGGCGAGCGCGGCCACCTTGCTGGTGAGCACCACGCAGCTGCTCAGCCACTCCGTCCGGCTGCCGACGATGGCGCTCTGCAGAGAGGACCTGACTACGCCACCGCCCCTCCTCGGCGCGCGGCACGCCAGCCTAGGACTGTGCGCAATGGGCGTCTTGATGAAACTCGTGGCAGCCATGTGTGACCACACCAACTAGCTCTTCCTCCTCTGCCTTCTTGGCTCGTTGCTCGCTCTGGTGAAACGAGGAAACTCGAACTGTTTAGTGGAAGATGAGACGGGAATTGATGGTCGAATGAAACGGGATATATAGCTGGTGGTTCGTTTGGTTTGGGTGTTCAGTTCCTCCTTTGTTTATTCGGATTGTTTATTTGCCAGATTCAATCAACTCGAGATCCCTCACGTGACAATGTACTACTATCAGCCTCCAAGAAAAAGAGGACAAAAACTGAGGCGTGACCCACGTTTTTGTTGAATAACAATCAAGTAATATGACTTGTGTGCACGTTTTTACTCTACTAGTAAACAGTATTTCGACTTGTATGCTTCAGACCAGTCTGTTTTTATTTATGTATTTCCACCATGCATTACTTGTGTAGTTATATTTTAAGTCCACCCCGCTCTTTTTATTTTATTTTAACTTTATAGCAGCAACATTGTATATAAGATCGATGCCATGTTTGATCACGCCTTCTTGCATCGGTAGAGCCGGGGACCTCCCAAACTGTCTTGGGCATACTTCTGAGTCTCGAGTAGATTTGATTATTCTTTTCTATATGTACATTATTAGATGAATGTAAACATGCAATGTGTGGTCTAAAACTATGTCCCTTGACCCCTATAATATTTTTAGAGAAAATTTCACTTTGAACCAGGTACGAACAAAGTGACGTATTGAACCATATTTAGTTTTTTTTGACGCTTTAAATAAGATTTAGCACACATATTTCATTTTAAACCACATTTAGTGGTTGTGTGGGAGCTCAAAAATAACTTTAAGACCCTCCCTATGTATATCCTCATTAGTCTCGGATCAAGCTAATAAACATAGACAAATTGATACTATTATACACATCACAAAGTTTAGTACAAAACATTTAAAAAATAACAGCCACATGGCTAAATAAAGTATTTAGGACTTATGTCATTTAGAAACACAGCAGAAAAGATAAAGCATATAAGTCTTCATCTCAGCCATAGATAGTCGACAGAGTCCAACGTGACTTACTTCTCACATCGCCGTAGTAACCTCCAAAGTCCTCTCCATCTGAACATGACCAAAAATAACATGTTCGATGAGTACTTTGTGTACTTACGGGCCCCCATTTTAGGGAAACCAACTGCTACATGCAGGTTTAATCAAAGGACGGGCTTTATGGCTCTTTTGTACAAATGACATTTCCAGTTGAAATACTATAATAATTTCATCAGCAGGTTTCGAGATCAAAACATTTGCTTGAGACTAAAATAGTTTTAATACTATGGTATTGTAGTGATTGTATCAATTACTAATACTAATCCGGTAAGGTCTATGCCTTAATCCCGACATTCGGTTTTGACCACCTATACTCCTTCCAATAACTTTATGTCGTCCGTAACCGTGGACACGGCTAATCAATTAGTTTTACACTCTGCAAAGATTGTATACTTTCTACAAGATGTAAGATTAATCCGGAGTTTCACACCCTTATGGAGAATGTGATCGAGCTCTTACAACGAGGCCTTCACAATGTTGTCCCCTATTTGACACTACTCACCAGGACAACTTTATGATAACTATCACTGGTAGTTGTCTCAAAAGGCTTATCCCTTGCTTCGTTTCCCTCTGTAGTGCCACTCTAGTTCTTAACAAATTATTTCACCAAGTCATGCTCATAATAGACTTGTGGTTGCACTTGGTTCATGATTTCATAAGTTCACAATCCGGTTTCTTATGGTGTTGGCCACTCAAGCACTAACCATCAAAATCCAAAGTTTTTCAAAACCATCCACCATATCAAACCATTTGTCGTTCACACCTTAGTTGTAAGTTTCACCCAGAGTAGAATTTAGTCAAAAGTAGAAATAGAGAGATAGATACTCGATGAGCCCAACACATCACCAAGTGATAACAATCTAATGATTCATGATATGAGTAAACCTCTTGTGAGGCACAAAGGGATATTACTAAACTTTGCAGGGCTAAGCATTACAACTTCTAATCATAATTGAATAATTATTCTAGATAAAATAGGGTATGACAATACAGATTCATCGTTTAATTGGACTGACACTAAAACATTCGCTAAACAATAAAACATAATTCATGTTTATAATCAACACAAAATATAATGATTTTAAACATATGAGACCAACATGATCAAGAACAAGAGGGCATGCTTTCATTGACATATTCCTCCACTTCTTCTTCTTGAACTTTGCGTTGGTCAACCTTGTCGTAAAAAAAAATAGAATGCAAATAAATAGACAACTCTAACGAACTCAATGGAGTAAAGAGAGATGAGTGATGATGGGGAGATTACGAATAGATTTTGAAATATGAAGGGATTGTTGATAGAAGTTGACGATGTATAGTATAGTATCCTGTATACGAGGAGGTATCCGTATACGATTCCCTGGATTATCGGAATAAGAATACGTATCCGGTAAGGATCCCTAGGAGATAAGATAACCTCTCGTAAGGAGGAAGGACAATCTCTTAAACTAGGAAGTCAATCCCGACGTTTAAGGAAGCCAGAGTTCTACTCGGGCATAAGTCCATATCTGGTACAACTCGGGGAGCCCCCTATAAAAGGATCAGCAATCCCATAGGGGAGAAGAGGTCCAACAAGTCTTTTAGATCTGAGAAGTTTGACAGGTTTTAGAAGCCTAAAGCCATCCAGGAGCCCTAGCGATTCTCACGAGAAGACCCACCGCCTCGAAGGAGTCGAGTCCCGCGGAACTAGTCGAAGTAGCCTCCGATTAGGTCTAGGATAGCCACTAACATACACATCCCTTGTAAGATACTCTTTTGATCAATATATACGAACATGATGTAGGGTTTATTATCCTAAAGGAGGCCCGAACCTGTATAAAAAGGGTGTTTCCTTGCCGTCAGATCTCTTGGCCTCGTGCTCTAGGGGTCACACCCTGATTTTCTAAAACCTGAAAATTAGGGCTAACAAAAATGTTTTACTAATAATGCCAACTAAAATACACCTGATTAAAACTTTTATCGAGATAGATGGTGCTATACCCTCAAGCAATTCAAGCCAAAATCTTTCGCCCCTGTTTCTATTTCCTTAACCACCGCTTTGTCGAAGCTCTGTCCGGCAAGGTATATGAACATTGCTTTACACCTTGACTCCATACGTGGCCACTCGCCCATGCATTTCCGCCACGAGCCCACCTTCGGTATTCCTTCCCCATTTTCCTAGTCAGTGTAGTCTAGACCGACATCTAGAGTTAAGTACCCACGCGGTACTTCTGTGAAATCAAGACATATATATGTCATGAACCTTGTCCGAATGGTGTAATCTCCTGCCCTCTACCTCGCCATGTCCCATCATGAGTGTGTGCACAAATATACTGCTTTTATATATACGCATATACGCAAAACCCTAACCTCTTCTTTCTGAACTACGGATCAAAACCCTAACCCATTGTTCGACTCTGCTACACTCCTATGCATATACTGGCAAAACTCCCCAAACCCTAGCCCCATTTCCGACGCTAGGCCTCGTGGGAACAATCAGGTTATGCAGAAACACATCCTGTGGCATGATCATCTACCTTGTGCCATTCCTCTCTTGTTGCCTTCTTATAATAGACCTGAACCTACGCCACACGTATGCACATATGCGTGAACCCCAAACTCTTTCCTTCTGAGCAACAGATCACAACTCTAGCTCGACCATACGATTACTTCTTTCTCGTCATTTTGAACCTCGCAGCCCTGCTTCCTCACTCTCTACGGGTATCATGTGCACAAAGAAATAGCACAGGTACAAGTATCCAGAAACCTTAGTTCCTCTGTACCTCAACACTCTAGTGAAAACCTAACTTCCAGATCCCGTGTCCTTCCAAACCTCCAATGACTCCAAACAGACTGCGGTGATGTCTAATAAATATTCTAAGCCCTTTCTAAAATATGATGATATAGCGAAGTGTAAACTTTGCCAAATAATTTAGATTCCAATTTAAGCTACTTTTGAAATATTCTTGAAGTCCTAAGTATTAAGCTTCAGAAAAATATGATCATTTTTGTGGGACTTCTTTCTTCCTCAAGGAGCCCAATTCTTGTAATTAAACCGTACTACGTACATTAAAAACCTACCACCAATTTTGAGCAAGCGCCAAATAGTCTCATACTGTCATTCTGCACAACCCTCCCTTGTTATTTGCTAAGCACACTCCATTTCTACCAACCAAACAGCCCAGCATTCCCTGCCATGTGGTCCCGGTCCCACGCGTCAGCTCCCTCCCTTCTTCTTCCACCTTCCATTCTCTGTCTCTCTCACCTGCCGCTGGGCACTGCTTCCCCTGAGCAGGGTGCCACCTCTTCCCTCCACTGCAGCAATCGGTGCCGAACTTCTGCTGTACTCTACAGCACTAGCACAACAGCCGGCCAGCTCCTCTTCCCCTCAACCTACAGCGGTCGGCACCCAACTCCATTGCTACCACCCCGCCGCCATTAACGCACCATGCCAGCCCTCTCTCCCTCTATTTAATCCCTGACCCGAGCAATCAAAGCTCTTCCTCCCCTCCATTCTTCACAACTGAGCTCTGCCTCTAACCCCGTCCTTCCCCAACCGGGTTCCCTTTAGTCCCTCCATTGCTGAGCTCTTCTCTTGTCCCACTGCTCCGAGTAGCCAGGCACCCAACTTCTACAGGAATCGAGTAACCCGAGCTCCAAGCTCGTCAGGCTCTCCTCCCTTACTGGTTCTTCTTCTGCCTCAACTTCCCAAGCTCCACCCGAGCTTTCCCCCAGTCCTCTTATTCTCGAACGCCAAGACAAGATCCTTTTCTTCCCCCGAGCTGTTTCATTCACCTGCCCTCTACTTCATTCCTCATCCCAAACCCAGCTGAGCTGCTCCACCTCACTTCTCTTTCCCAACCATTCTCTTCCGCGAGCTCCTCAAGCTTGAGCTCTCAAGCATTTGAACTGTTCTCCCCTAATCCTCCATTCACCCGAGCTTCCCCAAGCTACAAACCGAGTTCCTGCTGCCACCTATCCTCCATTCTTCTACCCCCACTTCATTCTCTCCAAGCTGAGCTTCTGTTTCTAAGTCTTTATCCGTGAGCTACGCCAAGACTCCATTTCTGAGCTGCACAATCTCCATCTTTCCCCTCCTGGTGTAGCAACAGCATCAGCCAGCTCGAGCTCCCCTTCCATTTCTCATTCTCTCAAGCCCCTTTGCTCCTTTTCATTTCTCCCACCGAGTAGCTCTTTCTTCCTCCCTCCCTTCTCCATGCCGAGCTAGAGCCCAGGTTCTTCCCCCTCGCCACTCAGCTCTACAAGCATTTTCGGCCTCACTCCAGTCTTCACTCCCCACACCTACTCGAGCACAGAGCAACTCTACCACGTTGGCAGAGTCTAACCGCCCGATCTCGACCACTGCACCGCTGTTGCCGCCACCGTCCTCCGTCGTCGGTAAACAACATCATCGCCCGAGCCAAGGTGAGCCGCCGCAACGCCATAGCTGCTGACAAAGTTGGAGCCGCTAAGCTTGCCTGAGTGCTCATCCTTAGCCATCCCCGAAACCCATCTCCCGCAGCTAACCGCCAAGTTCTCCGTACCTGTTCTCTCCTCAATTGGTTCGGTCTACAAACTTCCGAAGTCCCCAATGGCTTCTCTCTGCCTTTCCCTTTCATCCTCTGTTCGGAGAGAAGAGGGTGAGGCCCGAACGATTTCTACCAAACGGATAAGCCACAGACATTGCTCTCGAATGTGTTTCCCCCATTGAGTACGTATTTCTTCTTCCACTCAAAGCGAAGTACGCTTATTTGACTGAGAAGCGTAGCATTTCTGAGTGCTCTCTATTCCAGCATTCCAACGCCAAAGACGCCTTCTTAGGTTGCACTTACGACGTCACCTCCAAAGCAGGACTGGTTAAATAGCAAATGCCCTTTAGATAGCTAACATTCGGACAGCTATTTCTCTAAAACCGCCTGGTCAAACTGAGCGATTCTCTTTCCCAGACTCCTGAAATTTCTGACTCTCTCTGCCGCTACCACTATTAGGATTTTTGAAATGAATTGGAATTTAGAATTTGAATATGTTCTAAACCCATATACCATGTATATGTCCTTAGAAAGATTCCAGATAAGTCCCTATAAACTTGAAACTTCCAAAACCGCCTAGCAATACCACTTCCCTAATGTCTGAGATTTTTCAATGGCCTGATTCAAACAAATTCAGGCATAGGTATGGTGTATGTGGACCTTCTTCAGTTTAAACCAAAACCAACCGGTTCTTTTCTTGACACCTTTAAAATAAATATAACCTTTTGAATTTTGTATAAAATCAAGGGTCCAAATATCTAAAACAAGAAGAATAAAGTAAAGCCCGTATTATCCAATATTCGTCATAAGTAGATATCCATTGACAAATCCATTGAAACCCTAAATCGTGCACCCAAATGTTTGGAATGAACTCTCCTAATAATCTTGTTAAAAGTTGATACACCCCTGGAAACCACCCAAGACGTAGGAATCAAGATCATTCTGGAAGCTAAACGTGAAGTTGGCCAATTAAACTAGGGTTTTTGTTTCTACAAAAAGCCCTTATCCCATGGGAGATGGATTCCGTCTCACCTCTCCCGAAACCCTAATAACATTTCACACCAGAGCGCTTGTTCTAAGAATTCATGAGTGTATGTTTGATTCTTATTTGGTTCCTCCTCGCTTCATTGCTTATTCGGTGTTTTCTGACGTGTAGAAATGGCGTAACGAGATCTCGTGCGAAACATTCCGGGCAATCGCCGTATCGAGTCCAAAGCTCGAGAATCCGTCAAGATTGTTAGGCAAGCATTCCCATCTTGATCATGTTGAATCCCATATGTGTAAAACTTAATTATTTTGTTTGCAAACTTTGCATGCTATGTGTGTATCAATGATATTTTATGCTAGACCTAGCTACGCCTGGTAATTGCATATGACTCAGGTCCGGCAAACCAATCCTTGTAACCCTAGCAATATTAGCTGGATATTGTATGACTGGCAAAATATTAGGATTATAGGCAGTAGCCCCGCTTAGACCTGCTATAGAGGAAAACCTACTTTTACCAACTCACACGAATCACTACCTTGGGTTATGGGATTTAAAACCCTCGAGAAGACGTGTACCTTCCAGGGTGTCTGTTTGAAAGTATTGTTTGCCAAAACCCCAAATAAAATAGAGGATGATTTTGATTCGGGTGAGAACATTAAGAGGAGATCTGAGGAATGGTTGTAGCTTGTGGTGACATGGCAAAAAGGTGATGAAATGCAGTCTTGCTCGAATCAGTTAAGGACCGAGCCTAAGTGCCGCTCAACCAAGTTCACCTCATACATCCACATGTCCTTTATGGGAAGGACTTGACTAAATACCCCGTCGAGTACTAGTGCCTGGACCCGTGGGCAGTAGGAAGAGTGTGCTAGGTGGATTTGCATCCCTAGAGGATCTCCACGGGACTATGTGGGTAGAGATTCTTAGTGAACTCCACGAAGTACGTGGATAGAGGTTCGACACAAAGGTGGAGAGTCCCATTTTTGGTCTACGGGATGCAAAAGTTGGGTTACCCATCTAGCGGGTCCGGCTGTAGTACAAAAATGGGTGAAAAGTCTCATTGTAATAACCCTGCCGGCACCCCTCATGAAGAGTGCTCATTTGGCCATGGCAACAAAGGAGACTTACATCTTGTGGGTAAAGCCGTACAACAGCTGCAGAGTGTTAAAATCTATTCGAATAGCCACGTCCTCGGTCATGGACACAACTTGGAAAGGCCACACACTGGTTAGACTAAATTTTGGTAAAGAAATGTGGGAATGGGATTAAGGACGTGGGCATGACGTGTCCATAGTGAGCAGTTTAAGCTACAGTCTGGTAGTGAGGAACTGCAGAAGAGAAAAACCTAGCCCGGGCCGTGAGGCGGTAGCACGGGTAGGTTGTAAGGATTGTTCGAGGTGGTAGAAGGAGCTACCGGCCTCTAGTTGATGACTGCTCAGCTGGATAGTCCAGCACTGAGTACTGTCTTGATAGAGATGAACTTGATTTCAAAAATGCTCTTGAATCGACTATTCCGTATTTCGTTTAAGAACTTACTTTTCCGCACAACATTCAACATAGTGTAGAGCCACTTCTTGAACAAGCCTTGCATAACATTCACCTGTTATTCCCTCCTGTGGGATGTTTGCGAGTACATTCAATGTACTCACCTGGCTTATTGATTTGGCCAGACGAAAGAGACATCGACTCCGAGGATACGATTATGCTCGCGAAAGCTAGGGCGTAACCCCAGTCAGTTACCTGTCGGGTATGGCATACTGATGGGCCACATCACTAATTAAATTCCCGCTGCAAGATTTTAGCCGTTGGGCTACAGGTATAGTACCTTGGCTTAAACGACCTATTATGATTAATACTCTGATATATGCATGTATGACAATGATATACAAGTTGACTTGTGCGTACTGGCTACTAATCCAGGGACCAGTACAGAAAACCCGAGGGTTTTTTCCGGCCTTAAAACCGGGTACGCCACACTACCCAACAAGTATCTCTGTCTCACGACTACCGTAAGATCGGCGGTTTACCAATCATTGACAGATGGCACCGACCGTGGGGACCTCTCCGGCTCAAGCCGTCAAGAAAGTATCGGAGTCGGCAAGATGTGCAACTAGTCGCGATCAGCCCACGAGGCCGACTGCACGGCCCTCCTCAGTTCGACCCGAGGAGGAAGAAGCAGGTTCGGCGAGGGATCCGATCGCTCTCACGCGACGTATCGGGTACTCAGATCTAGGCTTCTACGACAACTTCAGCCAGATAAATCTGTACCCGACAACTGACCGTGTAGATCTTGGAGAATATGCCTCTAGCGAGTACTCGGATTGCGAAGCTGATCACTTCAGGACCGAGTGCGCTAGGGCCTTCGGGGGAACGTTGGTGTTACCCAACAATTCCCAGGTAGGAGCGACCGGCCCGATGTTCGGACTGTCGCCTGCAACTTCTGATCAACCAAGCGGTCAAGATCTCGATCACAGTATCCCTCCCGATGAGGACGACGCGATGGAGTGGAACTACACCTCATCTATTCCAGACCCTCGAGTGGTTCTCGCGATCCATGACGGTCGAGAAGATCTCGAGGACCCGGATTAGCATGGGGGCTCACAACATCGAAGCCCGACGGCTACTCCCCGCGGGAACGGGAATATGCATATGGCAGCAGATGGAACCCCTCAAGGGACGGGGGTATATATGTCCCAAACTGCTCGAAGACTTGCCGAGGTGCACAATCTGCTGTCACGACCACCGGCAGCAGATTTGACGACACCCGATGGAGTACAGTGGCTACAACGGCTGGGGGCTGAACTACAGCAAGCCCAAGCCCAAGCCAAATCTTCTCGACTCCTGTCGGTGGCACACAGCTCCAACCGAGAGAAGACTCCTCTCCGACAAGAGGAATCAGACGGAGAAAGACGACATCCCAAGACCAGGTCTCGCCGGGAGGAACAGCACGTCGACCTCCACCGCAACTACGAGCGACGACTTCGGAAAAACACCCCCTCCAAGTTGGAGAGCAGGTTCTACGACTAGTTCAGAACCGGAGCAAAAAGGGCTTTCTCCTCAGCAGGACAACGGCTCCACAGGAGAAGTCGCCCGATCCAGGTCGCTGAGTTAGCGGTAAAGAGATAGTCGAGTCCCCTTAGAGAGTTCCTCGTGCAAGCACCTTCGGTAAGATCGCACAGTCATCACCCCTCTGACCGCCAGTCCGTCTCATGTTGCGCTAGCTCCAGCCTCAAGTCATCAAGCTACGAACAAGCTGATGATAAGACGCTCCAGCGCCGTTACCTAGCACGCGCACTCGCCAAGCTTTTTCAGCGGGTCACGACAAGAGCACAAGAGTCTCTGGAGCAACCAATGACAACTTGAGAGGAGAAGGTGATGTTTTTACTTCTAGTTTTTCCTAATAGTTTTTTCTTACAGTAGCTTGTAAATGATACTTCAGTCAGTTCATAATTTTTTAAATATCAAGTTTCTAGTTTGATATTTATTTTTTCAGACTGCATATCCGAGAAATTTCTCGAATAAGACAGTCGGGGGCTGGATAAGTATGTGGCATCAGACAAAAAACTGGCATACACATGCGCGTACCGACAACCTGACCTAAGCAAAGGGAAAAAGGATTCTGCGCTGCAACCATCAGGGAAATAAGGAAAGCCCCTTATCACGTCTACAGGTGACAGGGGAAGCCACTGAGCCCCTCACCTGACTAGACCTGAGGCCTAGCCGACCGAACTCCCCGGTTCCCGCAGCAAAGTTCCCCGACTCTGAGCAAGGGAAGGGGAGAAAGTACAAACATGAACAAGCCACGCATAGACATAACCAACGGTTCGACCTGCACAAAGGAAAAGGGTTCTGCGCTGCAACCATCAGGGATGCGAGGAAGACCCCTTAATGTGTCTGCAGGTGACAGGGGAAGCCACTGAGCCCCCCACCTGACCAGACCTAAGGCCTGGTCGACTAAGCTCTCCGGTTCCATATTAAAGTTCCCCGACCACGAGTAAAGGAAGAAGAGAAGGTGCGAATATGACTAGGCCAACAGAACCCGCTTGCTTATTCGCATCCCCGACTACTTTGAACAGAAAGTGTCATGGATAGAGTGTAATATTGTCACCAACAGGGTAAATGTGGAACTTACTAACTAGCGTCAAATATCCTTGCGACAAGGGAACGCGAGTTGCTGCTAGGGCCATGATAGACTGTACAAAGACCCCTTATCGTATTTACTGATGATGAGGAGCCAATGAGACCTCCATCCGACTAAACCTAAGGCCTGGTCGATTGCAGTCAGCGGCATACGGCACAACTCGTAAGCCTAAGTCAGGGAAAGTGGATGCAAAGTTCGGCTAAGTCTACGAGAACCCTCGTGTCCGACAAACATTCGCAGAGCGGTAGAGTTCAGGTTTTCAGAAAACAAAAACACACTGATTAAAGTACAGTTACTAATCACAGTGTATTACAAAGTTATTTAGGCAGACTAGGTGCCTAAACATGGTTCGCAAAAGCATCAGCCACAACCTGTAC
The DNA here is from genome assembly GCA_019208055.1 of Stipa capillata. NCBI lineage: Eukaryota > Viridiplantae > Streptophyta > Magnoliopsida > Poales > Poaceae > Stipa > Stipa capillata. The sequence continues at coordinate 477,736 of JAGXJF010003915.1, read as the reverse complement.
AACATCAAGGAGCTCCTCTTCCTCGCCAGCCGGCAGATCGGCTTCAAGGGCCTCCAGGGACAGCTCCGGGTACTGGCACTTCAGAAGAGCCAGTGCCATGGCCAGAACGTCCTGAATGCCTTACTACAACTGCTCGAAAAGGAGCTTCTCGACGACAGGCTTCAGGCGGGAGACTGACGCCGCCAGCCCCACCACCTGGATAGCACGCGGAGGGCTTGGGAAGACGGCGACTCCGACCTCTGCGAGTGCCAGCTCGAGCGTGCAAAGGGCATGCTCGAGGTCCTCCTCCAGCTTCCCCGAATAGGCTTGACTCCGGTTCAGAGAAGATTCAGCCTTGGAGAGGCGGGGCTTCACGACCTGGAGCTCGGCCTCGCTCTCCGCCCGCCTCTTCTCAGACTCCTCGAGGCGTTTTTTTTCAGCTCCTCGAGCTCACCTCGCAAAGGGATAACCCGAGAAAGGGCGCGTTGTCAAAACAACAAGGTTAGTACCGAGTACATTGACATTTGATTAAGCGTAGCAGGGAGCAAGCGTCGTCGTTCTCAGGCACCGACGGCTCCGGCATTGGGGGTTTTGGCCTTCTCGACCAGGGGCTGCGCCTAGCCTGCCGCGGAAGTCTCCTTACCCACAACAGCCTTGGTAGTAGCTCCGGTCGGGCAGATGGACAACCTAGTCAGAAAAGGAGGTGTACCAGCATTCTCAAGGAAAAGAGATCGGAACAGTAGCGCCAGAAAAAGAAAAGATTCTTCATCACCACGCAAAAATTCCACCACGACGGTTCGGTTTTCCTAGAAATCTACCAGGCGAACACGTGTCTATGATCGACGGATCAGATTAAATTAAAGATGCTTCTCAGGCAAGCTAGCCTAGAAAAATCCTTGGACTACTCGGAGGGTTTTTTCCCGACAAGGATATCACAACTACCCGGTAGAGACAATGCCTACTCGGGATGTTGTCAGCAAAAGTACACGATTTCGCCTACTCGGAGTTGTTTCCCGAAAAGGGCAGATTTCCTACAGAATAGTCATAACCTCTCTTCACGTACTGATGGGGGCTTGACGATGTATAGTATAGTATCCTGTATACGAAGAGGTATCCGTATACGATTCCCTGGATTATCGGAATAAGAAAACGTATCCGGTAAGGATCTCCAGGAGATAAGGTAACCCCCCGTAAGGAGAAAGGAAAATCACTTAAATTAGGAAGTCAATCCCGACGTTTAAGGAAAGCAGAGTGCTACTCGGGCATAAGTCCTTATTCGGTACAACTCAGGGAGCCCCCTATAAAAGGATCAGCAATCCCATAGGGGAGGAGAGGTCCAACAAGTCCTTTAGATAGAAGATCAAGTTAGAAGTCTGAAGCCATCCAGAAGCCTTAGCGATTCCCATGAGAAGACCCACCGCCTCGAAGGAGTCGAGCCCCGCGAAACTAGTCGAAGTAGCCTCCGATTAGGTCTAGGATAGCCACTAACATACACATCCTTTGTAAGATACTCTTTTGATCAATATATATGAACAAGACGTAGGATTGTTATCCTAAGGGAAGCCCGAACCTGTATAAAAGGGTGTTTCCTTGCTGTCAGATCTCTTGACCTTGTGCCCTAGGGGTCCCTACCCAACAAGTATCTTTGTCTCACAACTACCGTAAGATCGGCGGTTACCAATCGTCGACAGAAGTTTAAGCCAAATAAAAGAGAGAAATGACATCATCTCGCAAGATGAGACAAAGAGGTATTCCAAAATTACAACTAATTCAAGAAAGGATTATATATATGGCAGAGCAATAGGTGATACATGGGCATTAGGTCTATGGACATGTTCTACAAAGAGTAGAGATGTTACAAAAGAAGGATCATATGGCTATGATCTATTGACGAGTGAGAGACATGTCAATGGTTATGGTTTCAAGGGATAGGACATCATATGTGGGAATTGAATGTACGTGAGTTAGGATATAGCTTAACAAATATCACATCCATAGCTTGATCGAAGGCTACAAATGGAAGGCATATAGGCATTTCCAATAAAGATGGCAATGCCACAAATTATAATATGTATGAGGTTAGGACAAATTAGGGTTCAATCTGAAAGGATAAAGACAACATCGTAGATACGAATAAAGCTATTTAGTCATTTATACGAACTGAGGTATGCCACTGTTTGAAGATTGAGTTTCGGACTTGATGTAGGATCAACAAATGATTGAAGAACCTTGTTAATGGCTAACATCGATCATGAGATTGCTCCCCAAGGACCAAGATGTTGGCCTAGAGGGGAGGAGTGGATAAGTGACTAGAAAATTTTAACCAATTTCAAACTATTCTTGCAATTATGCGGATTAAAGATTATCTAGAGCAATAACTATATGAATAATACTCGTACAAATAAACCACACAAGCAAGTTAAGAATATATGACTAGAATTAAACTTGCAGAATATAAAAGTGGAAGGAATAACCAAAAGGAGACGATTTGTTTGTGGCCGGAGTTCGGACTCTTAAGAGAATCCTACGTCTTTGTTCAGGGAACTCGATCACACGTGATCAAGAGCCGGTTTCCTTTCAAGCCTTTGTCCCTTGAGGACGCTCTTGCGTCTCCTCGATTTTCTCTTGGTGATTCTTCCCTTTCGGAAGCAAATCTCGACCTTCACAAACTTCTCACAGCACACCACAAACGGTTGGTCGCTCGTAAGCAACTCCTAAATGTCTAGGACTCCTCAACCTCCAATAGTAACAAGAGCGTTGAAGATGCTTGGAGGTAACCTAGTGCTCGAGAGATCTTCAATCTAACACTTAGCACTAAACTCTCCAAATCCCTCTTTCTTTCTTTTCTCTCACAAAGACTAAACTTGAGCTTGAGAGAGGAGAGGAGAGAGCTCTTCAAAGTGTGCATGTTGCAAAAGAGCCAAAGGTTGGTAGTGGATGGGAGAGGAGAACAGTAAATAGCTCTTCTCAAAACTAGTGTTATGTGTTGAAAAATCTACATCGGAACATTGGATGTCAACATTGGAACAACTAATTTGTTCGAATGTAACAGCCACTTTTCAGGCCACCCATTGTGGCGTACCCGGTTTTAAGGCCGGATAAACCCTTGTGTTTACTGTACCGGTCCCATGATCAATAGCTGGTACACACAAGTTAACCTGTATATCAAGGTCATACACGCACTTATTAAAATAAAATACATAACCGATCTTCGAGATCGAAATATTATACCTTTAGCCCATCGGCTAAAAATCTTGCGGCGAAAATCAAACGTTGGTGTGCCCATCAATATGCCGTTCCCAACAGGCAACTGACTGGGGTTCGCCCTAGCTTTCGCGGATACCGTCGTTGCTTTCGAGCTGACGACTCTTCTGTCTGGCCAAATCAAAAAGTCAGGTGAGTACATTGAATGTACTCGCAAGCTCTCCGCCAGGGAGTTTAGCACAGATAAATGCATGCACGGGTATATTAAGAATCGAGCTCTAGCCTATGTTTCATGTTGTGCGAGAAAGTAAGTTTGCATATGAAATACGTAAGTAGATAACAAAGCAATTTTCACAAAAACTGTCTTGATGCCTCGAGACCAATTGTCTGTTTTCCAGAATTCTTCCCGTAACAACGGGAGATCATAACAGCACTTTCCGATACCACGGAAACATCCTAACATCACCCGTTTCAACGGGGAGCCTCAAGCTCACTCGCTACGGCGGGGATACTAGGGTTTGCCCGAGTCCACGGGAAAATCCCTTCTTCACTCTTCCCGACTCAACAGGAACTTGCATGTCACCCTGCGAACACAGCGGATTGCGTCCTTAAACCCATAACCCATTTTGACTTTGAAAGTCAGTCTACTTTAGTGTGGCCCAACCAAGTTCGTCCTTGACCGTGGACACGGCTATTCGAATAGTTTTAACCCTCTGCAGAGGTGGTACGGCTTTACCCACACGATGTAGTTCACCCTGGGCATACTGCGCGCCGCATGCTACCAGAGCTAGTACAATGAGACTCTTCACCGGTGTGAACCCAGCCATGAACCCGCCAGAAGGACATGTCCCAAACCTAGCTTGAGTCAGTATCATCGCTTGCAAGGAGATTGGTGTTCCAACTTTGTGGCGAACAAGCCATCGCTTTCCCGCGGAAACTTTTCTCTACAGAGGCTACAACCTCATCTGCACGCTACACACTGCCTACGGGTTCATGCTAGTTCAGGTCAGGTACTAGATCAAGTCCTTCCCATAAAGGACTTGTGGATGTACGGTAAGACTTGGCCAAACGGCACTTAAGATCGGTCGTTAGGTGATCCGAGAGGGACTCCACACCACTCCCGTAAACGGGCAGCGAGAACCATGCCGGGCCTTACCTCGCTCTTTAACAAGCTCCCTGCTTTCACCCTTCATTACCGACCCGGATCAAAATCTTCTCCATTTCATTTTTAGTTTCACAAAACCATTTACGGTAAAACATACCAACCCATGGCTATGCTACCTTCATACACCTCCAGACACGACGGTCCGTTTCCAAGAGTTCACCACATGAAATATGGGGTGTTATCACCTTTTTATTTTTAAAACCCTAATTTCACTACGGCAGGGCTAAGCATGTATATATGTATATACTCTACCCTAAGTTTTTTTGATAATATTTCTGGAATACGTAGTCCTTAGGGCTACAAGGAGTTCAGGGTCGGACTAGGGTTTTCTAAGCATCGGCATAGCTATGCTACATAAAATAACGATTGTAAAACATAGCATGCATGTTTCGCAAACAACATAATATTTTGTAAACATGGGTTTCAACATGATCAAAGGTGAAGAGCTTGCCTGGCAACAATGGCCGATTCTCGAGCTCGAGTCGATAAGGCGAACACTTGAAATCCCTCGCGCAAGGCCTCGCAACGTCGAAACTACACGTCAGGAAAAACAACAAATCACCAACGGTGCGAGGAAGAACCATTTAAGAACCAAAATACACTCAAGCAATATTAGAACCATGCATTGCCCTTAGAGGGGATGCTAGGGTTTTCAAAATGTTGCGATGGAATTAATATCTCATGAGGTAAAGGCTTTTACATATAGGAAAACTAGGGTTTACATGATTAAGATCACTTTAGCATTTTATAAGCTTTTAGCTTTCATGCAAATGTTTGGGTCCAGAGAGTCTTATACATGTTTTATAGATTTTAGGAAACTATATGAAAGTTACTAAAGTATGATTAAGATGACATGCGAGCTCGTATCTATCTATACTTGCATACAGGAGATGAATTGCGATTAATAGATTTTCAAATTCCCTTATCGCTTTTATTGTTTTAAAGTTTTGAGGATAAGAGTATACTGAAACTAGCATTACATGATTGGTTTTATTGCGACAAGGGGTTAACCAATTCTAACCATGCTAAAGGAGTATACGTAACATGCTCATATATGAATTGATTCCTATTTGAAAATTCAAATCATTCCAAAATTATGAAACTAGCATTGTTGGGTAGGTTGCTGGTTTTTAGATGGGCATAGGGAAAAGAATCACTCCTTTCGGAGTTACGACGGAGGAGAGTCGATTATTCAAAGATTGGCCGGAAAGGAGAATGATGACGTCGAAAGCGCACTTTGGAAATGTGCTTTCGATGTTAGAAGGTGGCAACTCGGGGTTTGAGGAGTAGTCGCGCAGCAGCTCAGCTGAGGTTGTGGTAGCGGCAGTGCTTTGTTGCGGCAGGAAAAAGGTGGCGGCGGCAATGGCTTGCAGCGGCAGGAGTGGCTTGCCGCGGCAGGAGCAAGGCGGCAGCAGCGGTGGCTTTGTGCTGCCGTGGCAGGGACTAGGGGCAACGGCTGAGAAGGTGGCCACGGTAGAGAGGGACTGCCACAGTGGGAGAGGTTGCCGTGGTGGGGAAGAGTGGTTGCCACAGTGGGAGACATCTTGCCGCGGTGGGAGAAGAGCTGCCGCGATGGAAGAGTTGCCACGGGGGAGAAGGAGCTGCCGCGGGGAGAAAGAAATGGAGCTTGGGGAAGTTCAGCAGGGAGGCAGAGTGCTTAGCTTGCTTTGGTTCAGCAGGAGGAAGGAAAAGGGGCCACTGGTTAGCACTGGTGTGGGACAAGGGAAAAAGAGAGCGCATGGGCAGTGCTATAGCAGAGTTGGAAGATGAGACATTGGCCACTATAGGGGAGAAAAAGGTGGCGTGAGGAGTAGTGTTCCTGTAGTAGGAATTGGACAGTGAACATGGGTGAGCATTGAAAAGAAAAAGGGGTGGAGGGAGGAGCCAGCAGAAATAGCAGCACAGGAAAGGGACAGGCAAGGCAGCTCAGGCTGATCTTTTGAATTGAAGTGAGAAGAGAGATGGGTTTGGTCTTGGTAGGAGTAGGAAAAGAAATCACAAGGGCAGCTCATGCATGGCAAGGGAAAAAGGAGCTGCAGCATATGATGGCTTGGAGTGTGGCAGTGAGGGACATGGGGGTAGCTGGCGTGCTGTAAAGATAAAAGGGGCAGCGGGGAAGGGATTGAGTGCTGGTTTGGTTTTAGGAGGAGCAGAGAATAAGAGCACAGGGGACTTGTAGTGTGCGGCAATATGTTGGCAGAAAAGAAGATGCTGGACATTAATATAGTTCAGAGGAAAATGGGACGGGAGTGAGGAGATGTGCTGGTCGGTGCAATGAGGTTAAGCCTTAGTTATGCTTATTCCCACTGACTCATATAGGGTCTGATAGGCCTGGAGATTACTTGTATGACACAATAATTTACAAGGAGCAAATCGAGTCTAGGATGAATATAAAATATAAGCTTAGAGTTTTGCTCGAGTATCGAGAGAGGAAAAGAATTAGGGCTCAATACTTGATTCAAACTCAAACGCGAAATGGTTTGAAATATTTGCACGGGACCTCAAGGTACTTTTATAGAAATATGCTTGGGAGGGTCTCAGGATATTTTCGAAGTTTTGCGAGGATTTAAAGAGACGTGGATAAGCATGAAGAATGGTAAAAGGATAATTGGTTATTTGTAGAAGGATAAAAGGTGGATATTTTGTGTCCTGGCATAGTAACATAGTAGAGGTGGAAAGTTATTTGCATGACATATGGTAAGGAGGAAGAGAGAAGCCGTAGTGGTTAGGGTTTAATCGAGGGATAAACAATTTAGGGTGTGGAGTGTATGTGTCCACATACACTTGGATATTTTAGCATATATAGAGTGTGCATGTGGATGGAATGGACATGCGAAATTACGGTGAGTCGGGATCTGATTTCTGCCACTGATACGTGCATGTATATATGCGTGGGGTTGTGGCAGAGCTGAATGATGAGTTAGGGTTTTGATCCGTAGCTCGGAATGAATGAATTAGGGTTTGGCATATGTGCGTATACATAAAAGCAGTATATATGGGCACATACTCGTGGTAGTACATGGCGGAGTCGGTGGCAGAAGATCACGTCATTCGGAAGAGATTTGAGACACGTATATGCTTCAATTTCGCAAAAGTACCATGTGGGCACTTAGCGGCAGGGGTTGGTTTAGGTTGCACCGGATAGATAGAAAGGGGAGGGATGCCGAAGGTGTGTGCATGGCGGGAATGCAGGATGGTTAGCCACGTATGGAGACAAAGGGTAAAACATGGTCTGAATACATTGCCGGACAGAGCTCCGACAAAGCAGAGATCAAGGGAACAGGAACAGAGGGGAAAGATTTTGGTTGCCTTGCTTTAGGGTTTAGCAGGAACATGATTTGAGCAAAAGTTTTAATCTGGTGTATTTTAATCAGCATTATTATCAAAAAAATTTTGTTGGCCCAAATTTTCAGGTTTCGGAGAATCGAGGTGTTACACCCATGCACAACACTAAGGGACATTGGAACTTCTGATATACACATTGCATCTTCCCATTTTTCCAGATACTTTACAACAGAGGTTACTCCAAAACCTCTGAAGCTACTGGAACATCCGATTCCAATCGGAAGTTCTGGTTTTTCTAGAACCCTTAGAACATATGATACTCTGAAAGTTCTGAAACTACTGGAACATCCCTTATTCCAATAGGAAATTCTGGTATTTCTAGAACACTCAAAACCGGGATCATTTTGAAACTTCTAGACACATCGGAACATCTGATCCAAAAATTGGACCTTCAGACTTTTCTAGAAGCTCCAAAACCAAGGCTACTTCGAAACCTCCAAAACTACCAGTACTTCCGGTAGTACAACCGAAACTTCTAATGTAGCTATTTTGAGATGCCTTTGTGTTCATGTAGATAAAATGTCTCTCACAAGATAACTGACTAATGATCTCCGGAACACTAAGCACATCAACTAGCATTTACGACGCACCCCTCATAAAAGTATGGCACACTTATTACTCAATAAAGTGAAAAATAAAGAGTATGCGACTAGTTACGATGCCATCTTCCTCTTCTTCATTTTTAGGGGTCGCCGATTCCCGTTGATTCTCATTTTAGGGACTAATACTTGTTTATATCCTCGATAAACACGTTAGTCCCTTAATCGTATGTTGTCAATCATCAAACCCACTTAGGGGGCCTAGATGCACTTTCAGATCCCTATAGAAGGATCATTATTACATTACCTAGTGCCATGAACATGATCGAAAGAGGGTATCACAAAGGATACGAGGTATGGGGCACACATGTTGCTGCCATACTACCGTTAACACCAGAAACCATGACTTATAACATCGTTAGGGTTTATGAGTAGATATTAACAATATCGATCAACAGAATGCCACTAATCTATACGTGGGACCCATGAGGAAATGAATGAAACTATGTTCCATAGGTAGATAGTCGACATAAACCCATGAACCCAAGGTTTATGTTTGTCGGTCGAGAGGACATCCTAGGATTTGATGTACTAAGGTTAGATATGTTGTGGTAGTGGAGTCCACATGTCAGCGTAATAAAGTTGACTAGTAAATAGGGCTTACCAGAGGAAACAATGATGATTAGAGTTACGATGGCTCGCTGACATTGAACTTGAGGTCTGAATTCAAGGTAAAGGGACTAGGTGATATGGGATGGTCTGATCTTCTCAGCGAGTGACCTTGATAATTTGTGAGATTCTGCAAATCTTCCGGCTGTTCACCCATCGCCAGATGCAACGAACATGCAACCCAATAGAAATTTGCAACACCACACACTTGCGCAGTGATCCGCCGACCACAAGCGGTTTCGCCAACTCCCAATTCCCAGCGGAACGATATATGACGCCTAATTTTAGAAGTATAATACACCCTATCGAAATGAACTTGGTGTAGAGGAAACCAGATGAATGCTTAGCGCTACTCTTTGATATTTTTTTTGTTCAATGTCTAAACGTGGTCTACCCCTAATTGTGCACCTTGCCTCTAATTATATAGAGGGGCTGGTGGCTAACTAGGCCTATCATGATAGGACTCTGACTCTAACTCAAGTCTGACTCAAACAGATACATACCAACCCAAGTGGGTTTGGTCTAACCAGGCACACAAGCCTTTCTTAAACGACCATGACTTGTAGGAAAGGAATCTGAGCACAATATCTTATCCATTGGAAAGTGCTCGAAATTTCCTTTCCAACAAGTACTTATTTGCTTGATTTGGAGTTCGTATGAGGAAATGGTGGCTGATACGAACTCAGACCTGATGGTGAATCCGAACCGATTCAAAAATTCATTATTGATGATTTTGTGAATAATCTTGAATCCAAATTGGAGGTGATCTTGTTCCTTGTTTGCAGCATGCCTTCCTTACTTGATGATGGCCCACTTTGTTCCACGCCTCCCTCGTGCTCGCCATCTTGATGGTTGTCAACAAGCTCCATTCTCTACGCATCTGCTCTTCTCCATGCGCCATCATCTGCTCTTCTCCATGCGCCATGCTCTCTTCTGCTTTAAACCTAATAACACAAAAATACAATGACTTAGGTGGTATAAAGGTCTCATCAATCAAAGTATCACATTCAGCTAGGAGTGAATTCACCTGTTATTCAAGTAATTTAGCTTGTGCTCTTGTCATTGGTCCGATGCACAGATCATTGGGTTTGTCTTAAACAGCAACAACATCATCAATAGGAGAAGATGGTAAAGAGTTAGGGATGCCCTCATCACTAGGGATACAGAAACTCATGATGTTGTCATGGATGAGGTATACGATAGCGGAGGAAAAGGAATCAAGGGACGCGAGGGCCTAGGTCGAAGTCCTACCGTTAGGGACAGTGATAGTACCAGTAGCGTGAACAAGTTGATTCCATCAGGCTCCAATCGAAGGTCGCGATGGATAGGATTTAATATCCTTTGTCATGAAAACATTATCGACATTCTGGATTGTTTAGTGATCCTAACGATGATTGCGATTTGAACGAACACACTATTTGACACAATGCTCAAAGGAACACAAGTGGTCCCATGTCAGGGTTCAGGTAGATAATAGAATATCATCAAAAGATTGAAGAATCATTTCAATTGCTATGAACTAAATGTAGATGTTGTACAAAGGGTCACTGCTCCACCCCAAATTGACATAAATACCTAGGTAACATCCTAACCCCTAATCAATTCAACTATATATTAAACGCTTATGCAGTGATATTGGTCAAAGGGAAAACACCACATTACGGGGCCAAGACCCTAAGTTTTCCCACATTACGGGGCCAAGTGCCTTAAGTAGGGTCTGACACCGCCAAGTGTTGTAAGCAAGGTTTGACGACATCAAGAGTCATAAGCGAGGTCAAATGATGCCAAGTGTCATAATCAAGGTTAGATGAAGCCAAGTGTTGTGAGCAAGGTCCAACGATGCTAAGTGTCGTAAGCAAGACGTGATGACACCAAGTGCCATAAGCGAGATCCAACGATGCCAAGTGTCATATTAGAAGTACCGATAACACCAAGTGTCATAAGCAAGGTCCTATGACGGATCACAGGGCACGCGTCGTGATGGGATGCCGCTCTGCAGCCCAAGGCGCCAAAACGAGACATCAGAAAGCAAGAAGGATTGAGGAATATATTGAAGAATATTTCATAGGGGTAGGGTGGATAGGGTGGACAATAATATAACGCCCTCGACGATATAATAAGCTTATGGGCAACACTATAAATTGCCTAGGAGCATATGTGTAACTGTACTCCACTCTCCCTCTATCCTATAAATAGGGGAGCACCCCCAGACGAGGGCTTGAGGAGAGAAAGATCAATATAACTATGGCTTTCTCCATGACCAACACCGTGTGCCTTCATGCCGTAACAAATGAGAAGTCACATCAGCGTGAAGGGTTATTGAAAATGTATCTTGGCCCCTAATGATGATTAATGACAAAACAAATAAGGGATTAATATGTGCATCAAGATGTTTATTAGGTATTGAGTCTCCAAGGCAAGTTGGATCTGGCGTTAACGACCCTAAAAAGATTGAAAAAGAGACGACATGAAATTGAGAAGGTTAAGGATATTTTTTAATTCTTTTAGTGATCTAATGATCACATTGAGTATATGATAGCTGTACTATAAAGGAGGAGTTAGTCAATAGCATATAAGGAGATAATTTGCTAAGTGCTCAAAAGAAATCATTTCTAAAAGTATTTGAAAAACTCTCTACACCAAACTTTAATGTTCATTTGGAATGTCCAGACCAGTCGGCCGAAATGTTCAAATGTGTGAGAGTAGGTTCCAGCGTACTAAGTGTTGACCCGGACCCTTTGAGTGAGGTTCTTTTGGAGTATGCAGACCTTTCAAAGATTATGTCTAGTCGAATTCCTATTGTCTGGATCTTCTGAGTGAAGTCTATCCTGACACTATGAGTGAAGACAGAGCTTTTATCCAAAGATCGTTTTTCACCTGAATCTTCCGAGTGAAGGTCATCCAAACTGTTTGAAGTCCACACAGTAGCTTTGTCTAGAGCGTTTTATTTTATCCGGAACTTCTGAGTAAGGTTTGTCCGGACACTCCGAGTGACAAAAATCTTCTGTACCGAAGCTCTGTCTTTGTACGGACCTTCCGAGGGAAGTCCATCTAGAACCTCTGACCCCAGAACTTAGCCTCTGTCCCAGTGCTTTCTTTCGTTCGGATCCTCGTGATCCGGCACCTCTGAGGAAACCAAGTAGGCTATATTTTTGCCTGTTCAGAATCTCAGAGTGAGGATTTCTTGGAACCTTCAAGTCAATTTGTGTTTTGGGATAGAAGATTTGGTTTTATTCGGAACCTCCGAGTTGCTACTCTTTGGATCTTGAATTTTTCTGAGGTTCTAAATTGTCTAATATATTTGACTGGCTTCCTCTAAGTAGTGTTTTTTTTCCTAAACTAGTTATTGTGTTTAAATCTCAAAATCTTTAAATATAGTTGTCCAAAAACTCCAAAGGAGATTTGTACATGAGTAATAGCTAGACTTTTAGGAACAACTTATATAAGCTATCACTTCCTCTAAACAGAGGCTACGTTTGGCGTCTCAAATTGAACGCTGCACTCGAAAGATAGGGTGCTTTATTGTCTAGGCAGCCACGACAGGACCAACAACCGTACAATATTCATGCTGTACAATATTCATGGCACGTCTTCTCTCCCTTTCTCGTCTCGCCTTCCTCTTTTCGGTGGAGTACACAGCTACACATGAAATCGAGAAAGAGACGGGGTTGTTGGACGACGACAAAATTGTGTGCCCGCCTGATTAATTAACAGCAGTGGACCTTACATAATGCAGCGGTAGTAGTAGCAGTAGTAGCGCAGGTTTGTAGTGCTTGAGCGCTGCGGCAAGGAGCTGTACGTGGGCGCGACCGGTGGTAGTTGGCCGGCCGGTCCGTTAGGGCGTTCCATACGATGAGCACGCGCCACGTTTCGCTGCGTGGCAACGCGTTTGGTGCGCATGCTGGAGCAGTCTGTCGCCTCCTACGACTGCGTACGTCCTAGCTAGCAGGCACTGAGGTTTTGGTTATGCGGCAACCGCTCTGTTCGGTCGGTCTTTGGTCGCTTCTCATGGTTTTGTGAGTTCACACCGGCAGTCCGGCACCCGTCTGGCTGGCTAGCTTGACTCGAAGTCGTGGGTCGAAATCAGTGGTTTTCACTTTGTCTCTGGACTTGCGTAGCGGCGACCACGGCTATTTAAGATGTCTCGTCACATACAAACTCTCGCCAATATCCCATACAAACTGTCGACCGTAAAACTAATTCTACACGATATTTTTTAAAGCTCGACGATATTTACTAAAAAAATTATCTATGAATATATCATATATGATTTTCTAAAACAATAAATATGTATGTCAAAAATAGGTATGCATGCCAAGCCACCAGCTGCCCCTAATCCTAACTCCCTAGCCTGAGTGAAACCGCCGAGTCCCTGCCGCCTCCTAACCCTCTCTTCATCTCCCAATTTTCTCTTCCTCTTGGATTTGTGCACAACCTCTAAGATCCGTGTGCCGCCTCCCAAATTTGCTAGTCACTGGCGATCTCCTCCAAGATCCCCTCCACACCTCACCTACATGCAACACCCAAAGCGAAAATAGCCGAAGAAGAAGGAGATGGCCCCGTCGCTAAAGGGCACGGCGGGTCCTGAGGCCCCGTCAGGAGCGAAAGATCCAACCCCGACAGCTGACAAATTCGCATGGAGAGACCGTCGCCTGTATCTTCCATAGCTGCCGTTAAGAAGGGCCTCGCCGCAGCCCTCACCGAGCACCGCAAGGCGCCCGACGGCGTGGCGATGGTGCTTCTCATTGACCACAGCGCATGCCTCGTGGAGGCATCCCTGGACTGCGACGTCATCAACATGGTGGCACAACTCACATGGTTCCGGTTCGGCTCCCCTGTTGTATGGTTCATGGCAAACATGTCGACACTGATGGCCACGACACGAGCAACTTTCTTAGCCGACCTTCACCTCCTCGATCATGAGCCTCTCCCCTCTGCTCGCTCGCAGAAGGGTTTGCGACACAAGATGTGCGGGATGGGTATGACTCAGGTCTGTTTTTTTAGTTATCATCACAGATGGTACTGTCTGTGGTCTAATTGTGTTATCACCGATCTCTGTATAGAGAGGTTTTTGAACCGTCTCCAGTGGATATTTAAGAACATGTGAGCCCTGTTCTCGGAACGGGACGATTTGATTACTGGGGCCTGGGGGTGCGCTCAATTGTGACAGGTCGAGAAAGTTGGAAATCTAGGCCTGGGAATATATGTTGTAATTAACAATGAATAAACAGTAATCTGGGGGTACGAAATGGTCTACACGCAATACGAGGTGGTACAGTGCACTGCCACACCGTACATGGCTCGGTACTAAATTTCCTTTTTGATGGAACAGGAAAGAAGTAAAAGGCAACATTTGGGACATAAAATTCAAAATTGAACATTTTCACGCACATTTGTTTCTTTTCATATAATATTTTGAACATTTTCACTCACATTTTTTTATTATCATATAATATTCTGAAGTTGAAGAATTAATTTTCACTCACTATTCTCGCTGTTTAATTTTTTTCACACTATGTCACCGGTTGGAACATTTTCACATTTAACAACTTGTTCTGAAAATTTCAGAATTCAATATCGTTGTTTCAACTATTTTCACAAATGATGACGATACCTTCGGTTCCCGTGCAATTGCTAAAATATTTTACTCCCATGTTGTAGCTATATGGAATAAGAAATGAGTTGGCATGTTACTGTCTACTAGACATGTTAGACTTAAGGGTAAATTTGTATGAGATTAGTTCTCAACGCACTTAGTAAGAGCTAAGATCTTAAGACGAACTGACGATACATGAAGATGGAGCTGCTGAATCTAGAAGATTTCCACCGGTCTAAACGACTCGATTCACTTGACTATTGCCACTGCGCCCAAGGTACTTTCTCTGCTGGATCAGAACTACAAATCTATGACAAGGGGGGCTAATCATGTATGAAAATTATCCATATGCTCTTGTGTGGATGTTCACCGTATTTTTCGTGGACAACATATACAGGGGCATTGACGAGTTCAGCAAGCACAGCAACGGATACGGTTCCACCACGACTTGAACTCTCCCGATATCTCTCCTTCCCAACGAAATTTCAGTCTCCTGTGGCCTAAACCAAATGTACATAATGGGAATGTAATTACGCATGTCGTATTATAGTAAGATGTCATATTCAGAGATATCTACCCTCTCATTTCCTTTTTCTTTTCGCATCACCCTTTCAATTCCTTTACTTTATCTTCTCTTTAGTATATGTTGGTAAATATTTGGGATACAATATGAATGTCTTTTGATGATAAATTTACTAATATTACTTCCATAGGACAAATCAAGGTACTTCAATATATACTTGGTAGCAGAAAAGTCAAAGGGTTTGTTGTCATTGCTGAAAACAACTTAGAGAGAAGGGAGCATGTCGAGCCGTCGAACACGAGAGAGATCTCCATGAGAAAACTCGTCACAACCTAGAAGGGGTGAGAGCTCTTATTCCTCAAGAGAGGTGATTTACAAGTAACTCATGTGGTGCCTTTTATATACTAAGACCATGTATAAATGACCCACCTCACCCTTAGTGAGAGGATAAGATGAGAGTATTTTCGACTAATTTGGTCTATCCATTTTGGTCTATAAGGGAGAAGATGTCTTAGTTTATGATTCATGACAGACCATTGATGTTTGTTGAATTTCTTTTATTTTATTCTTTATGTATATCGTTGGAGAAGATAAGAAGTATAATTTTCTATTTGATATTTATTTCATTCTTACGACAGGGTTTGTAACGCTCATTCTAGAACAACGTATATCTAAGAATACAGGGAGAGAGCACGTGACAATCATACACAAGCGAAATATTACAATACTAACATTGCCACCATGATCACAAGACTCGGAAGTTGTATTTAGCTGAATAGAGGTGAAAGTTTGGTCCTAGGTTGTCTCTAACAACTCAAGTCTATCATCCATCTCATGTCGACTGTCGAGCAAAACAACATGTTTAACGTAAAAATTACCCAAAATTACAGATTTCAGGACCAATTTTATGAACTATTTATTTAGGGATCAATAGTATCACAAAACTAAAGGTTCTAGGTGCATTAAGCTAGATCGCAATCCGGTTTGACCACTCGGGCCCACACATTATACTCACAAAGTCCTAATGAGGATGCTGGATGGAGGCCTATTGGATCAATGGTCTAGCGATTTGGCTTACAGCGTATTTTCTAAGTGACGCGTGGGTTCGGGTGAGACCGCATAGGAAGTTGGGAGCATATCAAAATATGTTGTTTTTTTTAAATAAAAGTGATCCCTAGATCTACTTTTTTAGATAATGGAGATCCTTACCTCTATAGTTTCGTGAATCTGACTCTTAAATATGTAATTTATGATAGTTTCTACGTTAAAACTATAGTTTTGCAAAATTGACTCAGTTTATTTCAACAGAGTACAAAAAGAGTGGGCAAAAGTATTGATAACTAGTTCTCATTGCATATGGTTTTGCTCCATAGAAGGGCAAGTGGAGGATTACATAAAACTCTCAAGAGTTGGTGGCTATAGCAATCCAATTCAAGGAATGAAGAAAAAGAAAATCGCATCCAAGACAAAGTACATGCAATTAGGACGGCGCGAGAGGATAAAGGATATTCTAGTGCAGCGCATAGATCCAAGCGTCACAGTATCAGACCCCAATCTAGCGTTGCAACTTCTGTTGCGGTTGTAACATACGCCAGAAACATAATTAACCTACCTCATACAAGTAAACCAAGTACAAGCACAGTTCAATTTCCTCTTACTTGGCACGCACATGGACATGGCCGGGGGCGTGATTTTGTCCGTCAATCTAAGAAACGACGGCGAAAGAGATACACCGCACGTGTTGTCGTTCAATTCTACCGCCGGGTTGAGTTGGTTGGTGAAGAGGCCGAGATATATTTTGACGCTGACCCAACCAACCCCGTCTCCCTCCCGAGTCCTGAAGCCTTCACCACCAGGCCACCACCACCAACCCCAAGCTCCGCGTCTCCAACCCAGACCACCAACCAATCGCCACCTATATATCCCCTTCCACCCTTCCATTCCCATCTCAGCTTCTCTCTTCGAAGCTTATTCAACTACCAGTTTTACTTTTCTCGCTAGTTTTAGTTACCCGGCACCGGCGGCAGCGTTTTACCAGACAAGAGTATCAAGCCAAGAAACACTGTAGCGAATTGGTGTGGTCATGGCTGCCGCGAGTTTGATCAAGGCGCCCATTGGGCAGAATCCTAGGCTGTCGTGCCACGCCACGGGAAGGAGCGGTGGCGTGGTCAGGTGCTCTCTGCAGGGCGCGCTCGTCGGCGGCCGGACGGAGTGGCTGAGCAGCTGCGCCGTGCTCTCCAGCAAGGCGGCGGCGCTCGGCTCCTACTCCGTCAACGGCCACGTCGCGCCGTCTCCGGCTCCGAACGGGGCGGTGGTGGACTTGGTCCCTGTGACCGGTATTAATGGCGGCGCCAAGAACCTGCCGGCGCCGCTGCGGATCGCGGACCTGTCCCCGGCGCCGATGCACGGGTCGGAGCTGCGCGTGGCGTACCAGGGTGTGCCGGGGGCGTACAGCGAGAAGGCGGCCGGGAAGGCGTACCCGGGGTGCGACGCCATCCCCTGCGACCAGTTCGAGGTGGCGTTCCAGGCCGTGGAGCTCTGGATCGCGGACCGCGCCGTGCTCCCCGTTGAGAACTCGCTCGGTGGCAGCATCCACCGCAACTATGACCTCCTGCTCCGGCACCGACTCCACATCGTCGGCGAGGTGCAGCTCCCCGTGCACCACTGCCTCGTCGCGCTCCCGGGCGTGCGCAAGGAGAACATCACCCGCGTAATCAGCCACCCGCAGGCGCTGGCGCAGTGCGAGCACACGATTACCCGCATGGGCCTCAACGTCGTCCGCGAGGCCTTCGACGACACCGCCGGCGCTGCTGAGTACGTGGCCGCCAACGGCCTCCGCGACACGGCGGCAATCGCGTCTTCCCGCGCCGCCGAGCTGTACGGCATGGAGGTGCTCGCCGACGGCATCCAGGACGACTGCGGCAACGTGACGCGGTTCGTGATGCTCGCGCGGGAGCCCATCGTGCCGCGCACGGACCGGCCGTTCAAGACCAGCATCGTCTTCGCGCACGACAAGGAGGGCACCTCCGTGCTCTTCAAGGTGCTCTCCGCTTTCGCCTTCCGCGACATCACCCTCACCAAGATCGAGAGCCGGCCGCACCGCCACCGCCCCATCCGCCTCGTCGACGACGCCAACCGCGGCACCGCCAAGCACTTCGAGTACATGTTCTACGTCGACTTCCAGGCGTCCCTCGCCGAGCCGCGTGCGCAGAACGCGCTCGCCGAGGTCCAGGAGTTCACCTCATTCTTGCGCGTGCTCGGGAGCTACCCAATGGACATGACCCCCATGACCGCCGGCTCCTCCTCCACCGTTACATCACCCGTTTCCTAGCCGGCGCCTTCCTCTTCTTGATTACTCCTTACTCCCTAGAGCTATTGAGGAGAATCAGTCGAGTAGAGACGTTGGTTAATATCTGGTCCTGTCGTCCTACTCCTCCCTCGTTGCCGAACCGGGGGGTAATTAATTTTGTTCTTCGTTGTCTTGTCATAATACGTGTAATTGTGCCATTTGAACCAATTAATCCGCGGTGAATATACCTGTGAGATAGATGAACTCATCTCCTTGTGTCGAAACAGAACGCCTGGTATGTACAACTTGTCGGACCAAATCAAAAGTTGCAAGGAAATTGTGGCTACGTTTCAGGGGTGGGCGTTCGGTTTTAACCGAAATTTCGGTTTCGGTTTTCGGTTTTTTTTTCACATATTCAGTTACTCAGAAATGCCAACCGAAATTGATATCAAATTTGCACAAACCGATCATTCGGTTAACCGATAGTTCGGTTTCGGTGTTTGGTTTTAACCGAATTTCACGGTGGCGCAAGGAGATATGAGATGAGGGAGGGGCGTCGGGACGAAGACCTAACCTGGAGCCAGAGTGTCGGGCCCCGCCCCGTTGTCGAGGTGCCTATCCCTCCCGTCCCTGCCTCCGACACGGAGGAGGTGCTGTCGAGGCGTGACCGTCGCCGGGTGGAGCCGAGCCCGCCGACTAGGTGGATGCATCGCCGATTTGCTGGCTCGCCACCTCGCGGCGCTCTGCCACGGAGCCGTTGCTACCGCCTGCCGTACTAGGGTGCGGCCGTTCATGTGTTGCCACCTTGCCAGTCGCCCTTGCCACGGTGCCTCCTGCCGTTGCCCACCTGCCGTACAACGTGTGGGGGAGGGATGGGTCAGCCCAATGGGAATTGGTGCGTGGAGAAGGAAGAAATCGGTGCTGCAGGAGATTGAAGGCCGCGGCTAGAGTTTGTGGAGTTGGTGAGTAATGGGCTGACGGGATGAGTAATGGGCCTGCGTTGATTGGTAATGGGCCTCGGTGGTAACGGGCCTGGTTATATCGATTTTTCGGTTAACCAATAACGAAAACAGATTTAACCAAGTTTATTTGGTTTTTCAAATCTATCCACCGAAATTATTTCGGTTAACCGGAATTATGATTAATTCGGTGCCTGGGCTGAGCTATGTTAACGTCTTTTCTTTTTCTTTTGAAAGGTGTGGCTACGTTGACGTATGTTACCACGTGCTGTGGCAAGGCAAAATGGTTAAATAGGTAGGTATTGATGGCATATTCTTCCGTCTTCGTCTCCGTGTAGCCTTTTGTTCTGGTAGTTGGTTGCACGTCCTTGGGCGTCGTCTGGCAATTTCCCCATGGCACACACACGCACATTTCCTCGAAATGGAACGGTCAGAGAAACAACTTCCGAATGAGTTGATTAGGTTACTTTTCAAAGAAAGGAAGATGAACTACTGAAATAATATGTATAGCCTCATTAGTCATTACCCACATGTTTGTGGTGAGACAAATCACTAGTAGTGAATTAACCAGCCGGACCCCAAGACAGCGATGTGCCATCTTCACGACGCCCGCGCAACCCAACAACAGCAGCCGCAATCATGGACCATTTCGCGACAGACTGGAGGAGCACCATATATGCAGCATCGCTTATAGAAGCTATACCTCTCTGGATACTGAATATAAAAGACAGGACACTTGGGTTCCATCTCAATCAGGCCTCTCTGGATACTGAATATTTTTTCAAAAAATAAGTAGATGCTGAATATTATAAAAGACAGGGCACTAGCCAAGATTACAACGACTGGTTCAGGCCACAAGCAGCTGGAGCAGCTACCACCTACTCCAAGCAAATCAAGAATTCACAACAACGAGCATGTGATAAATTATAAATAATAAAAAATTAACGTAAGCATTTTATAAACGTGAGGCATGATCAATCCAAGCATTTCCTAGCAGTTCACCGGCTTTCCAAGCCAGTCAAGAGTACTATATGTGTCCTGAATCATAAAATAAGGGAGATGGTAGGTGCACACATGTCCTGAGAGTTCAACGTCCCTCTAGCTAGTGAATAGAAGCATCAGGCAACTCGCATGCGTTTCACATTTATGCCTATCTCTTCTGGAAATAAGCAAGCCAGATTAGCACCTGTCATGTTGCTTTTGGGTTTTGATGCGTCATCGCCTGTAACCATCTTAGCATCTTGAAAAATAGATATGGGATCATGGTTGATTATAAAGCCCTCAACCAGGACATCGAGCCGGCTCGGTCCGGCTTGGATCGGTTTGTGAAAACTTGTAAAAAACACGAGATCGCTAACAGATTGAAATTAAAACTCAAATCGGCTCGTTACTTAGCTCGAGCTGCTCCCGAATGAGGCATTATAGATAACCATCAGTAAAAGACTGTGCTAACAGGTATTGCTACAAATTGAATTAGCATTATAAAGGTTTCCTAAGGTATTTTGAGGGGTTTTAAACGGATGTATACATAACTATAGTTCTAGAACATCATAATTAATATTTCACAGTCAATGGACATCAATTGAGTTTCTCACATACAAAAACCAACATACATAATGCCTCGCATAAGATATAAATCAAACAAGCGACTGAGCTTATGTTGTATTGGATAGACAGTTGTGAGATGAATTCTGTTGTAAGTGAAACGAGTCTTAACAAGCTAACGAGCAACTCGTGAGCTAGCTCGGCTCGCCTCGTTAAGATAACAAGTTGAAAAGTATCCTTGGCTTGGCTCGTTATTTGTACAAGCCGAGCACGAGCTAAACCACTAACGAGTGAGCCCAAGCCAACTCGCAAGCTTTGAGCTTTTTTGCCAACCCTACCCTCAATATTCTTGTATTTGTATCCTCGAAGAAACTCAGTGAACTGGAGGACCCGATTGCTCATTTCTTCCTTTCTCCTCTCTCTGCTCCTCTTCTAGCTTATTCCTATTTTTTCCATTGCCACCGACGCGTCATCTCTCCTCCCCTCCCTTGGCTTCACCAGCCGAAGTGAGGGAGAAAGGAGCTCGGAGCCTGGTCTCCTGCTTGTATATGTCCTCTAGCTTGTAGATTCATTGCCTTAGGGGATCGTCATTGCTTGCTGCCGCCATGGAGCTTCTGGCACACAGCCATGGTGCCGCTCACTGCCCTCCTCGTCTAAGCTAGGTTCAATGGTGTAGGCATTGAAGGCTTGGAGTGTGTACATATAGGAGGGCAAAGAAGCTGTTCCCACATATCTAGCGGGTTGTGGATTTGCCACGGCCGGTGCCTTTGCTCCTAGATATGTGGTTCTTCAACCCATGGCATAGTGTCGGTCCTTGTCCTGCTATGTCTCTTCTTCTCAAATCCTTCTTTACTAGTTGGTCCACTAAGTATCATGTGATTTTAGGGGTGGCAATAAAACTGGAAATTCACGAGTTAAATGAGTACTCGGAAACTCGGCTCGAACTCAGTCCTTAATGAGTTGAGCCAAGTTGGACTTTGAACTTGTTAACATAATGAGTTAAACAAGCTGAGTTACCGAGTACTCGAGTAACTCGTTCAACTCGTTTTATCCCACCATATGATGCATAAATGGCTAGAAATATGTTGTGATTTGTGAACTTTTCTAAGGTGTATTGTTATGATTGAGGGCTAAATAGACCTAGCCTATAGTTTTTTGCTGTGTTTTAAATCAAATATAGTTAACATTCTTTCTCATATTCAAATACAAAGTGATCTAGTGTTAAAAGTCTTAACGAGTTTTTAACAAGCTTAACGAGCCAACTCGCGTATTTAACGAGTCGAGTCAAATTGGTATTTTAGCTCGTTAAGTTAATGAGTCGAGTCGAGTTGGCTCATTAGGTTAACGAGTATTTACAAGTCGAGTCGAGTTAGCTTGATAGCCACCCCTATATGATTTTTTCTGTTGCACCGGTTCCAACGCAAATCCAACATCCAACCAATGCAGGGCCTACAAGAAGGTTAGTGACAACAAGGTACCAGTGACTGCTCAATCTTATCTTGAGCATGCCAACTTCTACGGGTGAGCTAAGCCTCCTATGGAGGCCCCTAGCCTACACTTCTTGTTGGAAGGGTTCCCACACCATCACGATCAATGCACACATTCAGGTGATGGCCACGTTTCTTGTTGATCCCTTTGATGTTCGATGTTTGTGCCGTGTTGGCAATAGGTAGACGGGCATGACTGGGGGCTTCTTGTTGTAGCCCTTTCCTTCACACAAGTCAAGCACCTGGAGAAGCTCAGGGACAACGGGTGAAGCACCGGGAGAAACCTCTGGGACAACGGATGAAGCACCTAGGAGAAAGCCCCAGACAATGAAAACAAGCATCCAAGGGAAGACCGCAAGACAAGCACTCGAGGAAGGACCCCAAGACAAGCACCCGAGGGAGGACCCGAACATGAGCATCCGAAGGAGGACTCGAAGATGAGCCCGAGGGAGGATTCCAAAGCGGCGAATCAGCCACCTGGGAGAGCTTCCAGACAAGGCCCGCTAACATGCCGTTGGATATTTCGCTAGGGGTAGAATGGAAATGAACAGAGAACCCTAGAAGGTATTATGAACCTAGGAGCAACATCGTAAACTGTCTAGGGGTACATCACCCACATCCTCCTCTATAAGTACCAGCAAAGCTTTTTTAAGTGAGGTTTGTTTGGACACTCCGAGTGACGACAAAGCTTATGTACCGAAGCCTTGTCTTTATCTGGACCTTCCGAGGGAAGTTCATCTGGAACCTTCGAGTCATGACTTAGTCTCTATCCCGGTGCTTTCTTTTACCCGGACCTTCGTGGTCCAACACTTCTGAGGAAACCTAGTTGGCTTCATTTTTGCTTGTTCAGAACCTCCGATTGAGGATCTCCCAGAATCTTCGAGTCAATTTGTGTTTCAGGAAAGAAGGGTTGATTTCGTTCTGAACCTCTGGGTCTTGAATTTTCCTGAGGTTTTTTATTGAGCGGCATGTCCAACCTGCACCCTCCAAGCAGTGTTTTTCTCTCAAACTACCTGTTTTGTTTGAATACCGAAAACCTCCGGCGAGGTTGTCCGGAACCTCTGGGTGAGGTTTCTTTGTGAGTAATGTCTAGATTTTTTAGAACAGTCTATATAAGCCACCACCCCTCCTGGGCGGAGGTTATCCTTCACGTCCCAAATCCTGTGCTGCACTCTTACTCTCTTCTCTCTTGCCTTCTTGTGAGAAACTTTGAGAAAGAGAAATCTTGAGAATTTAGATTGGATTTTTATTGAGTACTCAAGTAGTGGATCATCACCAAGTCAACATCAAGTTCCTATTACTTATGGAGGTTGACGCCTCCTATATAGTTACGCATCTCTCGAAAGTCTTCTAGCGTGTAAAGAAGCCAAGAAGTTTGTGAATGTTGAAATTTCGTCTACCACAAGGTGAAGAGCTACCAAGAAGAAAGGGAGATTTCGCATTGGTAAGCTTCTTGAGGAAAGAGCATGTTTTGGTACCATTCTAGATCGTAGGATCAAGCTTCCTTAACAGAGATGTAAAGTCTCGTCAAAAGCTCAAATTTTGACAAAAAATCACCAACTCACCCTTGTTTGCAATCTTCCTTCTCATTCTCACCCTATCTTGTTTTGCGATTGTTTAGCTTACTTGTTTGCTTATTTATGCATCACTTTGAAAACTAGATTGCTTAAGGTGTCATAGTTTTATTTGGCGAAAAAATTTATTCAGTCTATTCACCATTAAACTATATCATTGATCTTTTGGCATCTGGCATTTGTTTCTAGCTTTGTAACCCAACAACTTGTATTAGCCCTTTGGGCCTCTACTTGCGAGAATAAACGCAGGAAGTTTCTAGAAAAAGAAAACAACGAATGACATTACGAGATTTTTTCATGGATAATGGAAAAATATAATAATCTTTTAAGTAAACCAGTGGTACATAGTATAAAACTTAATGTGGTAGAAGAAACTAATCATGTGGAGTTTAGCACTCGGCAACCCCGATTATAAGAGAGAGAAATAGAAATTCACTTTAGACCACGTGTTAAACCCAAGGGAGCCTAGATGTGACGGGAGAGCTCACTTTTAGTCCACCAGATCTTAGGTCTAGCAATCTTTGTGGGCCCCATAGGGTAGTGTAACATCCTCAATTTTTCGAGCTTGAATTTTTTTTTAAAGAGAGGGGGATGTGCAACTATGTAATATATGTTAAAAATATTTTATTAGATTTTTATTTCAAATTAATCCAAGCCCTAGAATTAATTTGAGAGCAAAAAGTGTGTTTTTGATTTTTAATTTAGTCATCATTTGAAAAATTGCTCCGAAAATATTTTTATTGGATTCTCCATGTCTAAATTGATTTACTGGAATTTTTTCGTAATTTTTGAAGCCCTTTTGGATCAGTTTTGGAATTACCTCTTTTCTCTATTTGTTTTAATCCGAAAATGAATAAGAAAAAGATTTTGAGGGCCCCACATGCATGCATGCATGCATGCAGCCCTGCTGCCTCCTCGCGTATGCGCGCGTGCGGCCGCGCCCGAGTGCGTAAATCGCGCGAGCCGTGCGTTACGCCGCCGCCGATTCTTCTCCCGAGTTAATTCCAAAATTTCCTCTCCTAATTGATACAGCAATTCATTTCCTTAATTCCTGTTGCCTCTTCCTCTCCCAATCCTCCTCTATAAAAAGGGACCCCTTCCCCATATTTGATTCTTTGCTTTTCCTCACCAATTTTTCTTCCACCTCCTCTCTTCTTCCCCAACTCCGGTGAAGCTCCGGCGAGGAATTCCGGCCACACCGGCGACCCCCACACCGAGACGTTGCCACGAGGAGCTTCCCCACGCCGGTGCACATCTTCCTCCGCAACAATCCGCGAGCTTCGTCCTCTACATCAACCGATCCGCGACCATCTTCTTCAACTCCGACGAGCTTTTCTCTTCGCGATTTCATCGCACTCGGTGAGCCCCTCTTCAATCCCCTCTCGAGGTAGCCTCCCACCAGCCCAAAGAATATTTCCCCTCTACTAATTTTACCAATAATCATCAATCTTGGGGACCATTAATCTTTGAATCTCCCATTCTTGCCTCTGTACTGTAGCGTGAACAGTACTCGCGCGTACTGTTCATATGCTACAGTAACCCTAAGCCCTCTTCCATGTCTAATTTTTTGCTCCAAATCAAATCTTGTCCGATCTGTGATCTTAGGATTAAAATGGAATCGTTAGGACCCCACGAATCCAACGGCGCAATCGGATTTTTAATCCGACCGTCGGAATTTGAATTATAATTAAATTAGTATGAAATTTGAGCAAATGTCGTGATATCTTTGGACAGGTTAGTTATTTTGAGATGAATCTTTTTCTGTACATCATTAGTATGCTAAGGAGTAGTTCTGGAAATTTTCATAATTTTTGGATTAATGTAGAATTTCCTAGAATTAAAATGAGTTTTAAATCAATTATTAAAAATAGTAATGCTCTCTGTTATTTTTATTCAATTTTAGTTTAGGATCAGAGAACCCTAAAGACAATTTACCATGTCAACCAAAGTATTTTCCCTGTAATGGTTAGCGCTATAGAAATCAAGTTGTATTCTAGATCCTTTTTAAATTGTTATTTAAATACTGTTTCTAGTAATAAGTCCATTATAAATCTGTTTTAACCTCTAAAAATGCATGTCCAGTACCCAATAATTCATATTATATTATTTTAATGTTGTAAAGTCATGAGAACCATTTTGGATAATTTATTAATGTTTTTCCATGCTTTTCATGTAATTTCCATGCTTAGAAAAATGATTTTAATTGCTTAAGTTATATTTCCAGAACACATGTAAACATGAAATGTTTCTGGAATCAGTATAATAGCATGTTAGTCCAATGGTATGATTTATTAATGTTATTTAGTATTTTCTACTTATTTGTTACACTAGAAATGCTAGAAAATGCTTTAATTAAATAATGTTCAGATTAGAAATTATTATTAAATCATTATTGGTACTGTTCCAGTACTGTTAACATGTTCCAAGTTGTTTCATGCTTAGTTAGTACATGTTAATAGTAGAGAATACAATTTAGCTTAATTTCTAGTCTTTAAAATATTAGAAAAGCATGTGTAAATCTAGTTATATGTTGATAATCTATTTTTCTTACTGTTGTTAACCATTATAAATATTTAGGATTCATCTAAATATTTATTTATGGTTAATTATGAATTGTTTGTCCTTTTATTATAATTACTAGCATGCTAAGGTGTATGTGTGTATGTATAAGTGAATATCTATTAAATATACCCGATAGGGGTTATATGCTATATATATATGTCTATGGTTATGGCCAACCCTAGAAGACCATTCTTCTTCGCGATGACGCGATCGCGCCATCGATCCTTTCCACCTTACCTTACCTTCGTCGGGCTTCTCTCGTGTTGCTTTCCGGTGTGTCCTTTTGAAGTCGATGTTTATTTATTTTGCTCGTTGCGTTGCGTCAATAGGGAGTGAAGAGACCGACCCGACGACCGAAGCAGCTGAAGAGGGAGAGTTCTACAACGAAGGCATGCCATCTTTTCTTGATCATATTTGATCCCATATTTTTGAATTCATTATATTTTGTTATTTTACAAACATGCATGCTGTTTTTAATCCAGTAGCTAGCGTGTCCATTGACACACTTTTACCATGTCCGCTTGTCGCCCTTTTATCTTGATACCCTGAGTAGTTTAGTAGGTTTTATTCTGAATAGAGTAGAAATGCTTAGCCATGCTCAATTATATCCCTAGGTTGTTTTTGAATTGCCTCCTCGGAGGAATGAATATCGGATCGGTGATCCTTGTTGAAACTTGTTGAGCTCGCTGAGCTAGGGCCGGATGCCCGATGATTCCTCTCTCTCTCTATTCCTCCTACTCTACTCTGGGTGAAACTTACCATCTAATATGGTGCGGGCGGCAGCTGGATCATTGTGATGAAGGAGCAAATGGTTGCCTACCCGCAGAAGGCCGGTTTAAAGGAACCATAAGTCGTCCGTACCGCCGAAGGCCGAAGTCTTGAAGTTGGAGAATTGTGACAACAGTGCAACCACACGCTAAATGGGCAATGGCTTGGTCAAGTAGGTTAGTCAGCCTTTGGTGCCGATGTTGCCGTACCGCAGAAGGGGTGGACGTAGCGACGAGGACCCTCGGCACAGATGGGGGGAACGGAGTGCGGGGATGTACTCTCGACTCCGGGCCAGACCCGGTGGGCATGTCACACCTTAGGGGGATCTAGCTAAAAGGCCTCGTCACAATCTCCCTGCCGGTACACCGATGGGTGTGTACTATGCTGGCGACGGCCAGTGGCAACAAGACGAGATTGTGTCGTGTGGGTAAAGTGTACACACTCTGCAGAGTTAAAACTAATCGATTAGCCGTGTCCACGGTTATGGACAGCACATGACTCATTCTGGATGAAAAGGACCTGTCTTTCTCCCCCTTGCTACTTCCCTCTACCCCTATGCTGATGAAACCCATGGTCGAGCTAAGGCAGGAGTTCCTTGCTCGAAGGTGTTGGTCGAGGACCACACGCTGGAAAAATACCCCTGTTAATAAAATTGTTTTACATCAAAATGCTGCCTTCGAATCTATCCTAATATTTCAACCAGAACCGCAGTTACGCAAATAAACCCTACAGCCTTCCTTTGAAGCCTTGCATATAGTTTGATAGGACCATCTGCTGCCAGGTGGCTTGCTGAGTACGCGAAGTACTCATCGTGCATGTGTCTTGTGGTGGTGTGCAGAGGATTATGCTGAAGAAGGAGCTGAGGAAGACCTCTTCTACGATGATCCCGAAGAATAGGTCGCGTGGGCTTCCGTCAATTTGCCTGTGGCACGGATGGAGCCGCTTCGCTTTTATTTCCGCTGTTTTGCCTCTGATGTAATAAATGTCGTTAAGACATAGTACTTTGTAAGCCATGTGGCATATTGTACTCAAATTATGTTTTATCTTGAATGCATGTGATGTTATTCATTTCGCTTGTGTACCGTCAGCATGATCCTGGGACTGACGAGAATGTATACAAGGGGGATCTGGTAGTTGAAACCAGGTTCTTACAGGTAGGAACTACAGGTGATACAAGATTTGCTCTAGACATTCGAACGAGCCTCGGGCTTGGTCACGAATGTCAAAAAAAGCGAGAACCACCCCATTTTTTGTGAGAGAGTCGACCTTCAACATATCTCATTACACTTTCCAGGTCAACTGAAGGCCTTCCCTTGCAAGTATCTATGTATGCCTCTCCCCGCGAGGAAACCTAGAAGGATCGATGCACAAACTCTCGTCGATAAATTGGGCCTCACTTGGTCGGGTGGAAGGTCTAGCTTCTCTCCAAGGCTTGGCGGTTGACCCTGATCAACGTCACCCTCTCACCTTGCACCGTGTTTTTCTCCATGGCTATTCCGACAAGGAATGGGTACATAGGAAATTTAACAGGTTGTCCAAGGGGTTCCTTTGTAGAGGATCGGAGGATTGCAATGGAGGCCGCTGCCTTTTACAACTAAAATAAGGTGTGTGGGCCAAAAATGTTTGGCGACCTAGTGTAAAGGACCTAGTCAGATTTGGTTCAGCCATATGCTTTCGATGGCTTAATTTGGGGCCAACGGAAGCATCGAGACAAACCTTGGGTGGGCATTCATGTCCCTTGCAACAGAGTGGACTTGGATATTTTCATGGCCTCCATTTGGTTCAGCCCTACGCCTTCGATGGCTCTAGGGACCATGGAAGCATCGTGGCAAATCTTGGCTGCGCACTCCTGTCTATTGAAACCAAATGACCACATTATGTACATGTGTATCGTTGAAGGGATAGGTGACATGTGAACTTGCCGTGGTCATTTTTTAGTTGGCTAGAAAAAGGAGATCAATTTTTATGCCATCATTGATCATAGATGGATTCGCTCATCGATACTGAAAATATGTACGTCGGTCGGTGCAACTCTTTGAGTTCGTCCAATTTTAGACTATGATAAACCACATGCAGCTTCAACTAGGAACTCAAAATAATATTAGGTGGAAATGGACGTAGGAAGGATGCTACACGGCTAAATTGGCTCATGAGTCCAATTTACAGGACCTATTTCCGTTTCCCTTAGGAGGCGGTTTGGAAGTCAAGACGAAAGGAAAATGCAAGTTCTACGCCTCGTTAATCATGCAACACCGGATCCTGACAACGGACAAGTTGCAAAGAAGGGATGTCGTAACGCCAATTTATACCCCTTATGCGCCACCCAAGCGGAGACCATGCAAACACTTGGTCTTTTAATGCGCTAATGCCAAACAGATGAGGAAGAGAATCGTATCTTGGACGGAAAATCATGCCCTGCTCCTGAGCATGAATGAATTTCATTTAATCCAGGATCGGTGGTACGAAAACAGAAGCAAAATACCTCCTCATGACAGGCGTCGAGGAATGAGATTATGGCTTGTGCCATTTGAAACATTTGGAAAGCTAGAAATACGCGAATTTACCGAACAACATGGTTTAACAGGTTGTCCATGCAATTCAAGAGGATGTTGCTAAGCTGCTCTCCGATCAGGAAGAGAAAATGTAATCTACGAGTAATCCATTTGTGTAGCCGGGTAGAGGGCCTCAAAGAGCCGTGGACTGCCACACTGGAAGATACTAATACTTTCTTCTTAATAGATTGGGTAGGAGATTCTCAAAAAAGAAAAAAAGATTGGGTAGGACTCCTATCAGTTTCTTTGAGGAAAAGTACTTATTGTCTATATTTTTTTGAGAATTTTAAGTTTTTGGCTAAACTAGTTGGTGCATAAAATTTAATAGCGAAGGAGTCTACAAGGACCTTCCTCTTCTCTCCAGCACGTCAGCACGGTACCCTGTGACTCAGATGTTGGTATCAGAGTCACCATCCACGATAAACTTTCTTTTGGCTCCTATCGTGGTGATCTCCATCGGAGGTCCCATAGGTTTGATCTTAGGGCGCGTTCGGGAACCCTCCGGCTCCTGGCTCCGCACGCGGCGCGGCCGGAGCGGTGCCGAACGCTTTTTTTCCGCGGCGCCGGAGCGGAGGAGCGGAGCGGCTCGCAGGCAAAAATCGCGGAGCTGGTCGTCGGGCGTTCCGCGGATCGGCGTTTCGCGGAGTTCCTCGGAATTACCCGCGCCTGCCACCGCCGAGTGAGAAAAAACGGTTCGCCCCCCTCTCTCGCTCTCTCTCCTTACCTCGCCGAGCCCGCCCCGAGCTCCTCCAGCGCCGCGTCGAGCTCCTCCCGCGCCGCCCCGACCGGAGCTCCTCCAGCGCCGGCCCGCCTCGAGGTCCTCCCGCGCCGGCCCGCCCCGAGCTCCGCGTGTCGGATCCGGCGAGGCGCCGCCGCCGCCGCCCATCCCGCCCGAGCTCCGCGCTCCTCCGCGGCGGATCCGGCGAGGCACCGCCTCGCCCCGAGCTCCGCGCCGCCTCGCGTGCCGGAGGACGCCCCGACCCACGCCCCGCGATTCGCAGCCGAACACTTCACCGCCGGATCCGAGCCGGAGCGCCGCGCCGAACCACCGCCGGATCCGCGATTCGCAGCGAGGGGAGCGGAGCGGGCTGCCGAACGCTCGGGCCGCTCCCGGATTTTTTTCCCGGCGCGGATCTCGGCCGCGCGGAGCCGGATTCGGGGATCTCGCGGCGCTGGGCGAGTCCCGAACGGGCATCAGTTGCGGTCCAAGGATAGGGCCGGAGTACAGTTCTGGAGGGCCTCTCTAACAGATGACATCTTTGTCTGCAGATCCTTCGTGGTCCGCAGCTTCTGATCCGGTGAGGTCATGCTGCTGGTCAATTGCCGCCGTTAATAAAGTTGGAAATATTGGCATTTTAATTTTGCAAAATAAAAGCGTGAACATATTACACAAGAAATTACTCTGGACAATGAATGTAAAACAACATATCATGTGCAAATCAGACGTAAATGAAAAATAACACACTACGAGAGAAATCGTTATGGCACCCATATCATCCTTCGTGTCAACTCTCAACACTCAAAAACATAATTTGTCTCAGAAATGGAATAATATAACGAACTGCCCCCATGAAAAATTATGCTCACAAGTTTATCCATATAATGGATCGACATAAAGAGCATTATTGCACAACACATAACACATTCTTTTCCTTACACTCGGGTGTGTTCACATCGAATAAGAAAGAAGAAAAACATCAAAAGTATATAGTCCCCAAGCATCAAATTGACTGCTACTATAGACCATGGCAACAGTTACACAGTTACAGTGGCTTCGATCTCCTGCAGCCTGAGGGTAACAGCTCTCTTGTGTGCCTCTAGCCCTTCAACTTCAGCCATCTTTGCGACGTAGGGACCCAGCCTTCTCAGCCCTTCCTCCGAGAGGGATTGAACAGTGATATATTTAAGGAAAGAGTTCAGCGACACGCCGCTGTACATCCTTGCGTAACCGTAAGTTGGGAGGACGTGGTTTGTTCCGCTTGCATAGTCACCTACGCTCTCCGGGGTCCACTGCCCCAAGAAAACCGACCCTGTAATTGGAATACCAAACATTGACATTCAGATTGAAGTAGGCAAGGAGTGGGATACAGATCAAGATTCGCTTGGCTGCAACTAAGTTGCAGGATATCATGCCTACCTGCATTCTCGATGAGCTCCTCCCATTGCTCAGCATCCTTTACATTGATGATCAAATGCTCAGGAGCATAAATATTTGAGAATGATATTGCCTGCAGCAGGGGAGAAACAGATGCCACTGTGAAGGAAAGGATCATTGGGAACAGGAAGTAACAGGATAACTCTTTTAATGCTGTGAAGTTTCACGACTTTGTCACTTCGAACTATTAATGCATAGTGATAGCATACTCCTTTAAGAAGCATGTGAGGACAAAGGTCACAAAAGTATAACTTTTTTGCATCGCGAGCTGCATGTATGAATCAGGTGGTAACTGGTCAGTGGTGAGGGATGAGAGGAATGAATAATTACCTCAGCCATATCATTGGCGAACACAGTGAAACTGTGTCCAAGTGCTTTTGAAGCAAATTCTCCTCTAGGAAGAGCAGCGCACTGCTTGCTAACTTCTGCTTCAATGGCGCTCAAATCAACACCATCTCCCGCAATAACTAGAACAACCTGACTATCTGGGCCATGTTCTGCCTGCAAAATTTGACCAACCAACTGTGATCTAACATATACTGAGCAAGTGAGCATGCTTGGGGACATCAAGTATTATCTTTATCTAACATATATCCTCAAGTTTGAGATTGCAAATAGTAAACAATGGTCAATGCAACATACACTTTTCAGAACTACAAAGCAGAGAATCAGGAAGAAAAGATACCTGAGATAGAAGATCAGCAGCAATATGAACTGGGTTTGCATATTTATCAGCAATGACCAGAACCTCTGAAGGGCCAGCAGGCATATCTATAGAGACCATAGCTTCGCTGTTCTGCAGCCAAATAAGAATGAGATCCACAAAATGAATCCACATAAAAAAGATATCGAAAGGCAGATAATGGTCATGATTTACATAGAAAGAGTAGAATAAACCTGAAGAATCATTTTAGCAGCTGTGACATACTGGTTACCAGGCCCAAAAATTTTCTCAACCTGCCAAGCCAGTAAGAAAATTAGCAAATGGCAAACAATCATTGCATCTAACTGGGTGCACAAAGCAAAATGTTAGTGTAGAACTTGGTAATTCAACAGCATTTACATATTTTTATAGGTCTTTTGAGCAGTATGAATCGCTAAGAACATGACATAACGTCAAAGTTGACTAAGTCCTATTTATAGTTCTTTAACAAGCACATGGACATAACGTCAAAGTTGACTAAGTCCTATTTATAGTTCTTTAACAAGCACATGGCAATACATTATATAGAGATCATGATAAAGACAGAGAATACCCCTACTGATTTGAAACAAGTAGATGATAATGGTATAGATCTCAAGTACCTTTGGGCACGATGCAGTTCCCCACGCCATAGCTGAGATTGCCTGAAAGTAAAGAACATTAATAACACTAAACTACATATGAAGCAAACAAGATCTCAAAATATCCTTCTACCTGAGCTCCTCCAGCCTTCAATATGTGTGTAACACCAGCTTTCTTAGCACAGTAAAGAACCTCCTGAAAGAAACAAGAATAATGTCCAGTTCTCATCACTTTCATCTTACAAAAATAATTGCTTCAAAAAACCCAGCAGTTCCATGTCCCACAAAGCGTACCTTACATATGCTACCATCACGACTAGGGGGTGTGGCAAGAACTATAGTTTTGCATCCAGCAATCTGTGCAGGCTGTTAAAAAGAGAATCTACATGAGAAGTTCAAAAAATGAATCATCACAATCAGTTTAATTGAGATGATTTGAGTAAAATATGAGTGTACCACAGCAAGCATCAGTGCAGTTGAAGGCAAGACTGCAGTGCCACCTGGAACATACAGCCCGACAGAACCAATGCATCTTGTTATCCTTTTACATCTTACACCCTTCATATATTCAGGAAGGTGCACAAATAAATAAGCATAAGAATAGAAAGAAAAGGTGAAATTTGTAATTGGGATATCAAAGAATCTCTGTTCTCTTACTTTCATATTCTCAACTGTCTTCTCTGGCAATTTTTGCGAAACATGGAAGGCATAAATATTGTCATATGCCACGTCAAAGGCTTCCTTTACAGCTGGATCAAGCTACAAAGTTTATGAAGGTAAGACAGCCACATCCATCTAGCAAATGGGAAAAACATATTTGAGGACCATCGAGATCCAGACACAAACATACTAACGTCAGGTGTATAACCTATGTCTATGTATTGGAAGGATCTGAATGCAAGTAGATAAACAATAGAGTGGCGAGCTGCTATTGAAGAAATAGGTAACTAATCAGCCATGTATCAACATGATGCGTGCCTGTGTGGGGAAAAATATTAAATTTATCAACTACGTGACTTCAATTGAATGAGCACGTCAAAGTGCAGAACTTAGTTGCACAACGCAAGATGAGTACCTCTGCATCTGGAAGATCGCTAACACGCACAACCGCATTGTCGAGTATGACCTTGTCAAACTTTTCAGTATAACTGAACAGACCAAGTACAGCAAATTAAGAAAAATTCTGCATTAGGCCATGAACAGAACGGTCAAACACTACAGCAACACTTACTCCTTAACCGCAGCATCACCTCTGACGCGCACATCTTCAACAATCGGATTCACCTAATCGCACAAAACAAAATCCGATGGTTCTCAGATTACAGACACAGTGTTCGACTTCCACAGCCATGAATAATCTCCATCTTATCTTACCGTGCTGAAAATGGAGGAGAAGTCAATGCGAGGACGTGCTTTGAGGCCGCTAACCTCAGCATCACTGAGCTCGGACAGCCTATACGACTTCATTGCGCAGCTAACACTCAACACTGAAACCACCAAGAAGCAAAAATTACAGTTCCGAGTCTCTTATTCACCAGCCGTAGGAACCAACGCCTACAGCGAACAGAAGATACAAGTCAAAAGCTCGCACCTTTGGATTTGGGGACTCCGGAGGAGGCAAGGCAGAGCCGGTAACCGCGACCAACGCTGGCACCCCCGACGAGCAGAGGCGGAGCGCGCAAGCTGCCCATCAACAGAGCCCGATTCAGTTCTGAGTTGTTGGAGAGTCGGTTAGCCGGAAGCACGGGAGAGGGGGAGTGGAAGCGCTAAGGTTAAACGGCGGCCGAGCAAAAGGATGGGGGAGAGAAACGAACCGGAGTAAAACGGGCGGCGGGGCAGGGTTTCTGTGGCCGGAGGCGGCGAGGTGATGCGGAGGTCGCCGCCGGCCGTGGTCTACTGGGGTATCTCTCTCTTTCTCTCTCCTTGGCCGGCAGGAGACGGCGCCGTCTGGACTCTGGAGGGGACGAGACGACGGGAGGCGGCGGCTCTGGATGGGCCGTAGGTCGCGATGCTTGTTGCGATGGAGCTGCTGGGCTCGCTGCAGTTTTACTGCAGTTATTCATTGGGGCCTATCTCATGCCGGCCCAAGAAAGAACAAAGCAATCAACGCACCAATCGGGTAGCCCTGGTAAAATTTCGCAAGACATTGCTCTCGAGAAAAGAAGAGCGTACTAAGCAGCTAGATCTGTCGACACTCTGCCGTGTGTTAAACCGTATGAAGTGATGGAAATTAACGTGCTCGCGACGAATTACCCGAAGGCAAGGAAACAACCGGCACGGGCAGCAAAGAATGGCCAGTCCTGTCCTCCTGAAGTGTTGGTTAAAGTCAACATGGACGCGGCCTTCAATTGTTAATAATCGCTCGGGAGCTACATGTTACCCCAACATATCGATGATGTAACTATGCAATGGTATCAGTAAAGGTTGCCTTACGCTAAAAGAAAAAAATTCGTACCAAAGCCGTACAATTACACGGGCGCTTGGCTAGCTTGACACATGGTTTGTGAATCTAAGTATCTGCAACTGTTGCCAATTAATTACTACAAACAGTTGTCCTTGTATAAACAACTAATATTTCTGGATCACTGCTTGATGATGCCAATTACTAAGAAGGTGGTATTTGTATAAATCTTACAACTATTTCCAGATCACGGTTTATACTTACTTCTCATTATATTATCTCTACTTTTCTCCGAAGGAGTCCTGACGGGTGGGCACATGCACTGCGGCATGCCACCTGCTGGTCAGATTTGAAGTAATTTTATCTTGTATAGAAAAGAAAAGGAAAAACAAGCAGCCGGATGCAGATCAAGTTAAAAGGACACACGTAATACTTGTCCCGATAGTTGAAGCAACTATATAGTATAAACGAGAACATGCAGCTGCCCATTTGGGTGCAGTACCCCAGAATCGATAGAACACTTCGCTCTTCAATGTTGACATTTACGTAATATTTGGAACACTCTTGGTATGGATCCATTAAAAATTGAGCATGCAAACAAGCTTTTTTCACAAGTATGGAACTCGTCCCTTCTCAGCTATGGAAAGCTTGGGGTCTGGTAGCGATTTGTCTGATATGGAACATCTGGCTCTCAAGAAACAGAAAGGTGTTCGATAATATTGAAGTCACTCCTCAAATTACGTCGTCAGACTTCACAGATATGATACAACTATGGCTCAAAAGAACCCAAAAAGAGGAGATCAAGAACAGTGTTGTGGAGTGGCTGAACTCCTTCGGTCCAACAACATAATTTTCTAATAGCTCTCAGTATATTGTTTTGTCTTCTCTTTCCTTTGTAACATTTCTATGCATGAAGATGTATACACCTCTTCCCTCCCCTCTACATCTCTCTCCTAACCTCTCATGTACCTTATTACCTATTATCTTACTGTTACCTAAACTTAATTCAAATAAAATAGATAGGGGTTTCCCCTTTCCCGTTCCTCTAAAAAAAAACATGCAGCTGCTTACGAGTACAAAGTTTTAATGTCTGTCGCCGCTCAGTAGTCAATGACTACACGGTATGTCGATCAATCGATCGAAGAGGGAACAAGACAAACACAGATCGTACTAATTTCCCTAGCTTACTCTGAGACATGCTGATGATATGGACTTAATTTATCTATCCTCCTGTAGTGCAACTATATTAACTTGCACAGGAATCTAGCGTGTCCCAACGCCCCAGTTCGGCAGCCCAGACGGACCCGGCCGGTCACATGGTTTCGTGTTGCTGCGCTGAACTCGCAAAGGCAAAAGGCGTTGCGTGGCCGTGTTTGTTTACCTGAAGCGTGCAGGCTGGGTTGATGCTTCCGCTGGAGAAAGATCAAGAACGTGCCTGCCGGGGCTGAACCGCCAAACTGAATTCCGGGGGCGTCGCGCCGGAACGCACAAAGATATAGCGCCGCAGAGAGCATTTCTTCGACGTAGAGGCAGGAGCGGAGCGGCACTGTTGTAGTATACGCGCGAGCGCCATTGATTGGAGTTGGAGCCCGCCCTGTTCCCTGCGCCACAAGCAACAGCGCCGCTCCCAATTTACTGAAAAGCGTTTCGGGGCGGGCGCCCCGAGATCTGCAGTAGTAGCAGCAGCAGCAGCAGCACAGTTCCCGATTTAATTCCGCGCAGGCACATGTGCGACGGAGGGGGAAGGGATCGACAGAAGGTCTCGGCTCTGAAACCTGCGAGTGCCTCGCTTTCACCGTGCCGGCTGGCGGGGGCGCGCGCGGCGGCGTGGGGCTGGCGCGTCCGTGCGTGAGGGACGGGAGGGTGCGCGGCGCGGCGCGCGCGGAACGGCTGCCCGGCCCCGGCGCCGGCCCCGCGCGCCGTTGCGTTGCGCGAAGCTCCAACACCCGTACCTCCATACTGCCTGCCATACGTGTCGGCTTGCCGGGTCGCGGGGTGCACCACGGCTTAGCCGCTGTTTGCTCGCTCGGCCTCTTCGCTTTGGGGGTCCTGGTCTCCACCTGGGTTCTG
This sequence comes from Stipa capillata, assembly GCA_019208055.1. Lineage (NCBI taxonomy): Eukaryota > Viridiplantae > Streptophyta > Magnoliopsida > Poales > Poaceae > Stipa > Stipa capillata. The sequence continues at coordinate 440,070 of JAGXJF010003915.1, read as the reverse complement.
AGTTCTGACCCGTACAGTTACTTAGTTTGAACGTGGTGTCGTGGGAGACTCACGTACAGGTTGGGACCGTGCATTCAGTTCAGAAATTTCGGTCATATCTCGAACGTAAAAATTCTGTAAATCCTCTTAGGATCCATCCACGGTAGCCGTTATGTAGGACAAAATTTGAGGGTTCAGATTGCAATGACAGCCGTACGTGACTGACAAAGTGACAATCGGCAAAGCTGTAGTAGACCAGTGGCCCCACAGGTCACCCCGCTGCTCAGAGAGGATCTCGCGGGTCGCTTTCTGATCCAATGGTCGTAAGAGTACCACATGGTACTTGGCGCGAGACGATTCTTGCCTCCACTGATCCGTACGTGCGTGGTGGGTGGACGTGGCCCATCTCGGTCTACTCGGCTAGTCGGCTTCCCTTTTCCTTTTGCTGCTGGCTACAGGCGCCGGCCGTTTCGTTTGGGAAGTTTCAGTGGGCATTTAGGAAAGCAGTAAAGAAGAAGATGCGTTTTTTCTCCCCTACACCTCTGCGTGTCTCGGTTTTGCGTTTCGTTTTGGTTTAGCCTTCTGCCTTTCTTCTCACCATTCTGAACCCCCCAAGAAAATACCATCAGCGCATGATGCCAACATGGCTTTGGTTGGGCGCACCGATGGAATTTGTGCTCCACTAGTGATGAGAATTAAAGCATGCTACGGAAGGGAATACCAGGAGCATAGGTTACACAGTGGTTAAGGGAGAAGAGATGGGAGAGGAAAGATAAAGATTTTATACCTACCTTGTAAGCACCAACCTATTGCCTGCCAGGCTTCCCGATTAAGAGATACCTTTCTGCTGCGATTACCGAACCATTGCTTCATTCCCTTCCCGTCTCTCTCTGTCTCCCTCTCCTAATGCCCGTCGCCATCAGCAAAATGCCAGTGATGTTGCTATCCCCAAACCCATCCCGACACGCCCGGTAGCGGTACGCGCGCGCCCAAAGAATTCCTCGTCGCGTGGGTGCAGGCGAGAGCGGGCATGAAGGACCTTGTGTCGTGCTTCAGCGAGCACGCGGTGCGGATCTCCGACGTCGCCTGCTCCGGGTCCGGCGCCGCCAATGCGGCGGCGGCGGAGGGGGCTGGAGGAGGGAGGGCGGCGATGATGAGCGCGGTCACGAGCGTGTACCGGTCGCGGCTCTCGGCGTCCGGGAAGGACCTGCTCCTCGACGTGACGTGGTCGCGGACGCTCGACGGTCCCGCGCTCTCCGTCGCCGTCCACGACGCCGCCGCGTCGAGGCACCGCGCCTGCGCCGGGGGCGGCGCCGCCGCGCCGCGGCACCTGCACAGGAGGAAAGGCAGCGGCACGTTCACCGCGGGCAGCTGCGTGGTGGGCGTGTTCTGGGACTACGCCGCGGCGCGGTACGGCGCCGGCCCCGAGCCCGTCTCCGGGTTCTACGTCGCCGTCGTCGCCGACGCCGAGTTCGTGCTCCTGCTTGGCGACATGAGCCGGGGCTACGTCGAGCGGTTGCACGGCGGGATACCGATCGCCAGGTCACGTATGGCGCGGCGGCGGGAGAGGTTCGTCGGGTGCGGGTGCTGGTACACCAAGGCGCGGTTCTTGGAGTCCGGCGCGGAGCACGAGATCGGCGTCGGGCTGGAGGGCGACGCGGAGGCGTGGGTGAGCGTTGACGGCCGGAAAGTGGTGCAGCTGCGGCGTCTGCGGTGGAACTTCCGCGGTAGTCACACCCTCTTCCTGGACGGCGGTGCGCCGGTGGACATGACGTGGGACCTGCACGGCTGGCTCTTCCACGCGGCCGACCCATCCGCCTCTTCCTCCTGCGCCGTCTTCACGTTCCATGCGCGGGGCGCATCGGAGACAAGGCTGTGGAAGGACGACGTCGGCAGCGACGACGACGAGGAGCAGGAGCATGAGAAGCCGCCGGCGCCGGCGCGCGGCCAGCGACAGAAGCAGGGAGGGGGAGCGCCGTCGGGGCAGCAGGGCTTCTGCCTGCTGGTTCAAGGATTCAAGAGCTGTTCCAAGATCACTTGATCTGTACATGCCGCGACAGATTTCACCATTCTTTTGACTTTTTCTTCTTCTTTTTGCGTGGTGTGCTTCGTATTCAGGATCGGTATGCTGCTGTTGCTGGTTGTGAATCGATCCGATGTATCACAGGAGTGTGAAGCTGTGAATGTTAGGTACAGGAGGGGAGGTTAATTGACATAGAACAAGTTGTTTCTCGTTTCTGTTTGCTGCGTCGTCGCTGCTGACTGTAACTGTGTTCTAGATTTCAGAAATATACACCAAAGGTTGCAAATTTTTCTTGAAACGCTTTGCTCTTCTTCATTTCACTTTGTAATCATCGACCCTGGTTAGCATAGTGGTTAAGTTGGTAATGTAATAGATGCCTGGAGAATGACACTCTGCAAGGGAGTCGTTCCATTTCTCTGCAGCCACGAGGAAACTGAACTAGCACAAGAGCACAATATTTGAGAACCGAGACCGGCTTGGATGGTTGGCAGCGCCAAGCGAGCCTGCTGCCCATCCCGAACCTCATTTGCTATCGGTACATACGCACTTACACACGTAGCGGCACAGCGTGTACCTGCGCTCCGGCCGATCACTTTCCTAGCGTGTCTAGTAGATGTGCACGTAGATATGGCATGTGGTAGTTTTGAGTGCAGCATGCGCAGGTTGTGTGCATCTGTCTTGCACCCCTAAAAAAGCACAATATTTGGGTACTGATAAGAGTAATAAACAAGCTAAGATTGCAATACATTATGAAGCTGTCAAGTTCAGTGGAGATAACGATCAAAGCATTTTCTCCATAATGCCGCACAATCGGTGTCATTTTCTTATGGAACCACACACACAACCATAGCTATCACCGATGTTCTTGTTGTAAATTGGGCCACTCAGCATAACACGTCGTACAAGCTTCGCGGCATTATCATAGCATCAGTGTTAGGAAATGTGCATGACTGCCAGTCAAAATATACAGAGGACCTCAAATAAAATAGACCTGAGCAAATGAAACGTGGTCCAACCTTATTATTGGACTTGGTTTAACATTGTGGAATTCTAAAAAATTCTTTGTTAGACATGTTTACAAATTTCGGTTCATGCAATAGTTGCCAAAGGAATGATACTTGGATACGTTTTTTTTTCTTTCCAATTCTAAGATAGCAAAACATGTGTGCAAGGTCAGGCTTGGAAGGTACCCCAAGTCTCTAGGCCTCAGAACAGCCGTTTCCCTCTTGCGCCTTTTCCTTGACCATGATAGCGTTGATAATTTATTGACTACCAGCCTTCACCATGGCAAGAACTTTATGAAAACCTGCTTAACAATGCTTTATTACCTCTCTGTTAGGTCAGCATGTTAGGTTGCTGAAAACTAGCAGAACTAGTCCGCCATTTATGGTGCACAGTAACACAAGAGTACCCCCCTCAGAAAGGTCTCCCAGTTTTGATTGTGGATGGTTTATCTCACCATTCACAGATGAATGCAAATGCAACCCTGGGTGTTTAACTCTTAAATTGTACTAACAGAAAAGGCATGCACAATAAAGCTGTCATTCCGGTACATGGAGGATACCTCTCAGCATCCAATGTCCAATTGTCCATAGCACAAGAAAGCTTACAAGTCGAAATGCCCGAGGAAAAGGTGTGTGCTTCAGTTGGTGATCCACATGAAGAGGAACCAATAAGTTGCAAAATACATCATCTTCAGACGTCAGCTCATCTGCTAAAGCATCACATGAACAAAACAGAAGCCATGAGACAGTACCTGTAGCTCAATCAGGAGATGAGTGATTGGGCAGGCAAGCAGATTAGATGTGGTCGAGGACACGTATTACAATCTTCTTCTTCCATTACTGCTGGGCAACCATTCCTCTCTGTATAGAGGATAGCAGGACTGATGAATACCGAGAGCTACAAGCCTACAACACATTCATGAGAACAGAGGACATAAACATATGAATGGCATACAGACCAAGACGGTGATTTCATTGGAGGCACAAGGGTACAAACTAGAATTGAATTTGGAATCAGTGAAGAAAATGTACGGCATATCATAACAAATAAATTTAAGGAGGGGAATATGACTTCGTCAGTGAGCAAAATGACAACAGGGGCTCATATTATATCTGAGCCCAAGCATAGTTGCTCAGTGATAATCCCAAATGCTTGTCTGAAACGGGTAGCGAAAATGACAGTAATAGGTACGAGTGATAAAACAAAACTGCACACAGCCATAGCCATCGCAGATGTTGATTGCTCCTTTTGTAAGAATACAACTTATGTGTGACTTATCAACTCTTGATGTCAGATGGGGTGGTTGATTGCTCCTTTTGTAAGAATACAACTTATGTGTGACTTATCAACTCTTGATGTCAGATGGGGCTCTCTGCATTATACCACATAGTGCAAGCTTCAGTATAAAGAAATGTGCATGACGGCAAAGGATGCTGCTCTTGAAACTGTCGCATGTTCTTTGTTCTTGCCGGCTGCCAATCTAAAAAAGTATAGAGGCCCTTAAATAAAATAGACCTGAGCAAATGAAACCTGGTAAAACTTTAATTTCCTAATCACGGCTTTCCTATTCCGGGCCTATTGGACTGGCTTTAAGCATTTTGGAATTCTGAAAAGACGTGTACAAATTTGGTTCATGCATTGGTTGCACAAAGTTATGAAACTTCGACGCGTTCTTTGAATTCCTTAAGAAGCAGTGGGAGTACCAACTATATCTAGCCCTTCATTTGTCAGGGGTAGTTTAGACTTTTATCTTGCTAATGAAAGGAACAATTCAATGAACAACGAGGAGGATCAAATCAACGGAATTATAGTATTAATTATTATACCGACAAGATAGTGCTGACGATGATAATAACACCGAACTCGAACGTGATGGTTTTGTAGCGGGCGGAGGGAATGCTTCTCGTTGTTGAGAAATCCATTCCGATCTAATCAAATGCTCAAATCGTCCCTCTTATAGTAGGAATCATCTTCTCTTCGGTCCAGCAGACGAACAATTCTAGAGTGAATGTTGAGTTAAAAAAATTCCAATGCAGTAGGTTGAGTGCACCATTAGTGCAAGATGAAATGAAGAGAGAAAATTTGATCACGAGAAATCTGCTTCAACATGAAAAAGGAAACAGGGGGAGTAGTATCTTCTCCAGGTTAGTTCCTTTTCTGTTTTACGTTCATGCAGGAATTAGCAGGCGAGCTACCAGCCTACCAGATCCCTTAAATGGTAAACAGGCACCGTATATTCTAGATTGGATCACGTCGATGTCCGGCGCGCTAGCCCCATGAATTCCAGCCCCAGCTGCTGCACGAGCTACCCCGATGGCACCGATAAGTTCATCATCAGCGACGAGGAGTGAGCAAATCGATCGCATGCCTCGCTGCGGGTGCATGTTGTTTACGTCCGAGTTGTAGCCATCGTCATGATCAAGCCACGTCAGAAACTTATCCCGGAGAGCGTGAGCACCACCACTATCAACGCCGTCAGGGGCACCAGCATCTCCACACACAGGACCATCCTCCACAACTACGATTTTACCATCAGATCCTTGTACTCCGTGATATTTAGCGGTGGTACTCTCTGATATATGTGTCGGAGTACTAACTAATCTTACCCGGCCGTTAGATTGGAAGAAATAAACGGCCCACATTAATTTAGGATAAGGTCAAAGAATCAAAAAATATGTCCAAGTTCAGGCTTGAAAGGTAGCCCAGTCTTGATCATGGTAGCTTTGCTAATTTATTGACCTAAGCCTAACCATGGCAACAACTTTATGCAAACCTACTTAATAATGCTATGTTACTTGCCTTTCAGGTAAACATTCAAGGTTCGTGAGAACTAGCAGAACTAGGTGGCCATTTACGTTATGCACTGTAACACAAGAGTACGCTTCAGAAACATCACTCAGTTTTGAATATGTATGGTTTCTCTCAACATTCGCGGATGAATGCAAATGCAAGCTCTGGGCGGTTAACTCTTTAAATTGCAACAGCAAAAAAAATGCACACGGAAGCATGAGAAAGCTGTAATACTGGTACATAGGGGGATACCTCACAGGCTGGGCACGTACATCAATCTTCTTCTTCTGTTACCTCCGGGCAACCATGAATTTTTGTATAAAGGATAGAAGCTGTTGGAGATATGCCCTAGGTCTTTATATTTGCTCATATTTGTGATTTATTATAATACGATTATCTTGTATTCTTGTTTCTTGAATAATATTATTAATATTTATTGGCAAGCATGTGACTTGTTTTCTAAACTCTATATTTATCTTTGTGATGATTATTTTAGAGTGATCCCTAGTCGATAAACATATGATGACATATATGTACGTGTAGACTAGTATACGTGTTGGGTGATGACCATGTTTGACTGTCATATTTATTGAGATATCAAACTAATAATATGGAGACATGCTAGAGAACATGAGATTAGGTTAACCTACTACGAGACATTGCAAGAATGTTATATTCTTACACGTCATTCGTTGGTCTCATATATAATGTGAATGCTATATCCTTAGATTTGGAGTCGTCCTATATATTATATGTGTGTAACGACTTAATTATTTAGGGATTGTCAAATGCTACTCGGTGACATAGTAGTTATAAGGATGATTTTCGGGTTTGTCGTGAAACATGTTGTGAGACATGGATGATTGAGATGGAATTTGCCCCTCTATGCAAGGAGAGAAATATTTCTAAGCATCTCGAGTGACCGGATTCCAGAAAGGCATGGCGAACAAACAAGAACTTGGCGAACAAATAAGAACAGACACTTCGATCATTGGCATGTCTTAGGTGTTTTGACTTTTAATTTTCTCGTTGCTATGATTGATTCCACCGAAGTTGGCCACATTTTGACAATATGTTTGTCATTTTGTTTTCTCTTTGTAACCCGATCCCCCAACTATTAAAAGCATTTACTTTTAGTCCCTGACCTAGTTTTGGTGGTTTATGTGCTGACGTGTCATGGTTTTGACTTCGACTTGATAGCACATGCATATTTGTTTGACCGGATTGCTTACCATGTCAACATCTGAACAGGCACATGTATTAAAAATCGTTTTCCCACTCTTTATCTCACTCCTTACCCCACCCTCTCATTCACGTGCTGACTCAGATGATGGCGTAGCAAGTGACAAGGTCAAAGAAATATACGTTTTCAAGTCAAAGTCAAAACCATGACATGTTAGCACATAAACCATCGAAACTGGGGTTAGGGACTAAAATTAAACAGTTTTAACAATTGGGGGATCGGGTTTACCTGATTTTGGAGTTGAGCGATCAAAGTTAGACTACAACAACAGTTGAGAGACCAAAAATGAACTTCTTCCAATAACTTAAACCGGCACATTCAACTCTTCTAAATTCATTTTCTGCTACTGATAACATCCTAATGAAGCCAAATATTAATTTATATTAATTGGATTACTTGCTAAAAATACAATTGGGTTAAGCTTACATATTCATTTTATTGTTAGCTAATCTAACTATATTAACTCCGAACCAAACATAATGGGTACTCCACCACGTGTTCATGATCCATATCGTTGTTTGGCGCATGAACATTGGAATTGTACGAGTCTTCCAGTGTAAACGAGTCAAATTTGAGCGGCTATTCTAAGGTTAGCTCAGTTCGTACTAAAAATCAAGTGAACTCTATTTGAGTCAGGCCGGAGGTCGAGCCACAAAGTTGGTTCATACTCAGTTTGTACCGATCTCGAGCCACTTTGGAGCTAAACATAAATATTAAAATTTCAATGATCACGAATTTTTTTTGGACTTATTAAACCAACAATTAACTATAAAAGGCTATTCAAAACTATACCACTACGGCACATAATTTAAACTTGAGAAGTATCTCCGTTTACACATTCTCAAAATAAAAGATAAATAGATTATAACACGGCGTATGTCTAAGCGGAACAACTGGAATCGGGATAACGGGGTTGATATGACCACCTGTGAGCCTAATTACTGAATGTCCTTCTACCCTTCTATATATTTGTATGTAGAAAAGTGGCTAAAATATCTCACGGTCCTCAACTATATAAGATCACAAGTAACATGTAAACATATTAATTCGGAGTCAAAATTGAACAAGCTAGTCTTGACTCAAATTCAACTCGTTTTTCAACCGAGCTACGAAAGGCGCTCATAGCCGGCTCATATTTTTTCGAGCCCATCCTGAGTTGAGCCAAAACATGAGTGGAACTTGAGCGGCTCACAAGGTAAGGCTTCCTGGAGCACCGATATGATGGTTTCGGATGATTTTCCTTGCGACCGATCATCGTTAAGGCCCTGTACAACGCAGGTGCTTAGACAAGTGCCTTTCTGAGATTGGTTTGCACAGGTGCTTAGGAAGGGCGACGGAAGCAAAATTTAGCTTCCGGTGCTAGGCTGGTGCTTACAGGTGACACAGGTGACAGGTGCTTCAACCGGTGCCTATCTCAGCAGCAAAATCAAGATATCAAAAAGGATGCTGCATTGGAGATAATAGGTGTCAGAGTAGGTGCTACACGAATATTAAAATAACTTAAGCACCCATATGAAGCACTCTGCATTACAAGTCACATATTTTTTTGAGACGCAACGCTACTATATCTCTTTAAACGCCGGTCTATAAGCACCCTGTATTGTACATGACCTAATGCCATGGCAAGCAAGCAAGATACCAACTAGAGAAGATTTTTCGTAATTGGAGCATATATTCATGGTTACGCAAAGCCGGCCGGTCTCCTGTTCATTGGCCACACCCTTACCGTGCATGCGCACATGGCTTCGAGACGCCGGTGTGCTGCAGCCTAGCTACTTACCACCGTACCATGGCGGCTTTGATCGACTCACCAACCAACTCTTCGACCGCGAATTAAATAACCTTGGCACTTGGGGAAGCCGTTGCGAGCGTGCGGCAACGGTGACTTGCCGGCCAGGAGCCTAGGATAGCTAGACCGAAGGTACGTACGCTAATTTGTCGCTAATATTGTACTGGCTATTTATATGTATGAGATGTTCGTGCCGTGCTTAATTTAACCATGCATAGCGCTCTATGAGCTTAATTTGCTCAAGAACTCTAGTTTGCCATTTAATTGTTAAACGCAGCCCATAGAAGTTTGCATTGAACACATAAACTGATTAATGGGGTCGTCGCGTAAGTTCTTCGCGGCCGTCCTTGTTCTTTCTCTGCTCCTTGTGGCCACCGGTAAGTAGGCGCGTCTTGATCGATATTTGTGATACAATAGAAGGTGGCATGCATTTAGAACATATCAGGCATCGAACTACCATCCATCCGCATGAGCTACATTCTTCTACTAAAATTATCTTTTTGTAAGTTTTGAATATCTGATTGGAAGCTTATATATGACCGACATCGCAACATCAGAATCAATTTTCAAGTTATATGCATTTAAATACCACGAACTACCAAAATTATACCACAAATTACTTTTGATTCAACTCTGAAATTACCATCTTTTGGGAAGCCGGAACTTTTCTAGAATTTGTAATCTGAAATTTAATTTCTGAACATATCCGACAATAATTAACGTATGGACACTATAATCCAATATGTATTACTGTCTACCTCTATATTGTCTAAAAAGGTATAATTTGCATTGAACCAACTCTTAGATTAAACCAGTTCAAATAAGAAAGTCTACCTGTATAACAAATTCAACTCTTTTCCAAACATACATAAGTATCTTAGTATCTAGCCATACAACTAGGCGAGCAAATTTTCTAATCGTATAAGCATATTTGACTGCGGACTTGATATTTTAGCATCAAAATTGTAAATGTGTGGTTGTCTTGTTTGTCAGAGGTGACTACAGCATATAATAAGAAAAGGGAGTGCTCAAAGCCAAGCGGCCGGTTCAAGGGGCCTTGCATCTTTGGAGTGGACTGTGGACTACAATGCAAGAAAGAGGGGTTCGATTGGGGCCGTTGTAGTGGCTTCTGGGGCCGTTGCATCTGCACCAGAAATAGATGCTGAATGTTTAGCTTCACGCAGGACGTTTCCGCTCGGTTCAAATGGAAACAGAAGAAAAGAAGGTTACCCTGTAACAAGAAGTTTGTAATGTACGGTCCATATGATTAAATGGCAGACTAATACAGCTAAAAATGGTTCTAGTATGTACTTAACCATTATGACTTAGGGGGGTGTTTGTTTGGGCTTTTTTTGGCTTTTGGACTTTGGCTTCGAAGCCAAAAAAGCACCTAAATAGGTGCTTTTGGCTTTTGACTTTTTGGAAGCTGAAACTACATATTATGTGCTTTCGGCTTCCAAAAAGCCAAAAGCCAAAAACACCTATTTAGGTGCTTTTTTGGTTTCGAAGCCAAAGTCCAAAAACCAAAAAGAGCCCAAACAAACAGGGCCTTAGCCTTTGACACAACCAATCATAGCCATCCATCCACTCATCTGGCGGTTCAAAATTTAAGATGATTGGAAATTACCTCTTACTTGTAGTTCCGTTGCACAATTACTCTTCTAATCAACCCTACTTAACTACGCCTAACTCCTCTACTCTCACTCTCCCTCTCTCCATGTCATACTAGATCTTATTTATTGATTCTAAATATGGATGACTTTTACGATACACTTAAATTAACATGGGTCGACGATTTCCGTGGATCCGAAGGTCCATATCAATCTATAATGGTGTTCAAACGTGAGTAGTATTAGTGGCTCTAAGGGTAAAATTGCCATAGTTTACAACAAATCCTGCAGCTCACAGGTAATTGTGGAAAATAAAAGAAAGTGGAAAAGAGTCGGGCCTGAAGAGGCCGCAGGCCCAATAGAGCCCATCGCCCCGTGTGCTAACCCTCAGGCCCTAACCCATGTTCTATTCGGACGGCTTTCCCGGCAAAAGAAAACTAGTTCGACGGCTTGCGGAGCGGGACGGCAGCGGCCGGGCGGAGCAGCTGCGGTGCAGGCGCAGGGTGGGTTGGCAGTGACTCCCGACGCCTGTTTTCTGATATAACGGCGAGACCACGGGCTAGGCGTGGGAGCACAGGCCGGTGAATTGGGCGGTGGCTGTGGCATATAGAAACATTCTTATAGCTAGATCTGATGAGCGCAGTCATATCTTGAGCAGACCATGCGTGTGTCATCTTCAATCGATACCTATACCTCATCATGCTCAATGACTTACCTCTTGTGCTGAAGAACTTAGTTGTTGGTCGGCGCCAAACGTACCCGTGCGTGTCCTTGGCGACCACCTCCAGGTTGACGTCCTCGGAGACTTCTTGTTCTTGGTGTGGACGCGCAGCACTTCAAGGCGTCCGACCTCGTCCGGCACGCCAATGTCGATCTCACGATCGAACCTCCCGAAGCGCCATAGACGATAACGTGCGCGAGCCTTCATGCCGTCCATGAGCATTAGCAGCCGGGAGACGATGCGCCTCTCCACCTCACCGTGGGTCTTCTCCCCGTTGGGAGCGATCGAATCTAGTATCTCATTGATGAATATGATGGGAGGCCTTCTTCTCGGCCTCCTGAAGGCTTTCCTCAGGTTGCTCTCACTCTCTCCGGCCATCTTGGACATTATCTCAGGCCCGTTGCTGCAGAAGAAGAACGCTCCGGTCTCGTTGGCCACCGTGCGCGTGATCAGCGTCTTACCCGAGTCGGGAGGGCCGTACAATAGGATGCCTTTGGGAGGCTTGACGCCGATGGACTTGAAGAGCTGCAAATGTCTAAGCGGCAGCTCGGGTAGTTCCCTGATCTGAGCCATCTGCTTCCGCATGCCACCCACGTCGTCGTAGCCGACGAAAATTAGTACACAGGGCTTGATTCTGGAGGTTGGATCTTCACAGTTAAAGTGGCTTTGAACTCCAATTATCAGGGCTAGAGCTTGGATCTGCATTATAGCAAGCACTTTGTTGTCAGTAGCGAAACTTCAATGAGACTTTCTCCTGTCCTTGAAAACCTTCTATACCGTTCAATAGCATGCAATCCAGCGGCTAAGATGCCATGGTACCTTGGTTAATTCCAGGGTCAGTACCAATTTGTTTGGGGAGGTACTAACCACGGGGGGCTCAGAAGTAAATTCCAGTTTGTGAAATCTTCCTATCAGAATCTAACGATTCCTTCATTGCTGCCTCAACCTTCACAAAGGAGCTTCACCGATTCATCCCCTCTATTACAATTTGTCTCTTGATCAATTTCAGTTAATGTCAAAATTACCATCGATTTGTTATGTGATTTTAATCCTTCACGTGAATGCAACCCTAAATTAAGCAGTTAGGTCTGCAGCGGCTTTGGCTGGCGGCCATGCTTCCGTGCTGCTCTGTTTGCTGTCGTGTTTCTCCTTTCTATCTTTGTCAAATCTGGTATCAACCGCATGCTTAATTACTCAAATTAGGAATTAATTACTCTGGATGATTGATTTGTTCTATGGTTTCACTTGATTGGAGATTTGGAGACAGCAAGAAATGAAGAACATTATGAAGGAAGGTGAGATCAATCAGGGATGGAATGTCTGGATTAGTTCTTTTCTTGGGATTACTAGTTTGAGATTATAGGATAAAAGTACCATCTTAACCTTGATAAATCACTGGATATAATTTGTTGGTACCTCCTCAAATGGTGAGAGGCACCGGTACCACTTGGTACCTTCCCAAGGACGGGAGAAAGTCTCAACTTCAATACTGCGTGCAAGCGCTGAGCAACCCAAATACCGATATGCAAGGGAAGAGCTTCAGCATGAATGTTTTTGTTCGAGTGATTGAGCAGCATCTTGCTCGATGTAACGGCCATGCTAACTTACACAATATAGCAAATTGTAAAACAGTGCTTGTACTGACCAATAAAAGCGCTCTAACATCCTAATTTATGACAGTATCTTCAATGAAGAAATATGTTGTATAACATGGCCTTCCTTTAATACATAGTACTGGTCATGCCGCGCCGCGTGATAAGCCATGGTATCGCCCGAGTCTTTAGCTAATATTTCATAGAATGCAACTGTGATTTTGTAGGTGTAGTTATGCGGTCAGAATTTGGAGCCCATTATCTATTACGTATCTCTTTGCTCATATTTGTTTTCATTTCTCAATACATGTTACAGGTCTGAAGCCATACATGTTTGTTTGAGTCTTGGACTGGATATTGTTGGGTCTTATTTTTTGTTATAGTATGAAAACTTGGATTATGTAAAAAAGTGGACTGCAGTTTGGCTAGGTCATTGTCTTATGTGATTTTATATCCCACACTGTATAATGTGTTCAAATTTCAGGTTTTCAGCCCCTGCCTCTGACATGAATGCCACAGCTACTGCATCCAGCAAAGAAGTCTAAGCAATAACTTCAATCTTAGTAACCCTGTTATTACCTGCTTATATAACCAATCTACACCTGCTATGTAGGCCTTCATACTAGCCATATATATTCTGGCATGACAATGAACTCTGTTATTCATGGGACGTCATCATCATTCCATGAACCACCTCTTAAGCATCAGCTGACACTCTCTTCTCCCCCATTGATTACTCCCCTGTAGCTGTATAGGTAAACAGAGATGATTAAAGGTATTAAATAGAACAAAAACTTTCAATTGTTCTTCTGAAAGTAATAGTGTGGAAATTGCATTATGTTCATACATTTATCTTGAGATTATTATTGGCATGACAATGAACTCTGTCTTGAGGCTCTTTTGTTTTACAGTTCTAGCATTTAGTTCATGTCATCCCATATAAAGAGCACTATATCAAAACTACATTCTGTTTTCTTTCTACGTCAACATAGAGAGGAATGACATTACACATGCATGCCAGCTTCAGGGCTTGTGTAGGAAAAGGAAGACGAGCCTTATCACAGCAATGCATTGAGCATTATGTTTTTTTTAAAGACCCATCATACATATGCGGGAAAGATTGACACTCCACTTGAAAATTGTAATCGTATGTTGGAACAGCAATGCCATATAAAGGGCCACACGAGTCTCATCAATTCAGAGTTCTCCCTTGGTTCTGGAGAAGCCATCGCTGGTATGGTACCCATGCATTCGTTTACCATCTTCAATTTGCGTACTAACACTTTCTGAAGAACATGTGAAGGCTCACTTGTCTGATTAATAATCTCTGTCTGATTGTACAGGCAGCAGCAAGAGAAAAATGGAGGGGAAGGGAGCGGCAGCCATAGTTGCCCTGTGTATGCTCATCATGATTTCAGAAAGGCCAGAAGCCTGACCTCCATCTGCGGCATGTCGGCGCCGGCCGGTGAGGTGAGAGGACAATTCTACATGCATTGCTGCGTTTATTTCTCTTCGTGATGGACTGCAGATGCATGTAACAGGTCCGAAGCCATACATGTTTATTTTTTTCTGATGATTTATGGTTGCATTGCTGTTGATTGCAGATGCAACTGGTGTTGCGGCGTGTGTAAATATTTCATTCCTTTGGCTTCCGACGAAGAAAATAACGCCACGTCAGTTTAGGCTTCCGAAGAAGAAAATAATGCCACGTGGGACATATCCCAGTCACCCCTCCCTCTCCGTCCCCAAAAAACTGCCCAAGTTCTTGACCCCGCAGGCCCGCACAGAGGTGCCCTTTCTTTCCCACGCCTCCCCCACCAAGGCGATCATCTCAACGTCGTCGCCGCCGCCTCCTCGCATTCTCCTCTAAACCTTCCTTCTCCTATTCCATCTCGCCGCACTTGCCTGCCGATCTCTCTTTCGCCATTGCACGAGTGAAGACAAGAAGCCAAGAACGCTCCTTGGGAGCCCCCACTCCCCAATGGCGAAGGATATCGGGAGGAAGCACCCAGGCTTGCCCGCGCCGCCTCAGGCGGACGCAGCCACGCCGCAGCTCCAGGGCGCGCCTGCGCCGCCTCAGGCCGACAAGGTGGCCACGCCGCAGCTCCCAGGCAAACCCACGTCGCCTCAGGCCGAGGTGACCACGTCGCAGCTCCCAGCCTCTCTCTTCTCAGATCGCGTGCCCGCTTCCCCTGGCCAGGCGCGAGCTGGCACTCCGCGACGCCCTGTACCTTCTGTTTCGGCGTGCGCCGGGGACCAGAGAGCCCTGGCCGCTGATGGGGAGGGTTCTCGCGGTTTTGCAACGCACGACGTCCTCCCTGCTCGCCGTCGTTCGCAGGGTCGGGACGGCGTTGTGCGCCGGACGCCGTCGCGCGTCGAGTAGGCAGCCAACACCTGGGACGCTGTCTGGAGACACCGCAACGGGCAAACCGGCGCCTCGACTGTCGACGCCTTGCCCGTTGCGGTGGAGTGCAAGACAGAGACATGGAAGAAGCGCCCGCTGGAAGAGCCTTCACAGGAACCTGTACAAGTGAAGAAGAAGAAGGGGAAGGGGAAGAAGGAGCATCCCAAGAAACCTCTGCAGGACCGTTTCTTCAATTAAGCATGGCAGGAGAGTGCTCCTCCTCGTCCGTTGAAGTTGAAGGCTGCGGCCATCGCCCCTGCTGCTGCGACGCAACCTCCACCCCGTCCACCAGTGGTATGAAGCCAAATTGTCCTTCTGTACACCCTGCTTACGATTTTATTGTGAATCATCCGGCTTATGGTCATGTCTGCAATTCATTATTGTGTGTATTTTTGTTGTGAAACATCTTTTATGTCTTGACGTCTGCAGTTGGTCATTGTGTATTTTACTCCCATTTTTTTAAAAAAGGGAGATACTGCTTCTTCCATGCTAGACTTGCAGCCTTGCTACATGATGGAAACAAATATGTTGTGGTTTTCTACAATTCGTTTTACAGACGGAGGAATAAGTTTATGTTCGCATCAACAAATTTTGTTTTTTATGATATACCTATGGTTTAGATTTCATAGGATGCTGAATCATTTCAAAGCCTGTTTCCTTAAAAAAAATCAGATGACCCGGAGGCACTCGTATTAATTACGATTCTGAGAGTTATCAGACTCGAAATAACGAGGGATTTGATAAAATGCCTCATCCTTGTTTTATCAAAAACCAAACTAAGATGGGACATTTTATCAAAAAAATATTCTAGAATAGACATGCATTAGATATTTTCTTATGTAGTGGTGAAACAACATTTGTCAACTTCCATTTATGTTATTCTTTGTTAAGTGATTCTTTTGTGTTGCGCATGATAACCCCCTCAATATTTTTCCATTGATAGTGATAGCTATTCCTCATTTCAAACTATGATTGTTTGGGATTAATTACCAAATGAGACATCAACTGCTCATTTTAGAATTGAACTTCTGTTGTCCAAATATGGCTAACGATATCTCAACTATTCAGTTACAAACAATTGATTGCATTTTCATTATGTAAAATTTTCATATCATACATTGTAGCTAATGTTGTGTACTGTCAAAAAGTTGGATTGCATTTAAACATTATGTATTCCTTTTCCTGTCATACGTTGCACCTTTTATTGATTTTCTGAATTTCTTTTATTCACCAGCATAGTTGAGTAGTTGAGTTATTTTAATCTTTCATCGTACACATACACAAATTGTCGCTGGAGAGGTTGTGCCCGACGAAATTTGTGGATCAATATGTTAATTATTGCAGAGCCAGATTAAGGTGTCTGGCAAAGTCAAGCATATGTCACATGTGCATCTTTGACATGGAGAAGGTCCTAAAAGGCATTGTTCATACCTCCCAAGTGAGACATCAACTTATACATCATTTCCACACATCTCTCCTTTTGAGTTTTGAGCTAACTTTAATTTGCTTTCATAGATGTTTGTGCATTGCCACAGGAGGCATGGTTCAGGAGGTGTTTTGGTGCGGCGAGGCTGGCTGCATTGTACTTAGTACTTTGCTTCCGGGCGGCTACGCCACTCACGTTAAATCACAACTCAACAAGCACTAAGTATTAGAAGTATACGGCTTACGGAGGAGACCATACTTATACAAGTGAATTCTTTTATTCACTATTACAATTTCGATACAACTCTTTTAGTGGCTATCCTACCACTCCACCTAATGCCACTCAACCTCACTCTCTCATATGCTCATGGTGGCACTTCTTCTCTTTTGTTACATGGGAGGAGAGGTGATGCACCCCTTTTTATAGGATTACAAGACCGTTGGATTGTTGCCACAATCCAAACCCTACAACAACTCTAGAAAACTTTCTACAAATATCTTCTCTCTAGAGTTTTTTACAATATTATCCATCTCCTAAATATTTCTTATTTCATAATTTTTCTAGATATCTAAATATCTTGCTCTAGAATTCTTCATAATTCTATAGTTCTCTCTAAATATTTCCACCATAGTTCTGAAGGATCCCACCGTAGTCTCGATCAGTTGTTCATTGCAGAATTTCTTTTGTAAAGTGGGAGCGAGGCCTAGCAGCTTAGGCAAAGCTCTGAAGACTAGAGACCACAAATTTGTCGGGTATATGGCTAGACTCCGCAAGCTCGTTCTCCTGGCTATGCTACAAGCCTCCATGACAGCGGAGTCTCTCTTGGAAGAGTTGTAATTGTAAAGTCAAAATCTTGGATGGAGCAGAGAGAGGGCAAGTAGGCTCCTGGGTATGCTTATAGATCACCAACCGAGGCCACACTCCTGATTTGAGTAGGTGAATCAAATCCGAGTCAAAGAACGATAGAGGTACCACCAAAAATTGATTTCCAAGGGCGTCTCATATTAGAACACGGATGCGCTCAGTAAAAGATTTGGATTTTTTTGTTATTTGCTTAAGGAACGAACTTGTTTCTGCAAAGAATTCTGAGTCCCACTCGGTTTTATTCTCTTAATCCTCTCCCAGCAAGGGCAAAAAGTAGAGCACTAACCGGCAAAGACACAGGCAACCTCGTCACCGTGCACTACAGACATACATATAGGAATCCTATATCTTACTTATTCTTCTTCTTTCTATCATCCCTCCCTTTATCCACATCCCTTTAGTTTTCCTTCGCAACCTAGAATGCCATTTCTTTTTTAGAGAAAAAATTGCAGTTGCTACAACTATATGATAGATCTACTCATTTATGATAGAAGTATTTATTTATATAGTGACTGTTTCTTAGTAACCAACCTTGTTGTCTGCCAAAGCTATAGACGGCATCGAGACCTTTTCTACAAAGATCCTGGGTGGACATGGAGATCATGAGAATGTCAAGCGGGTAAGACTATCGGCTCGACAGTTGTCCTTCCTTGAGATATACCGTACTTCAAGTCCAATGAATTTCTTCTCTATTCCTCATCTCCGCAAGGTAAGCTGTCATGGTTTGATCCGAGGTTTGATAGTCCTTGCTAACTTGCTTCACCACCAACTGTGAGGCCCCATTTACTATAAGATGGCGGATGCCAAGCACAGAAACTACTCGGAGACTGACAAGCAAACTCTCGTACTCGGCTACATTATTTGTAGTTGGGAAACCGATCTACAATACTTATGGCATGGAGAATAAATTAACACTATCCCAGCCCCCGAGCCGTCGAGGGTCAGTGACCCGTCGTAGTGTAGGGTCCATGCATCGATGTTGTCAACGGGGAGCTATTAGGCTGCTTGGGTTTGGACCACTCGTCGACGAAATCGGCGAGTACTTACGATTTGATTACTGTTCGTGGCACGAAGTGTATGTCAAACTCTCCGAGTTCGACTGCCCACTTGACGATTCTTCCGATAGCATCTCTGTTATGGAGGATGTCGCCAAGTGGAAAGATGGATGGAACGATGGTGTTGTGAGCTTGGAAGTAGTGTCGTAGCTTGCAGGAGACCATCAACATCATGTAGAGAAGATTTTGTACTTGAGGGCAACGCTCCTTAGGTCCGTGAAGGACTTCGCTGATGTAATAGACTGGTCTCTGGATCTTTTCGCGCTTGTTCGGGGTTTTTCGTTCCACCACCAATAAACCGCTTACTGCTCGTGGTCCAGCCGCTATGTAGAGCAATAGTTCTTCCTCTGGGTCAGGAGCGATGAGCACAGGGGGGTTGAAAGATAGTTCTTGAGATCTTGAAATGCCTTTTCTAATTCCTCCTTCCACTTGAAGCCATTGTGTTGTCGTAAGAGTTTGAAGAAAGGATGTCATCGATCTCCGAGTCAGTATATGAAACGGCTTAGTGCTGCCATGCATCTCCTTAGCCTCTGGAGCTCTCGTACTGACGTTGGGGACTTCATCTCGCTTATGGCCCGAATTTTCTTGGGGTTAGCTTCGATTCCTCGATGAGAGACTAAGAACTCGAGAAGTTTTCCGGCGTCAACTCCAAAGGCACACTTCCCTTCAATTTTTCTCCTATAAGGTTGGGTTCCCGAAAAGTTTGCTTCCTAGGATTCCTTCCTTCTCAATCTGATTTATCTCTCACTTGATGGGAGAGAGTTCTTCCTTGGTTAGAGCTATTGGCTATTGCCAACAATCGAGAAGACTCAGCTTGCGCCTGGGCTTGTTGAAGCCCAACCTCTATGTCCTACAACCACTTTCTGCCATTAGGGGTGGCGAGATAGGTTGTCGGAGGCTGCATGAGTTGGTGTTGGACTTCGAAAAGCTTTTGAGCAGTTCGTGACATATAGATTTTTGCCCCTTGGAGGCGATTGAATCTGGCCACTTAAGGGCCTGATCCTGAGATGCTGCTGGTAGACGTCGTGGGAGTTGATCCCCGATTAGTAGGTTAGGATTAGTTATGACGTCGTTCTGTGCAGAGTTCATCGCATCTTCGTTTTTGTCCCTGATAACGAGGATTTCTCGAGGACCGGCTCCACTCAACGTGTATTCTAGATCCATCATGACCCTGTATTCTAGATCCATCATGACCCTATTGCTAAAGGAGGTCTCCGAGGATTGATCTCGATTAGCCAGGTGACTGGAAGCTGCATGGGACAATCCTGACATCAGGCTTGAATCGTTTGCTCTGGTGTCGTTAGGTGATCCTAGATCAACACCGAAGGCCCTGGCACACTCATTCCTAAAGCGATTTACATCACTATCGGAATCATCATTAGGGAAGAAGTCGTCGAGATCCACGCAGTTGGCCATCGACTCTTGATCGGATAAGAGGGTAAAATCGTCATAGAGATCCTCATCTGAGAAGCCTGTTCTCTTCGTGGACCTTGTCGGATCTTGTGATGATCTTAGCGTTGATTCGATTCAATCGACCGAAGAGGTCCCCACGATCAGCGTCATCTGTCGACGATTGGTAAACTGCCGATCTTACGGTATTCGTGATAAGGAGAGTGCAAGGGGTAGGGACACCCTGGGGCCTTATCAAACCACGCTAAGGCACCACAGAACCATGATTTTAGATAGGTTTTTCGGGTCTCCCTCAGGATAACAACCCTATATCCTGTGTGTATATATTGAATCTCGAAACAGAATACAAGGGAATAATTAGTGGCTAGCCTAGATGGGATAAACAACTAGTCGGGGATCTCCTTGCGCTGATCTGCCAGGGCTTGTCTTCCTGGAGATTGAGATGTTGAAAGAAATTATTCGAGCTTATCTCCTCCGCAGGGCCTTCTGATACATTTTATAGAGAGTACTCTATATTGGGTACAGAGTTATCTCCGACTAGAACTCCAATCATCCTTAAACATACGGATGACTTCCTAGTTTAAGGGGTATCCAATCTCTCGTGGATAATTTTTGTATATGATAGAATTGTACTACTCATCGTTCGTACTGTTCAATAAATTTAGAAAGGGTACCTTCCTGTTAACAAGCTTCTTCAAGTGAGTCCTCATATTCTCAGCCCACCGCAATGTAGCCATGGTAGCTGTAAAGGGGCTAGATGCCCATTTATCTCGTATGCATATAAATCTATTAACCAAGGATTGCTGCCAAGATTGTATCTGTACCATACTAATCCATCCAGCATTAAGGTCCTCTTCAGTACCACATTCATAAGTGCAGTGTATGAAATCCTTTTGTAAAATTAGGCTCGATATTGTAGATGTGCGAGACATGGGCGCTGATGTTTTGCAGTATATGCCACAAACAAAGGCGGTGGCAGCACTGTTGGAAGGTCATGCTAATTGCTCTAGAGAGTGATGGGCAATTGTCGGTAAAGATTATCATGGGTTGCCTGTAGGACATTGCAACCATGAAAGTTTTAAACAACCAAACAAATGATTCAGTTGTTTCATCCAATAAGAGAACAGCACCGAAGACGAAAATCTGCTTCTGATGATCAATACCAATGAAGGGGACAAAAGGCAGCTCGCTCTTGTTTGATTGATAGGTTGTATCACAACATCCCCAAAAACGACAATCTGCTAAGGTAAAGTCTGGTGCTTCAGCAGCCTGATTAGAATC
Organism: Stipa capillata; assembly: GCA_019208055.1. Lineage (NCBI taxonomy): Eukaryota > Viridiplantae > Streptophyta > Magnoliopsida > Poales > Poaceae > Stipa > Stipa capillata. Next base: position 418,878 of record JAGXJF010003915.1, on the reverse strand, counting down.
CTCACCCGTCTCATTTTGCTGGGTCACGGTTGTCTTACGGTGGGATCGATCTTAGCAGGTGCGCCTTATGTGGGCACACAAGAAGATGGTTGTGCTCATATATGACTTCACTAACAAGACAAACACCGTCACGGCCAACTTTTAAACCCAATCCTAGCCATACAATTAGTTCTGGCAGTTTCGCGGTTCTACTTAGTTACGTCGGTCCTATGCTTCTGATGTACACCTTCCTTGCTGCATAAGAACACCCCATTTGCGCACTTGCGACAGGTTTCTACACTCTGACGGGCTCGGCCTGAGCTGCCGCAACTTGCAGCAGGCATAGCCTAACTCCGCGTTTCAGCGGCCTGCACGACGCGGTGCGCCACGGCGGCACTGAACCCTGATCCAGCTTGCCCGCCCGCGCCGTGAGCTCTCCGCGCACGTTACGAGGCGCGCACGTCTCTCTGTTTCGGATACTCGCCTGCTTGTCGTGCATGAGCATGGCGCGCCCCGGTTCACGCACGCGCAGAGTCTGGCATAGACATGCGTGATCAATGGATGGTTGTTGCCTGTCGCCCGGCCTTTCGAGTCTTCGCACTCTCTCGTTGTCTTCCCAAAAAAAGGAAACTGGATCGCTGGTTATTGCATACGATTCCGCTACCCCTGTCCAAAAAGGGCGGAGCTTGTGGCCAAGGTGGGCCTTGGCACCTCCCAATATTTTACAATTATATTAATTAGTAGTGTTGGTTAGAATAGTTTGGTGAGTAAGCCTCAAAATAGCTTCATTAAATGTCTAATCTTTACATTATATCCCTTTCATTTTGTTTAATGTACTGGTCCTACTAGTTTTTATACTCCAAACTCCGCCGCTATCTATGCACATGCGGTCCTGCGCAACTGTACATCATGATCATGCTACGTGCCAGTGCCGGTACAGCGTTACTACGCCGCTTTGTCTGCTCAAGGACGGGGCGCGTCGCGTCTTCAGTGGTAGTACGCCATACGAAAGGAAAAGAGAGGATACGTACGTACGTCTCTCGAGACAAATCAAGTCGGGAGCATAGTGCACAACGCAGGTACTAGTTGGCAGCGAAGCAATCCGACGAACAAACTGCACATCGAGGTAGCTTTTTTTCTTTTCTTTTTGAAAGATCCGACCAAGAAATCGGCGTATATATAAGCAGTAGCAGATGGTTACACAATGAGGAGCTGGGTCAAAAAAAGGAAGAAGGGGCACATCGAGGACTCGAGGTAGCTACGTATAGCTAGGTAAGCTAACCTGCGCGCAGGTGCGTACCGCTCCATCAACTCGCTCCCGACCGGCTGGGGCCGGCCTCCTCGCGCTCATGCATCCACGTAGCCGATCGGCGTGCCCAGCTTCTAGAAGCGTTACATCATCATTCATCGGAGTCACCGTGCGAACTTCTAGAGCCCAGAGCGACAAAAGCCGGAAAGTGATCATTAAGTCAAGCGACTGTTCACTCCACCGCCGCCTCCACCGCATATTTAGAATCTTACACAATATAATATTTATATATTTTTTGTATTTTTTTTCTTTTTTACCTAAGTTATATAGCCTATTAGGTCTTGTTTGAATCATCTCTCAATTCTCTCTTATATGAAAGTTAGCTATTCGTAGTCCAGTTTTGAACTTTTTTAAAAGTTTAAAAGTTTCAACAAGTTTAGTTTTATGAAAATCCAAGTCAGACAAGTTAAGAACGTGTCTCAACGGTTTTGTATATGTTTTAGGTGTGTTTCAAACATATTCCGTAGAGGTCTCATGTATGTTACAGTCGTGTCTCATATATACATATTTTTCAAGATTTAGAAAAGTTTCATGGGGTTTCATAGAACTCAAACGAGGACCACAGATGATGAGATTTAAACATGTTTCACTTTGTTTGATTTTGATATGAAATCCCAGTGAATATGACCAAATTTAATAGCAAAGGTATTTACAAACTTCTCAAAACTCGATGGCAACATGCTTGAAGCGTAATGAAACATCATTAGTCACGCATCTATGAAACACAATGGAACACAGCGAGCTTGATAAAACTATTGTGGAGTATTAGAGAAATTCATGTACACATGTGATTCTGTCACAAACGTGCATTGAACTCTGTCGACGATTGGTAAACTGCTGATCTTACGGTAGTCGTGAGACAACGAATTTGTTGAAAGGTAAGGACCCATGGGACCGTCGTCTAGCAGCACCGGGAAACACGGACAAGGAATTTTATACAGGTTCGGGCCTCCCGTAGGATAATAACCCTACGTCATGTTGGTATATATTGAATCACGAGTAGCTTACAAAGAGGATGTGTCAGTGGCTATCCTAGATGTGATCTAAACCTAGTCGGGACCCTCTCCGAGTAGGTCTAGACAATCTGACGAATCTTCTCGGGGAGGTTGGATGAAAGATTGAAACTCCGATATGGCTAGGGCTCAATCTCTGAAGGCTCATGTAGGCTTCTGTTTCTGATCTCGTTTGTTTATGGCTTGTTTTTTCTGTTCTCCTTATAGGGCTGCCAGGTCCTTTTATAGAGGTATTCCGAGTCGTGGAAGACACGGACTCATCTCCGAGTATGACTCTATCTTCCCTTAAACGTAGGGATAGACTTCCTAGTTTAAAGAGTCTCCTAGATCCTTACGGAGGGATCTCCTTATTTTCTAGTCCTTTGTAGATACGTCAACTGCTTCGGTTATCCAGGGTATTGTATACGGATACCACCTCGTATATGGTAGTAATATACTACTCATCATCAAACTCGTTTTACAATTTTAAGTGTCTGCTCAATGGCGGAGCTTGGAGTGAATCCTGAGAGGCGCGGCAATCCCATTTAATATGCTTAAATTACTTTGTTAGCATGGGCAGATTTACCATCAACATAGTTTTTAAGTGATGAAATAAAGAGTCTTACTATAAATTTTCTAATGTGGGGTGGGGTGGGAGGAGGGGGCAGGGCACAGCGCTCCGCCCTTGTGTCTACTAAACAAGATGAAACTCAAATATGTGCGGTTTCTGAAAACACAATGAAGTATGTGCGAAACATCTGAGAAACTTCTATTTATATAAGTCATATATGAAAAATAGCATGAACCAAGTCAATCATAGTATCATAATTTCTATAGTTCCATAAAAGTTTCACTATGTTTTACGTTCGAAATTCAAAATTTATCAAATAGTATCTCATATCAGTCTTGTTTTAAGATCTTGTCATTAGAAACTCAAAGGTTTAAGCAGTTCATAAATTCAAAACATTTGGAGGTCTCAAATTTCAGAATCAAAATTTGATGCATGAGTGGGTGCACGAGAGAGAAGGCGGGTGCAATTATGAAATAGAAGGTTCGACTCTAAATATACTCATTACTCACCTAGACATGGGCCATCAAACAATATACCCCACACACCAGAGTGTTAGTAGTAGCAACAAATATTTGATATTGTGTAAAGTGTACATGATATACAATTAATATCATATAGTTGTTATTTTGTTAAGATGTATCAAAAGAAAATACCCAATACAAGCACACATCTCAAAGCAAGCTGAACGGTGGATGAGGTAGGTGGAGATCGCGGTTTAAAATCCAAGTTCGACAAAAGCACGCTGTGGAGTTGTCCACGTATGCGCATGCCCGTCCGCTGCTAGCAACGGAAGTCCTGCTAGTGACTACCAGTTACTTTCACTGTGCCGAGCTGGGCAAAATTGCAGTTTCTATAATTCCGGTTGTCCGGGCCGTGCTGCGAGCAAGGCATATGCGCACAGTACTGCCGCGGCAGAGCTCTGATCTGTCCCGGGTGACCTGTCGTCCCGACTGTCGGTTTGCCGAAGAAGGCGGCGACTAATTAATTGCGGCAAGCGCGAGTCTTTCCCGATCCTGGCAACCGGCGCCCTGCGCTGCCAACCGGATTGCAGTCACCATTTTTATCACCGGATGGAATTAGCTACGCGGTGCTGGGCCTGAGATTGGGCTGTACCGCTGTGGGTCAAGACGAGGACAGTCACAGGACAAGTGTTATAGTGGAAGTGCACGGAAACTGCAAAGCGACGGATGTAGTACTACGGCTATCTAACAGGGTCAAATATTATCTATCTACTAACAGCGTCTAGGGCACTCGAGTGTTTTTTTTGTCGTAGAGCACTTAAATTAAAGTATTCAGATTTTTATCCAACACCCTTATTCTCTTACCTTATAATAAGAAATCATATAGTTATAAATTTAAGTATTTTCAAAGTGAAAAAATACTCTAGTGTTTATTAGCAATTCTCTTTTACTAAAAGATACTTAAAGCGTGTGCCTTCTGCTCTACTTCTCCTGCCACTACTCTTCCTCTCGAGCTCCAATGAGCTTTGGGTTAGGGTTTGTGTCTGGGAGCACCGCCGGAGCCCTCTAGTCTTAGAGGGATGGTTGGCAGGAGGCAGCGAACCAGCAATGGTGGCGGGTTATTAGTGTGAGGGAACGGAGGCAACGGTGACGGGTCGTTAGGGTGGGGCAACGGAGACAACGGTGGCAATTGTTAGAGCGGGGCAGCAGAGGACTATTAGATGCAGAAAGCCGACATGGCGGGTCAACATCGGAGGTGAGGAGACGACGAGGTGTGTTGTGGTTTGGAGGAGACGGTTGAAGACCGTGGATCTGGCACCAGCAGCCGTCGGAGACAGGAGCAATGTTGGAAATATGCCCTTGAAGCAATCACAGACATGATCATATTTCTTTGTATTAATGAGCTACTAAATAATGTCCTTGAATAAGTCTTAAATATTTATAAGTGACTACGTGACTTGGTTGTGAGACTCTATATTAATATGTGTGATGATTATTCTAAATTGATCCCTAGTCGATAAAACATATGAGGACACATATGTGTAGGCTAGCATATGTATTTGTTAGTCGATGACTATGTTTCACGGGTTATAGATATGAAGATATCAAATTAATAATATGGACATATGTTAAAGAACATGGAGTTGGATAAACCCACCATGAGACACAGCAAGAATGTTGTATTCTTACATGTCATCTGTTGGTCTCGTATACAATGTGTATAATATAGGCTGTCGTATGTACTTGAGATGTAGAATGATTTACTTAGGGGTTGCTAAACGCTACTCCGTAACTAAGTAGTTATAAAGGTGGCTTTCGGGTTTGTCGTAAAGCATGCTACAAAGTATTATTGATCACGATAGGATTTACTCCTCCGTACAACGGAAGAGATATCTCTAAGCCTCTCGAGTGATCAGATCCGGGAACACATCGTCATGCTACTTTGGCTAAAGTGCTAATTGCAAATGGAGATTCTGAATCATGTGATTAAAAAAGAGTGGTGGAGCTACCCAAACAAGAATGACATATGCTTGTCTTGGGCTTAACCGATATCATGAGGCAAAAAGAATATATATGATTGATCATGTAGAGGTTCGTCCGATACGATCTTTATGTATACTTAGGAGTTGGCACGTCCTACTAGGGGCTGCTACCAATTAGTGACCGACTAGGAGTACTCACGTCATGTCTAAATGCACATGAACCTACAAGGTTGCACGCTTAAAGGGTTGGAATCATATTTGGATTAGGATCTAAATTCTATTGAGTTTCGAGTCCTAATGAATATCTAACATAAGCACCCTCAGGACGCCTATATAAGAAGAGAGGGCGTATGTTTAGGGTTTACCCTAATTCATAATTCCTGAAACCCTTGACGTCACCTCTCCCACGTCCAAGCCGCGCTGCCCAGAGCTAGCACTCCAACGCTTAGCGTTCCTTCCCCGTATATGTGGATACCTCGAAAGCGTTGCAGTGAGCTGTGACGCTAGGACGATCCACTACTTTCAGAAGGAACCAAGGCGAGCCAAAATGACCACGACAACGCGCTACAACAATTCTGCTTCCGTTTTTCTACGTGCCTAGTGTGTAATCCCGTGATCTAAAACTACAGTGGTTTATGTTTAACATAGTAAAAAAACTTAATTTGCACTAATATAGCCTATAACTTAATTTGCACTAATATAGCCTATCTGTTTTCTTAATAAACAGAAAAAAGTGAGGTCGAAATGTTGTTATGATTAAGGTGTGGAAGAGGAACGAGACGACGACGCGACATAACGTTAGCCAGAGGTGGTGAAGAGAGGAGGGAGTAGAATGAATGAGGCAGCGGAAGAACCTACAGAGCAAAAGTAAAAAGTAAAGGTTGAAGAACGCTACACATCTGGACGGGATACTGCCGTCTGGCCGATATATTTTTTAGAGCAATGAGGTAAAACTCTGATTTGGAAATGTAGGGGTTGTTTCCTTCCCTGTTGCGGTGCGGCTGACTCCCCGCCCTCTTTCCTCCTTTCCTCCTTTTTCTCTTCTCATTGTGGTTGGGGATTAATGTCTGCTGGTTTGTGGATTAATGTTTGTTCTAGCTCACGTCGCTAACCACAATCCTAGGACATACTGTCCAGGCAACGAATACCATCAAAGCTTCAGGCTAAGTTAGACACCACTTTTTCCAGTCTTAGACCAAACAGTCGCGTAATGACAAAGGACAGGTTGATCTCAGTGATACACGTACGCACACGGCACCAGGAACTCGGAACTAACTTCAGGGAAAATCATACTCCGCGGTCGACCGCGCCTAACGGTAAATTCCGACAGCTGATTTAATATTGATTATTTATGGTTGAAAGCTGGTATTTTTAGGATTGAAAGCTTTTTTTTCGTTAGTTGAAATCTGACCGTGTTGTAGTTGAAACCTGACCGTTTCGACAGTTTTACTGTAGCTGTCGGAATTGACCGTTCGGGACGGTCGCCCGTAAATTACAGGCACCCAAACTTCAGGCTGTTGTTAGTCGAACCCGGGACCTCCCTCCTGGACTAGTACGCCAGCATGTTGAGAACTAAACTTAATATTTAACAAGTGTGCTGTTTGAATATGTCCGAGGGGCTTTTCACTAAATAACACACGACGTAGGATTCTTTATATAAATTTTGTATAGTATTTGAGGCGTTTTTTATCAGAATGCCTCTTAAGACTGCGCGGTATTTTTGTAGATCACTCCTATGTTCTGACATATTGTGTGATTCTTTGTAATACCTTCTTTACATGAAGGTGGTTTTCAAAATACCCTCTATGCTATAGATCTTGTGAGGTTTTATCTAAAATGCCTCAAAAGCTATTTTCTACAAAAACGCTTTAGAAAGATAAATCAAGGCATTTTGTCTAAAATGCCTCTATATAAATGCCTTCAAATCTCTACCATGTTATAGTGAGGAGCCAACCTCTGTCTAAAGACGCCACCCATCACCATCCGTCGCATGCATCTGCATGCATCGACCTCTTGATCGATAGCCTTCTCCCGCAAATTAGCCAAAAAGCTCAACCGATGCCAAATCACCAAGATAATGTTAGTTGGGATCAATGGGCAGCTCATTGTAAAAACGTACAATGTTCTATATTTTCTTCAAGATCCTCATTGCTGTCTACTTGATTATCATTACTTCACGTGGGCGGTCTATTTGTAGTGTGTGGCAGAAAACGGGAAAGTCTTATCTACGGTGGAAGGTCTACTCAGCTGAAGTTTATGTTCTCAACCATCCAAAATTTCGTCACGGAGACACTAGAAATGTACTCTTGATCACATTTAACCCCAAATCCTCTGCTAGCCCATGAAGATATACTTAAGCACTTTCATTCTCCTTTTCCCTTTTTTGTGTTGTAAACCCCCACTCAAGAATTCTAAACAATCGTCTCCAAAAAAAGAGAATTCTAGCTAACAAGAGGAGAAGGATTCCACGTGAGTTCAACCGAATGCAGCACTAGTGCAGGTAGTACAAAGGAAGAGACAACAGTACAGTGCTAGTGGGCGCTAGCTCCTTGACCGGTGCGGCACCGCGACGTTGCACCAGGCAACTCAGGCTGCTCGAGTCAGGTGTGGTCGGTCGGCTAGCTAGTTATCCAATCGCCTATTGAGGCATTGAATGCCCGCAACCACATTTTACACCTCACATTTACTCCAATCCTCTGACCTCTCATACTATATACATAGTATCACCAACCAACGCAAATCCTACTCATGATCACCACGCCTCCCCATCTCGTCCAAAACTTGCATTAATCTCGCCCATGCCCATGCAACAACCGACGCGCGCCACTGCCACCAGTGCCACGCTTCCTGGCGCCAACGCCATGCCTGCGGCCTCCTTGATCAGCCTCGACTTCACGGCCGCCGTGGCTACCGCGGTGCTCGTCGTGGCCGTCGTCGTGGCGAGGTACAACAGGAAGTACAGGGGCCTGAGGCTCCCGCCCGGCCCGCCGGGGTGGCCCGTCGTCGGGAACCTCTTCCAGGTGGCCTTCTCTGGGAAGCTGTTCATCCACTACATCCGCGACCTGCGGCGGGAGTACGGGCCCATCCTGACGCTGCGGATGGGGGTGCGCACGCTCGTCATCATCAGCAGCGCCGAGCTCGCGCACGAGGCGCTCATTGAGAAGGGCCGGGAGTTCGCCAGCCGCCCTCCCGAGGGCACCACGCGCAACATCTTCTCCTCCAACAAGTTCACCGTCAACTCGGCCGTGTACGGCGCCGAGTGGCGGTCGCTGAGGCGGAACATGGTGTCCGGGATGCTGAGCACGTCGCGGCTCCGGGAGTTCCGCCCGGCGAGGCTGCGCGCCATGGACCGGTTCGTGGCACGGATGCGCGCCGAGGCCGCGGCGTCCGCCGACGGCGCCTCCATCTGGGTGCTCCGCAACGCGCGCTTCGCGGTGTTCTGCATCCTGCTCGACATGACCTTTGGGCTGCTCGACCTGGACGAGGAGCACATCATGCACGTCGACGCCGTCATGAAGCGCGTGCTGCTCGCCGTCGGCGTGCGCATGGACGATTACCTCCCGTTCCTCCGCCCCTTCTTCTTGCGGCAGCAGCGCCGCGCGCTCGCCGTCCGCCGCGAGCAGATCGACACGCTTCTCCCTCTCATCAACCGCCGCCGTGCCATCCTCCGCGACATGCAGCGCTCGCCGCCAGACCCCAACGTCGCCGCGCCATTCTCGTACCTCGACTCCGTGCTCGACCTCCGTATCGAGGGCCGCGACGGCGTGACCACGGACGAGGAGCTGGTCACCCTCTGCGCGGAGCTGATCAACGGTGGCACCGACACCACGGCCACGGCCATCGAATGGGCCATGGCGCGCATCGTGGACAGCCCGTCCATCCAGGCCCGGCTCCACGAAGAGATCATGCAGCAGGTCGGCGACGCCAGGCCAGTCGACGACAAGGACACCGACAGCATGCCGTACCTCCAGGCCTTCGTCAAGGAGCTCCTCCGAAAGCACCCGCCCACGTACTTCTCGCTCACCCACGCCGCCGTCCAGCCGGGGAGCAAGCTCGCCGGCTACGACGTGCCCGCGGACGCGAACCTGGACATCTTCCTCCCGACCATCGCCGAGGATCCCGAGCTGTGGGACCGACCGACGGAGTTCGACCCGGACAGGTTCCTGGCCGGTGGAGAGACGGCGGACATGACAGGGTCCGCGGGCATCCGGATGATACCGTTCGGGGCGGGACGGCGGATCTGCCCGGGATTGGCCATGGGGACGACGCACATCGCGCTGATGGTGGCGCGGATGGTGCAGGCGTTCGAGTGGGGCGCGCACCCGTCGCGGCCGGCGCTCGACTTCAAGGACAAGGTGGAGTTCACGGTGGTGATGGACAAGCCACTGCTCGCCACGGTGAAGCCCCGGAAGCTCTCCTTCTGATGCACGCACGCATGCATGTGCATGTATCCATCGGCGTGGTGGCAGTCCTACTACGTACGTCGGCAGGCATGCGCATGGTCATGTACGGCCAGCGTCGTCACCTCTTGATTTATTGATTTCCAGTCCGCACGTAAGCTACGTGCGCAAGTGCTACTACTACTACCTACTTTTACTTCCACTCGTGTGTTACAAAAGTCTACTTGTGCTTCTCTAATCGTGTATCTATGCAGTATTCACGCTTATGTGTGCCAGCCTGCCAGGTAGCGTACATAGTCGTCCATGCATGGACATTTACGATCCCGCGAATTTGTATAATTTCGAAGGACTTATTATTAGTACGTAAATAAGTTTGAATATTTATTACAAGTAGAATTTTATTTGCATGGATTTCCCCGAACGTTTTTTATCCGTTCCTGTTCGCTTCTTCCATGCTTCTGCTTTTTTTCTTGTCTAGATTCCACACTTCCTGGCCTGTCCAGTCCTGCAGCTATTGCTTGCATCACACAAGGTCATACTCATACCTACAGGCTACAGTGACGTTTCTAATTTGATTCCATATCTGGTTGCTATTAAAAGGCTTACAAGCATTACGATTTTTACTTGTTGAAATCAAATAACGACAGTATTGCCGGCCTCACCCTGTATTATACACTGAACTGTATTACTACACTAGCTCAGAAAACACCTCTCCTGAGGCAAAAAATACCCGTCAGTGGTAAGGTTGACCACTGACAGGCAGATACCCGTCAGAGGTTATTCAAGTAGACAGTCCAAATTCAGAAAAAAAATTATTGACGGGTCAAAAACATTACCCGTCAGTAGTTGTGTATTTCTACTGACGGGAATTATTACTGACGGGCCCGTTAATATGGACGGTCAGTAGAGTGTATTGCATCACTGACGGGCCCGAATTATGAGCCCGTCAGTGATGTTACAGCCCAAATCACTGACAGGCCCAAATTGCGGCCCGTCAGTGATCCCCTCTAACCCTAGTTCCTAATTCCTCTATTTCCCCCCGTCGGCCGCACTCTTCCTCCTCTCTCTCTTTCTCCCCACTGGCCGCCGCCCCTAACTCCCCCCCTTCGACCGCACTCCTCCCTCCACTCCCTCCCAACCGCCGGCCTCTCCACTCCCTCCCCCCAGCCCCGCAGGCCCCGCCGCTCCCTCTCGCGCTCCCCGACATGGCCGCCTCTCCTCCCGCTCCCCCCGACACGGCCGCCTCTTCTCCCGCTCCCCCAATGCCGCCGGCCCCTTCCGCTCCCCCAACATCGCCGCCGCTGCATCTCCCGCTCCCCCGACGCCGCTGACGCGGCCCCTTCAGCTCCCAATCGAGCGGCGACATTCGGCCTCGCAAGCTCTGCTGCCTTCATCCTTTGTTCCCCTCCGCCTCACTCCGACGTGCCCCATCCTCCTCCAGCCGCTGCTTCCTCGTGGCAGCCGCGGCTTCCCCGCGTAGATCCACTGGAGGCTCCCCCTCCAAAGCCTTCCCTACGCAGATCATGTTGCAACACCAAGCTGTTCCCTGCCTTCTACACTCAGATCCGCCCCTCCCATGGCTGCAGTTCTAGAGGATTTCAGCTGCTACCGCCACCTCAAATCATCGTCGTCGCACCCGGCCGATTTGCCGTCGCGGCCACCAGCGGCCGCATCTCATCCGCGGATTCCATTTTTCTCCACCAAGTTCTCCCTACTTGCCTTGTTGAGATTTCCCCAGTTCCTCCTTCATCTCTTCTTTTCCTCTTTGCCATGGACATGAATCAGCATAGGTTGTCTTCTGTGTATGTATGCATGTCGGATGTGTATGTTCATGTATATACGAATGTCTTGATGGAATTGTCGTAAGGATATACTGATTTTTGTATCTGAGTGTTGTTTTCCATGTAATTAACAGTAGGTTTTTTCTTTGCAGGTTCATTATGCTGGTGGCAAGCAATTGGTAGTACTTTATCAGTTTGTCATCCCCCCTTCACGCAACGTTATCGTCATGATCGCCATGTATTACTCAACTACATCCTTTCTGGTAACTTGATCAAGAAAGTTGTAATGCCGCTTGGTAATGGCCATTGTGATCCGATTCTTTATTGGTTTAGAAATGCTAATGCTGATGTTTCGTGTGCAGTTTGCGTTGTGAATTCGTGTGCTCATCCATCCATCCATCCATCTTTTTTGTACGTTGTAGGTTGTTGTAGCAGTGCAAAAGATCTCATAAATACTCATGTCTTTGTGTTCTGTTTCGTGGATTCTGTAGTTGAACGTACATAGTTGCAATCGGTTCAATATGCAGATCAGCAATCGGTTCAATGTTTGCCTATTTTTTAAAAATCCCAATGGACCCTCCACTAACGGGCCATGTACACCCGTCAGTGAAAGTTTATTTCTTCTGACGGGTCATGCGCCTGTCAGTGGAAGTAGAACTTCCACTGACAGGAGGTTGCTGACGGGCGCACAACCCGTGAGAGATTTTAGTTTTGAGCCCGTCAGTACTGATGTATTCTGAGGTAGTGCTATTTCTAGGATAAGTAAAATGATCAAGGATCTCTTTCACCGGGGGCGGAGCCAGCAATTGAACATGAGGGCGGCACTAACGACTGCGTATAATCTAACTCATCCATTTTTTTTGTTTCTCGATCTATAGTTTGAATTTTTGTTTTGAAATTTTCTAGCATGATATATACATGTTATGTTTATGTCATGAATTTTTTTAAGAATTTTACACAACTTCTATAGGTACTTTTGTATGACTTAGTGTACTAGTATACCTCAAATTGCTAGTACACCCAATATGCTCCCTTGTACATCCAGGCCAAATTTCAACTATGAACAAATTATATTATTCTGAATACAAAAGAGAGAATATGGGCCATGTAATAGTGTCAATTAATGTTTGCACTATTAGTTACTCCCTCCGTCTCAAAATGTAAGGCATATTTTGATTTGTTAAGACAAGACTTTGACCAACAATTACTCCATTAATATATGGTTTATTTGATACAAAATCACAATCATAAGTAAGTACTTTTGAATACGAATCTAACGACATCAATTTTATTTCATATAAATTACATACTAATGAAGTAATCGTTGGTCAAAGTCTTGTCTTAACGAATCAAAATACGCCTTACATTTTGGGACGGAGAGAGTAAGTATTCGTCTTTCTCTTTTATTTATCTCCATTGTGCATTGACTTCGAAGTTGAGATTTGGCATGGATGTGCAATAGAACCTTTCGTAGAAGTACAGTTTTTTGAGTTATTTTATCCTTTACATTTCACTTTTACGGATTTTACACGTAAGTGCTCATTTGCAGACACTACTACAGAAAGGCACATCCGGGACGTGTCCTCTCAGTCGGGCAAAGTCCAACCGCCTCTGATTTACTCATCACAAGCGGCTTGCCACGGGGACCGTCTCCGATGTTGATGCTGTGTCCCCACGATGGACACATCCGCGTCGGTTCAGAGATAAACCGCCTCAGATGAGTCATTTGAGGCGGTTTACAAATGAAACCGACTGTGCTGTCCAAGAAGATCACAGTCGGTTGGTCTACGACCCGACTGAAATGAGTCATCTGAGGCGGTTCGTTGACAAACCGCCTCAGATGTAGGATATATCACAGACGGGTATGGGATGAACCGCTTGTGATGTATGTTAAGGGATATCACAGTCGGTTTAATTTTGGTTTCATAAGCAGGGGAGTCGGGAAGTCTTTTAGAGTTTCCCAGATCTGTTCTGTTGGGTGGCGGCTGGTTCGGGTAGGGGCGATTTTGATGCGATTTTGAAGGGACGGAGAGTGGATAATGATGAGTAATTGCATTGGACATTGAAGAAGGTTAGTACTACTTGCCCCTCTCTTCCTATTTTGCTTTCATTTGGTTGGATGAGAAAATTAGGTTTAGTTGTTTAGAGATGATGATGAAGTGAAAATTACTCATATAGTTAGGATCTTTTAGTATGTGGTAGGTTAATTAATAAGTCTCTTGCATATGTATTGTGTAGCAGTATGTGCGAAATGGATCGAAGTTGGATGTATCCCGAGAACCGTGTGACCCAAGAGTACATTAATGGTGTAGATGATTTCCTATTAGTAGCATGAGACGATATGTTGGCAAAGGGAGCCAAATTTATGTGTTGTCCGTGCTATGATTGTAAGAACGAGAAGATGTTCAAGGATAGAACCCACATACAAGATCATTTGACTCGTAGGGGTTTTGTAAGTGGTTATACACGGTGGACCAATCATGGCGTGGCGCACATAATTTTACCGGGTGGAGATGAGGTGACTAGCAATGAAGATGATGTCGACGGTGAGTCCGATTGCGAGGAGGATGAAGATATGCAGCCGGCCGATAATGAATTGGAGGAAATATTGCGTGACGCAGAAGGAAACGACCTAGAGGGAGACAATACGAGCAATTCCTGGGCTTGATGGAGGACTCAGAGAAATCTTTGTTTTCGGGTTGCAAGACAAAATACACAAGATTATCAACTGTTCTTGAACTATTCAAATTGAAGGCAAGCAATGGTTGGTTCGACAAAAGTTTCACCTCTCTCCTAGTACTCATGGCAGACTTGCTTCCACAGGGAAACGAGATGCCCACGAGCACATACAGAGCGAAAAAGATTCTTTATCCTCTAGGTCTAGAAATAGAAAAACTCCATGCTTGTAAGAACGACTGTATCCTCTTCCGTACAGAGTATGCGAATGTACATGTATGTCCAGTATGCAAGACATGCATATACAAGCAGCTCGATGTTCAAGGTGATAAATCAGAGGGTGTGGAAGACAAGAAAGGACTGCCGGCTAAGGTAGTGTGGTATCTTCCTATAATTTCACGTCTGAAGCGTTTGTTTGCAAACAAAAAGCACGTGAAACTTATGAGATGGCATGTCGACGATCGTAAGAAAGATTTCATGCTAAGACACCCCGCTGATTCAATCCAGTGGAGAAACATCGACACTAGGTATCCAACTTTTGGAGCCGAGACACGAAATGTAAGGTTCGGGTTGAGTACAGACGGAATGAATCCCTTCGGTAGCATGACCTGTCGACATAGCACCTGGCCGGTGGCTATTTGCGTGTACAACCTCCCTCCTTGCCTTTGTATGAAGCAAAAGTACATCATGATGGCCATGCTAATTCAAGGCCCGAAGCAACCTGGAAATGATATTGATGTATACCTAGCACTCTTGATGGAAGATCTTCAGACTCTGTGGAATGAAGGGGTTGACGATGTATGGGATGCGGACAAAAGGGAACACTTTACCTTACGCGGCCTCCTGTTCTACACCATAATTGACTATCCTGCTTATGGTAACCTGTTTAGTCATACCACTCACGGACCTAACGCTTGCGGTCAATGCTCGGATAATACGACAAGTGTGTACCTCAAGCACTCGCACAAGACAGTGTACATGCGGCACCGTAGGTATTTGCGAAGGAATCATCCATACCGGAATCTCAAAAAGGAGTTTGATAGCACAATAGAGGAGGGTATGGCTCCAAAGCCTTATTCAGGAAAGGAGGTCTGCGATATGGTGAAGGACGCTGATGTAGTTCTCGGTAAAGGAATCCCATTGAGAAAGGGCAGATGGAAAAAGAAGTCAATTTTTTGGAAATTACCTTACTGGGAACATCTGGAAGTTCGCCACTGCATTGATATCATGCATGTAGAGAAGAATGTATGTGATAGCTTGCTTGGTCTGTTATTGAACATCCCTGATAAAACAAAGGACGGTGTTAACGCAAGGCTTGACATGGTCGATATGGGCATCAGACTTGATTTAGCACCCTAGAAATCTAAAAAAGGTCAAACATTCCTTCCACCTACAAGTTACACCCTGTTAAAGGCTGAGAGAACCAAACTTTGCAAGTGTTTGCATGGTATCAAAGTTCCATTCGGTTATTTCGCCAGCATAAAGAAACTTGTGTCGATGAAAGATTTGAAATTGCTTGGAATGAAGTCTCATGATTGTCGTGTTCTGATTACACAAATGCTCCCTGTTACTATTCGAGGCATTTTGCCCACAAAGGTTAGAGAGACAATCATAATGTTATGCCAGTTCTTTCAGGCAATAACCCAAAAGGTCATCGACCCCCTTCGGCTAGATACTTTGCAACAACGTTTGGTGGTAACTCTATGTCATCTTGAGATGTATTTCCTGCCGACTTTTTTTGATATCATGCCGCATCTCATGGTTCATCTCGTCAGAGAGATTAAGATGTGTGGCCCTGTCTTTCTTCGGAGCATGTACCTGTTCGAAAGATATATGGGAATTTTGAAGTCCTATGTGCGTAATCTATCCCGCCCAGAGGGGAGCATTGTTGAAGGCTATGCAACCGAAGAAGTCATTGAGTTTTGTTTGGACTACATGTCGAATGTGAAACCCATTGGCGTACCTGAATCACGCTATGCTGGGAGGCTAGAAGGAATCGGTACTCTCGAAGCAAAACGAATCAATCCCAACTCGGATGCACTTGCGAAAGCCCACTTTCTTGTGTTGCAACACATGGATGTGATATCTCCCTACATCACCGAGCACTTCAAGTTGGTACGGAAACAGAATCTGAACAAATCTCAAAGATGGATCACTATACAACATAACTTGAGGTTCAATCAATGGCTACGCGACCGAATCACCGATAGCTCATCCATCGACGATATGCTTACTTGGTTGTTAAGAAAACCATCATACCAAGTCATGACGTATTAAGGGTACCAAATAAATGGGTATACATTTTACACGAAGGCTCAAGATGCAAAAAGCTCATATCAGAACAGTGGTGTCCGTATAGATGCTGTAGATGGTATCGCCCATGAGGCATGGCCATACTATGGGTTCGTAGAAGAGATATGGGAGCTCGACTACGTGAAGTTCAAGATCCCCATATTTCGGTGCCGTTGGGTGCATCTTTCACATGTGAAGGTTGATAGTTATGGCGTGAGTACCGTGGACCTTGGTCATGTTGCTTATGCAAGTGAACCATTTGTGCTTGCAAAACATGTTCACTAAGTCTTCTACATAGTCAATCCATCTAACAAGAAGCGTCATGTCGTAAGGAATGAAAAGAGGAGTATTGTCGGTGTCGATGAAGTGGTCGATGAGGATGACTACAACATATTTGGCGATATCCCTAATTCGGACGAAGTGACATGCGAAGAAACACAAAGTCATGATGATGAGACCTACATCCGCAATGATCATCATGAAGGTCTTATTTTCAAAGGAAAAAGGCAAGTGCATGATTACTGATGTGGGTGCAGGTTCAAATGGTTATGTATGCTTGCATTGTGTTGAAATGAGCACTTGAACTTTGATTGCATTTCAATTTTCGTATCCTATATCGGAATGAATGTGATCGTTGTGTAATGTGTATCCTTTCTATGTGCTGTGTGATTTATGATCTCTGTGAAAACTTTGTGTAAATGATGAATGATATTTGAACTGTCGTTTCAATCATATGAAAACTAATGTTTTTCCCTAAAAACATGGATGTTTATGTCTGGCTACAGATATATCAGAGGCGGTTATGAGTCAAAAAACGCCTCAGATATGTATCATCAGCGGCGGTTGTTCGCTAAAACCGCCTCAGATATTTCTCACATCGGAGGCGGTTGTTTCCTAAAACCGCCTCAGATATGTAACACATCAGAGGCGGTTGTTTTCTAAAACCGCCTCAGATATGTAATACATCAGAGGCGGCTCTATTCCTCAGAACCGACTGTGATGATGTTGCTTTAAATACCGAGGACTTAGGGTTTTTTCAATCCCGCCAGTTCTGACCGCAGCCCCTTTGAATTCGCCGCCCCATCCTCCCGCCCCACCCCATCCTCCCCGATGCCACCGCCCCGGCCCCGACCTCGCCGCCCCGGCCACCCCGACCTCCCCGGCCACCCCGACGCCGCCCCGGCCACCCCGAGGCCACCCCGACGCCACCCCGGCCTCCCCGGCCACCCCGACGCCGCCCCGATGCCGCCCTGGCCTCCCCGGCCACCCCGACGTTGCCCCCACGCCACCCCGACCGCCCCGGCCGCATCGCCTCAACGGCCTCGGCCTCATCCTTGTCACCTCCGCCGTGATCGATTCCTTTGTCGCGGTGAGCCATCCGTTGCTCCTTTGCCTGTGCATTTTCCAAATGGCTATAAATCATATGCAGATGTATAACTCACTCACTTTAGGGTTTAATTTCAGTTTATATGAATGCTAGTTCATGACTTAGTGCATGAATAACTAAATTGTGTCTATTGGGAATTGGTGTTGATATTGTGCTAGTAGCTTCATATGGTTTATGAATGTGGATAATTTAGGGTTTAATTTCAGTTTAATGTTAATGAATTGTCGGATGCACAATCTTCTTCAAACTCGTCGTCCTCTACATCACCGCCGCCTGCTTCTTCGCCTGCCCATTCTTCGCCCAAAAAACTCAAGAAGATCAGGAAGCCTAGAACCATTTCGCAAAGACCCAACGTGTCGCATGGTAATCACTGAAATATCAACGCGATCTGGGGCCCCGAAGAAGCCAGACAAAGTGGCTGCCAAATTCTGATCGTTTTGTGGGATTCTCGGGCGTGAGAAGGTGGACATCCGTATAGATAACTGGAAGCTAGTCACCATTGAGATGCAAAATCAATTAATGGCGGAGATAAAGGAGTGGTTCCAGTTCTCTCCTGAATTTGAAAAAAGCATCGAACGAGCTGCGTTCATGAAAATCTCAAAGGCTTGGAGGAGATTTAAGAGCGAGCTCACAACTAAATTCATAAGAAAGGGACAGAGTCCGTTCAATCAATACGGCTTCTTGGATCCAGAAGTGTATAGAAGATTTGTTGAGATGAGGTCCACTCCTGAGTTCGACCGTCTCAGTGCAAAGCAAAGGGAATTGTCAGCTAGAAACAAGCACCCGCATCACCTCGGCACAGGGGGATACGAACAGGCGGAGGAGAAATGGGCGCGTGAGGACCAACTAGCAAGGGCGCAGAATGTAACCCCTCCATTTGCAGGCCTGCAAGGGCGGGCACATTCCTGGTTAAGAGCTCGTGCCAAGTCTGACCCTTCAAGCGGCACCACAAGATTTCCGAATCCCGCAGATGAGGAAGTCGCACAATGCATGGTATAACTCACTCACTTTAGTCCTTACGAACGTAAAGAATAGAATTAGTATAACTCATAGTACTTGAGTCGGAATTTCTTCTTGTAGGTGGAAATGAGTTCTCAGCCCTCCCAAGGTGATGTGGTTATGTCATCAAGGACACACGACATCCTCACCACTGCACTGGGAAACCCCGAGCACCCTGGTCGCACACGAGCCATAGGGAGTGCTGTTCCATTGCGCCAGGGATTCCCCGAGACTGAGGAGGAATACGAGCACAGGAGGAGGGCTAGGAGGAGCCAGACGCAATCTCAAACAACACAGGTAGACCACGCTGCCATGGAGGAGCATATAAGAGCGGAGGTATCGAGGCAGGTGGATCTTATCAAGGAAGAATTGAGGGCACAGTTCGCCCTTGCTGCTGCAGCTGCGAGCCCCGGCAACCGTTGAAGTAGCTGCGCATCCGGTGGTCTGGTTGGAGATGAAGGAGGTAGCCAAGGAACACCGGTTGAGCGTATCACGGTAACAACAATAAACCTATTTGTTGTCGTATGTTCAATTATACTATGAACATGTCTTATTAAATCTTCACGCTATTTTCTAGGAACCAACTCGATGCAAGCTCATGGCCAGAGTGATGGGTGACAATCTCCTTGATGCTGCTTTTGGGATAGCACATCCTTCGGAACCAGAGAGTATGGTGCATTGTGTGCCCCTTCGTCCTAGCTTCGTCAAGGTTATGGTGTACTTTGTTGTTGATGGTTTCAACCTCCTACCGGTACCTGTGCCCGTACCTGACGAGATCACCATCCTGCAAGAGTCCGTCGGCACCTTGATCCAATGGCTGAAGAAGGACGTCGTCCTATTGGACCAGCCTTCATCGCAGTCGGCATCAGAGGCGTGCGAGAAGAATCCAACCCCCATGGAGCTTGTAGCAGAGACGATGCATGAGAACATCCCTGACGTCGTCGAGTCAGTTCCGCCGCCGCCAGAGGAGCATGGCATTGTGGCAACAACTCACCAAGAAATGGCAATTGCAAAGCCTCCCAAAGAGAAGGACGGAAAAGGTCAGAAGAGAAGCAGGACCAGCAAGAGCACGAGCATCAGGAGCACGGAGAGTGCGAAGAGCGTCAAGAGTGCCAGTCCACCATCTCCTGAGAAGATACAGTTGGCTCTTAGATTCGTTAACGGAGAGCCAATGGTGACGGAGCATGAGTCCAAATCCTTGTCAACAGCATGTCAGAGATTGCACCAGTGGTACATGGAACAGAGCAACATTCTTCGAGGAGTCACTCAAAGCAGGCCACAAACTTTAAGGTCAAGTTTTGAGAGGAGCACTTGTGGCACCAAACCTCGATGGGGTGTTCTATGTGTACTTCGAGGACTTATTTGACCTGCTAAGACTCGACGCTCTCGATCAATCCCTCTTGAGATGCTGAACATTGTAAGTCTGCTCACTCGGATCATAATTGTAATATCTACATATGTTATGCTAGTTATAATATCGTCCTACAATTTCTGTAGATACATGTATAACGAGGCCAAGACGCTCAAGGAACCGGTTGGTTTCCTTGACCCATGCAGGGTCACGGACGAAGCCATTAGGGACAATGAAGAATTCGTGCTGCAGTATGTTACAAAGGCGTTGTTGGCTCAGAAGGATAAGGAATACTTCATGTTTCCATACAAACCTGGGTATGTGTTCCGCTATTTGGTTATTTTCAAACCAGATCAACATTTTGTAGTACCTATGACAACACATCTATATATGCAGCTTCCATTGGGTTTTGATAGTCCTCGCACCAAGAAGTAACAAGGTGATATACCTTGATTCTTCGAAAAATCATACTTGCGACTTCAAGGCCATTAGGCAAATACTTGACAAGGCATTCTTGGAATTCCATGCTCGGGGAGGGAAGGGCAAAGGATCCAAGTTATCGCACAAATTTAAATTTTTGGTAATATATATGTTATTATATCAAATCTCCGCTAAGTACTGTTTCAATGTATATAACAATACATTCATTTCTAATTGCAGTGCAGACAACAAGTTAAAAGAACTAACACTTGTGGATTCTATGTTTGCCTCCACATGGAGAAGGTGATGAGTTTCATCACCAGGAAACACGATATCAAGGTTCGTTATTTTGCAATATATATTCATATATGTGTTTGCATGTCAAATAATTTCTCCTCTCCGTCGTTTGCGAAAGATTTGAAAGGTAGAAGATGAGGGAGGCACTCTTGATGAAGCCTTGCTAGCGCGGATTAGAGAGATTTTTGCGTTCTTCATCAACACACAAGTCCTAAACTCTCAAGGCGATTTCTATGGTGGAGGTGTAGCGGAGTAGTTTTTGTTTCAAAACTGGCGATTATTTCAGAACTTTGTAGTCATGTGATTATTGGTTGTGAATTGTGATGTGATTATTCATGCAGTTTGCTTTATTGTGATGTGATTATTGGCTGTCAGTTGCTCTATTATATGAATCTGTCATTGTATATGTGCATCTGTCATTTTTCAGAGGGCATGGCTAGCGAAACCTGAGGCTAGCCCAAAATGTAGGGAAATTATGCCCTCTGGATACAGACATCAGAGGCAGGTGTAAGACAGAAGCCGGCTGTGATGTCTTGAATGTACAGTCTAGGGTACAATATCACAAGCGGTTGAGTAAGTCGCCCGCCTCTGACGACTAGTCATCACAGGCAGTTGGAATAAATAGCCCGCCTCTGATCACTAGTCATCACAGGCGGTTGGAATAAATAGCCCGCCTCTGATCACTCAGTCATCACAGGCGGCTGGAACAGCGCGCCCGCCTTTGATGACCCTTTTATCACAGTCGGGTTTTTTTAGCAACCGACTGTGAACTTAGTGGTCATCAGAGACCATCTCGCACAGTCGGTTGGGCGAACCGCCTCCAATGATCATTTTCACCCGCCTCTAAAGGCATATTTCGTAGTAGTGAGAGATACGTCCCCATCTTATTGTACCAAAGCTATAATATCTGTTGCATGAGATGGCTCAACTCTCTGTGTCACCAAAAATTACTCCATCCATCTCATAATACAAGACATATTTTGATTGGTGAAGACAAAGTTTTGACTACTAATTATTCTATTAATATATAATTTATGTGATATAAATTCATAATTGTAAGTAAGTACTTTTAAATATGAATATAATGATATCAATTTTATGTCACATAAATCATTTATTAATAAAATAATTGTTGATCAAAATCTTGTTTTAACTAATCATAATACGTCTTATATTTTCGGGCGGAGGGTAGCAGCATTAGAGATGATCGAAAGTCACCGAGTGCCCCCGGCGTCAGGTGTCCTTATTATCACATTCGTCTATGTACTGTAAGATTCTTTTTTATCAGGTATTGCTGAATGAATAATATATTGTATTGGGATACATATATTAACCCAATTTAATGTTCCGTCATGTAGATGGTACAGCTGCTCAGCTCTTATTTGGCACGGATAGTTGAGTAGCGGTATAATAACTTGGCAGAAGCACTGTTGTTTTACTCTCATCAACATTTGTTACCACGCATGTAGATGTATTAAATTCACCTGTCTTCTACCTACATCATTCACTTCACTTCTTCACTTTCCTCAGTTCCCATCTTCACTTTGGATGAACAGCTTCGACAAGATAAAGCCTTGCTTAAAAGTAAAAGGAAAAATCAATCATTTGGATGAACAGATCAAAAATTGATTTAAAAAAGAGTACTAGAGTACGAGTGTACATCTGATTGCAAATACAACGAGTGCCTGAACTAATTTTTCACCATGTGAGCACTATTGTTTTACTCTCATCAACATTTGTTACCGTGCATGTAGATGTATTAAATTCACATATCTTCTACCTACATCATTCACTTCACTTATTCACTTTCCTCAGTTTGCATCTTCACTTGGGATGAACAGCTTGGACAAGATAAAGCCTTGATTAAAAGTAAAAGGAAAAATCATTCATTTGGATGAATAGATCAAAAATCAATTTAAAAAAGAATATTAGAGTACGAGTGTACATCTAATTGCAAAGAAAACGAGTACCTAGACTAATTTTCACCATGTGGGTCAAAATCAACTGGTCTTGCTTGTTGTTTCTTCCCAGATTTTGAACTGTTGGATGAAGTTGTTTCATTTTCCTGTCTCTCTTCAGCCTCCTGGGGAAATTTAAGGGCAAAAATCAGAGAGATTTAAAACAAGGGTAAAGAACTTCTTTCCTCAAAAAAAGGGGCACACGGTGCTATTTGCACCCCTTAACTTTGGAAAATATTAAAATCATGTA
This sequence comes from Stipa capillata, assembly GCA_019208055.1. NCBI lineage: Eukaryota > Viridiplantae > Streptophyta > Magnoliopsida > Poales > Poaceae > Stipa > Stipa capillata. The sequence goes on along the minus strand of JAGXJF010003915.1, from coordinate 395,773 downwards.
CAATTTTCAAAAAACTCTGAAAAACTTCATACCGGTATATGATAGAATGAAGTATGCACAAATAAATTTTCGTAAAATAATATACCCATTTGTGACCTGTGCAAAAAAAAACACATTGGACAGCCGTGAGATACGGGGGGCATATGCACAGATTTGTTTTTTTTAAGGTCACAAATGGGCATATTATTTTACGAAAATTTATCCATGTATACTTCATTCCATCATATACCGGTATGAATGTTTTTAGATTTTTTTCAAAACTTATATATGATTTTAAAAATCATCAAATTTAATGGATGCAAATAGCACGCGCTCACCCTGGACTTTCCCCTAAACCTGGGAAACCAAAAGCAGTGTCCACATGAGCGTGGATGGGGGTTCCGCAGTGTCCACATGAGCGTGGATGGGGGTTCCATCTATGGACTACAAGAAGAAACAGTTGGAGTGTCCACATGAGCATGGATGGGGCTTCCATCTATGGACTACAAGAAGAAACAGTTGGAGAAACTCATGAAAACATTAGCTGATTAAGTCAAAATTATAGGTTTACAAATAGCTAATACTAGTAACTCTACTAGTGATAACACACGACTGCATTCCAAGGAATGTGATAGATAGCAAATTCTTAATCAGCTTGCGTGTCGCCGGCCACCAGCTTGCCGTCGAAAGCTGGAGAGGATCCCGCCTGGATCATGGCTCTAACACGCGCGACCCCTACCTGGCGCGCTAACTGTTGCTGGGATTTCGCGGCAATATACATTTCTAGTAGGATTTGGGGAGCGCAAGTGGAAGATCTAAGCGGGTTCACACAAGAGATTTTACCCAGGTTCAGGCCCTCCAATGGCGGAGGTAATGCCCTACTCCTGCTGATTGTATTGCTGATCTTGTGCGAGAATGGTTACAGAAAGATGGAGGATGCTCTTGTCTAGAGGTAGAAGACGATGCATAAAAATCTAGCCCTTTGCATGGGGCTCTAGCCTTGCCTTATATAGGCTTTACATATACCGACTCGGCCAGTCGGCCGAGCTACAGTAACTGCGTACTTTAATTTGCGTCTTTATTTTGCGTAACTCTCCGAGTAACGCCAGCCTTCACGCCGGCGAAACGCTTGCCTTGATGAGGTTGTAACACCAGTCTTGATGACACCCGAACATTGCTTCCGTGTAGGCTTCGCTTGGGCCTTCATCCGATTGGGCCTCCGTGGGACTCCCCGAGCCTGTTGGGCCGACTCCCTGTGCTGGGCCTACCCGAAGAGTTCCCCCCGTCAGTAGCCCACGAGTGCTTCAGGGTCTCGACACGGATGCCGGCTGGTGAGCAAGCTGCGTATTCTCGAGTTGCTGGTGGAGAGACCTTGATGGACTCCTGAAATACCTGAAAAAAGGTTAAGTTTGTGCTAAGTGCGAGGCTTGCGCATGACATCCGCTGCTGCTACGGCGACTTCATGGGGCGTCCGAAACGACGGTTTGTTATGATTGCGCCTCGAGTCACGCGTGCAGTGCGTGCGGGATGGCTGCTGACGTAATGCACGCCGGCCGGAACGCCTGGGACGACGGGTCATGGTGAAAAAGGCGCCTCGAATCCCGCAAGATCGCGCGCGTGGGATGATGGTTGCCACGGCGGTTTGCCGCCACGTTTGGTGCACGACCGTCGACGGTTCACCTCCCTTCCCTATAAAAACAGGCGCGAGGCTGAAATAGTTCTCACCTGCCTTCGTCTTCCTCTCACGCTGAAAACCCCTTCGCCTCTAGAGCCCCGTCGCCGCGCACTCTCTCTTTCCTTCCCGAGAAAGCGCTCGATCCGCCTTCTGACTATGTCGGGCGTCGCCAAGGGAAAGAAGATCGACACCGGCTCCTCCTCCACCGCCGCGCTCCCCGATGACTGGAAGAAAGGCGACTGGGTCCCGTCAGTGGTGACCGACGACATCCTCGCCGGCCTCTCCACCGAGGGAATGCTGCCTCCACGCGCGATCAGCAATTGGAGGGCGTCTTACCAGGAGTCGGGTCCTGCTCCGCACGACCATGAGCGGGTGCTGCTCATCCCGTTCATCGAGCGGGGATTATCGCTGCTGCCCACGACTTCGTGCGAGGGCTTCTTCATTTCTACGGCCTTCAACTCCACCACCTCAGCCCTAATGGCATTCTGCACATCGCGTGTTTCATCACGCTGTGCGACTGTTTTTTGGGAACCCGGCCTCACTGGGGGCTGTGGAAGAAGACGTTCGTGGTGAAGGCGCAGCCGATCAAGGCCGGCGGGCGCCTTTCCATTTGCGGGGGAGCCAGCATCCAAGTGAAGTCCGGTGCCAAGTACTTCAAGCTGCCGTTCCCCGACACCGTACGGAAGTGGCAAGACGGGTGGTTTTACTGCCCAGACGAGCGCACTCCAACTGCATAGGAGGGATTGCCGAAGTACATCGCGGGTCCGCCGGTGTGGCAGAAACGTTGGGGTGCCAAACCTTCCAGCGCGAAGATGCCGGAGATCGAGCGGCTCACAAGGAGAATCCAGCGACTCCAGGAGAAGGAGCTTACTGGAGTCGACCTCATCGTGACTTGGCTGAGTCGGCGGATCCAACCGCTGCAAGCCAGGGCGCACCCAATGTGGGAGTACTCGGGTGCGTCCGACTCGACCAGGGTGTCGCCTGCAGAGCTCACGGATCACAATTTTATGGAGCTCCTCAGGAACTTAACTAAGGAGCGATCCAGACTCACCAGGGCGCCACATGTGGTGCCCTACTCTACCGCCAACCCCTCGCCAACTGTAAGTGTTTCATCTTCCGAGTCGGGTCCTTTGTGTTATCATTTCTTCATCTCTTCTGAAACCGAGTCTCTGTTGCTCCAGACTCTTCTTAACTTGGACTCCATGCCACCACTTCTCGAGCAAAGTTCGGCTCCGGAAGTGTTGGATGACGTGAAAGTTGACGAAGAAGTCCCCGAGGGCGGGGACCCGGAACAAGGGTGAGTTCTGGTCGACTCGGGGGACGAGTCAGAGGAAGAGGCCCCCCAAACCTTCAAGCGGAGGCGTGCAGATGACGCCTCCGGCTCCGGGGCCCCGCGAGCTCAGGTGGAGTCAACTCAGGCGGAGTCGGCCTCTAAGCGAGCGCGGGCCGAACCCTCCAGCCCCGTGGTGCAAGCCGCCGCTCCTGCCGCCAAGCCGACTGCGTCCCAGTCGGCACCCGCCAGTTCCTCCGGGGGTCCGTCCGCCCCGGGGAAACCGAAGAGAAAAATGGTCCCCACGACCAACAGGTACGCTTCCTTTTGTTTTCTTTCACTTTTCAACTGAAGTGGGGAAGACGCTGAAGTCGGTTTGTGTTTTTTACATTGCAGAGTTCAACGGAAGTTCTCCGACAAAGGAGATTCCCAGCCCGGCGCCCCGACTCCAACACTGCCATCAGGGTCGGCTCCCCCAACTCCAATTTCAACTGCACCCCACGCGCAGACGTCCACTGTGTCTGTGGAGGCACCGGAATCGGGCGAGGGAGCGGGGCCAGCCGTGCCCCCGACTGCGGCTGCCCCCAAGATGCCTCCGCCTGCCGTGCCCGTAGCGGAGACAGGCACCGGGCCAGTCGCGGTGCCGGCTGATGACCCGCAGCCTCCGCCGACTCCCGTCGCTGCGGCGACAACAGAGCCGGTGACCGCGACTGGTGCCGACTCCGCGGAGCCGGCGGACAGGGCCCAAGGCCAGCCCATCACCGAGTCTTCACCGGTGGTGAAGCGAAGCCTGGTGTTGGCTCCCGCGCCCGCGCCCAAAGAAACGGCACCTGGCTCGTCGAACAGCCTTGTGCCCGCGCTGCTGCTGCCGAGCTGCAGCACGGAGGACCTGGCTACGGCGCAAAGGGCCACTGACCGCGTCGCTGCCCTGAGCTCTAAGCTTAGGGAGTTCGCTGACACGGCCAAGACCTTGGCGGACTCAGCCGAAGTTTTGGAATCTTCTGTTGGGGTAAGTCTTCACATTCGATTTTCGCTTGATTTTTAATACTGGGAGCACGATCAGTGCACCCAGTGGGTGTAGCCCCCGAGTCCCGAGACGACTGGTTGAGTCGGTTGGAGACTTATTAACTCGGGTCATGCTGACTCGCAAGTAGCCAAACCCTCGCGGAGAGGAACGCTGTGGCGCCCCCGGTTTTAAGGCCGGAAACGCTCCTGTGATCACTGTACCGGTCCCTGGATCGGTAGCCGGCACACACAAGAACTTGATAACATCATCATACATTACCGAGTATTTTACAATACAAGCCATTTAGAGTCTTTAACATAATATGGCCTATTGGCCGAATTCAAAGTCTTGCAGCGGAAATACATAAAAGATACGTAGATAGACCCATCAATATGCCAAGCCCTCAGGCAACTGACTGGGGAAATGCCCTAGCCCTCAAAGTCGGTATCTTCCTCGTCGGAGCAGAATTCTTCTTCTTCTTCTGGCCAAATCAACAAGCCAGGTGGGTACATTGAATGTACTCGCAAGCTATCCCCACAGGAAAGAGTATACGGAAGTATTTCATGCAAGGAATATATCAAGGAATAGCTCTACCCTAAGTTGGTTGTTGAGCGGAAAAGTAAGTTCTTAATTTAAATACTCGAATAGTAGATTCAAAAGCAATTTAATAAAACTGTTTACTGTAAAACGAAAATAATTCTCTTGAGGTAGACCCGGCTACCTCTTTACTTTCAATCCTCGAGACAGCTCAGACCATACTACCCCGGGCAGTATGTCCAGCTTCTCTACTTAATGATCAGCTTGCACTACCCTCGGTAGTACAGCGAGTCTTACACGCGCCCAGTCCGTGTTATCCCGGATGGCACGACTGGCGCCTCCTCCAGCAATTCCTTGCTACCAACCGTGTAGCATAAATTGCCCTCTGTGGACACGTCATGCCCACGTCCTTAATCCCTTTTCCCATGCTTTCGCAAATAAAACTTAGTCTAACCAGTGTGTGGCCTTGCCAGTTCATGTCCATAACCGAGGACGCGGCTATTCGAATAGTTTTTAACACTCTGCAGAGGTTGTACGGCTTTACCCACAAGATGTAAACTCACCCTTGATGCCGAACGCTAACAGATACACTACACAGAGTGTATTGGCAGGGTGGTTACAACGAGACCTTCGCCCGCTTCCATACCAGAGTTGGACCCGCTAGGTGGTTGACTCACTTTTGCGTCCCGGACCAAAAATGGGACTCCCCACCTTTGTGTCGCATCAACACCCAACGCCCGGCGTAGGTGGATCTCTAGGACTTTAAACACCTAGCACAAACTCCCTACTTCCCACGGGTCCAACCCTAATACTTGCCGGGGTACTAAGCCAAGTTCTTCCCATAAAGGACATATGGACGTACGGTGAGGAACCGGTTTAGCGGCACTTAGGCTCGGTCCTTAACTGATTCGAGTAGGACTCCATTTTCTGACCCCATGTCGTCCCGGACGAACATGGCTCCATCCAATGCTCTACATCCCCGAACATCTCTTATCATTTCTACCCGAATCGAAACCATCTCCTATTTTCTTTTGGTTTTTGACAATCTTTTCTTTTAAAAGTCACCTCGGATAGCACATGCTACCCGAGGGTTTTGTTTCCCATATCCCAACGGGTTTTATAAAACTTGTTTCAAAACTTGGTTTGAACTATAGCAGGGCTAAGCGTGGTTAACACCTATAGCCTTTATTATCCGACGGTCGTGAAACGACCGATAAGTATACCTAGGGTTACGATGAAGGATATTCAGACCTAGGTATCGTGCAACTAATGGGTATAGCTATTTCTACATAAAATATCGGTATTACTCACATAGCATGCAGTGTTTGTAAAAAAAATATTCATAACTTCGCATATATGGGATTTCAACATGAACAAAGTGGGGATGCTTGCCTGGCAGTTCTTGCTCTTGCTCCGAACGCGGGGGTGATGCCGGGTCCTCCTGGCGCACGTACGTCGCTCCGTCAACTAAGCGCCGAAAGAACACTGAATAAGAAGAAATCCAAACAACTCCAATAAAACTAGATGATATGCATGATCAAGAGAGAGATGCCATTACGTAGATAGTAGTTTTGAGCTTGGTTTAGTGGAATTTAGGTTTAGGATTTTAGAAAGAAGGTCGCCGTTCCATTTTAAGAGTTATTAGGTTTAAGGATAACTCAGGACGAATACTAGGAGGAGTATATAGGGGTTCACACTAATGGTAAGGCTCTGAGGTTTCCAAAGTTTGAGATTATGATTATAAGAAATAACTTGGTGCTTGGTATATGCATGCACGTCACATAAAATGACAATGCATGTAGTAGGAGGAGAGTTCTTGCTAAGCTTTTAAATTCGAGAACTTATATCCTAACGAGCTACGGAATGTCACAGATGTTTTTGGGTTTTGGAAAGGTATAGGACTTTTATGGAGCTGAAGATTTTCATACCTTGCTTATGCGCAAAATGGATTAAAGAAAAGATAAAGACTAACCCAATTTTTATCTTTATCGTTAATGCGTTTAACTTTGTCTCAACTTTTAATTTCTTTTGGACCAAGGTTTAGCATCTTTTCTTAGTTTTCTAGAGCTGGTGAGAATCTGCAAAAACCGGCCGGGAGTTCTACAAACTGGTCTAACCAGAGATTAAAACCTATAACCAATTTACCGATTTAAATGAGCTACCCGGCTGGACTAAATACGTCTTCGCCATGTCAGAAATGGACCAGCAGGTGTGCTACTAACCGGCGTACGCGGGGCTCAGCTTCAGACCGAGTTAATGCGCATTAACGAAAGGAAAAGCGGGAATTGCTTCCGGCGCCTGCGGCTTACCAAACGTGGGCCTCGCCCTTACCTTGGCCCACCTGTCGGGGGGTTCTGCATACCTGAGCTCGGTCGGATTGGTGGAAGGGGGATTCGGCGCTCGGTCGGCTGCTCGGACCAGGAAGCGGGGATCCCGGCGGCGGTTGGCTCCGGCGGTTAGGGCTGCCCGAAGGCCGGCGGTTTAAAGCTCGGGTGAGTTCTCGGCTGCGGTTTCGGGTCGGAGCACAGCTGCGCTGAGCTCGGGATAGGAGCTAGCTAAAGCGAGCTTGGAGCAGAGGAGCGGTTGCGGCGGCGGGTGGTTGAGGCAGATGGCGGTTTGAGCTAGAAATGGAAGGCTCGGGTGGGAGCTTGAGTGGCGAAGAGGCAGCTTGGGAGCTGGGTTGGGCGACGGCTTGAACGGGAATGGAGCTCGGGCTTGGGGAAATGGTGGCAAAATGGAGCTTGCTTGGGATGGAACCTCGGTGGCAGATGGAAAGGATTTGAGCTAAAGGAGGCGAGCTGGTGACTGGGACAGGCGGAGAGCTCGGGTGGAGGGGGTCTGGATGTTGAACGGCGCTCGGGTTGGCTCCCTTTTATAGGCTGGCGACGAGGTATTAGCCATTGCCGACACTGGAGCTCGCCTGCTCTCGGGATGGGACATCGCCGGAGAAGATGGGTGGCTCAGCTCAGCTACAAGGCCGGCGACGCTACAGGGTCAAGGCTTGAGCTGTGGCTACAGGGAAAACGGGCAGCTGCAGGGCGCGATGGCGTGGCCAGGACGGCGGGCTGCCTGGGTACGGTGGCCGGACTGGCACTGGGGGATGTCTGGAGCGCGGCCAGAGCATGCACGGGTGGCATGAGCATGCCAAGGAGAAAATGAGACGTGGCCGAGCTGTCGATCCATGTCACTGGTGTTGAGGAAAACGTGTCCAAGGTGATGGGAAGAAGTTTGGCACCGACAGAATCTGATTCTCTTGCGGGACTTGCATGCCAATGCTAGAAATGACTAAAGATTCAATTGAGAGGGATAGGATGGGAGCTGCCAGGGAAACTTAAAGGAGTCAGGTAGGTTGGGAGGAGGGTAAAAATACTTCACAAGGTTTTTGACAGCGATCGATTGGGAGTTATTCAAGATTTCATGCGCTGCGGCAAAGCTAACAGAGGTGTTCGATAATGATCAGTTCGGATTTTCGAACTAGGCATGCCCTTATTTTTGTATATTTGGACTCTAGGGAGTGTGAGGATCGTCGTGGTAATTTATTAGAAATTTTTGAAACTTATTTAAATGGGTTGTAGTTAAATGCTGATTTTAATCTTAGGGTTTATTTATTTTGTATATGAACATTTTTGAATTGGGTGCTATCATTTTATGTCATAATCGAGTTAAGTATATTGTTAGGTTGTCCCACGAGTTGTTTTAGAATTTTCGGAGGAGCCGAGGGGCGGTAGATTTCCCGATTAGGGTTTCTAAGGAATTGGGTTAAATAAACTGGGGAGGGATTGGGGCTGGAGCTAGGGTTCCGGGTGCAGCAAGAGGTGATGGATATAAGGAACTCTCGGCAGATCATCCGACTCGGTTTAGAGTTACTTGGTGGTGAGGTACCGCAGGTGCTCCGATGAATACGGTGCGGTGTCGTCTTATGGTATTTAACGTATTAGGGTTTTATTTGACTGGAGTGCGTGTGTGTGGGTTTTCGGTGTATTGGGATCATGATTAATGCAAATGCCCTAGCTACATGCGATGATATGCTTGAAATCAAATTCGGAAAAACTGGGCATGACAAACGCCTTCCTTGAGAAGGCGTTGGCTGAAGAAAGGGCCAAGAGTCGGCAGCTCGAGGAGAAGCTCGCCGCCGTCGGGAGTAAGTATCCGAGTCATTAGTTGTTTTGCCTTAAGTTTTGTTGGTTTTGACCTTCTTGAGTTGGCAGACGTCGAAGCCGAAAAGGCTCGACCTTGGGAGGATCTGAAGGGCGTGATCCCGATGGTTAGAGTAAGAGAAATGCTCGATGCCAAAGTGGCAGAGTTTGACAACGAGCTGAGGGAAGCTCGCGAAAACATGAAGACCGCTGCCCTGCTGCAGACGGAGCATCAGCAGCTGGTGGTGCATTATGACGAGATGAAGGCCGCGAACCGCGAGCTCCAGGGGCAGGTCGACGGGCTCCTCACGAACTTGACCGACTTGGAGAACCGGCATTCAGCTGCCGTCGTTGAGTGGGAGAAGCGTGAGGGAGAGCTCATGGGGCATCTTAAAAAGGCCAATGAGACTCTACTCGGTAAGTCTCCACGTCCTCTGTCAATTTTAGGCATTTTCCTGCTTCCTTGCCATAACCCGCACCCAGACGCTTGCTCAGAGCTGGAGGAGGAGGCAAGGCGTGCGGCGCTCCGACTCTAGGGACTGCAGCACCCGGCTGAATCAGCGCTCGAGGCCCTCTGGACACCCGAGTTGATGTCCAGTTGTATCGTCACTGTGGAGGACCGACTTCTCCAAGTGAAGAGCCTCGTTCAACGCATGAAGTCGGCTGCGCAGAGCCTTTGCGCCAAGCTCTGGTCCAACGATGAAGTGGGCTCTAGCATCTTCGCCTTAGCCGACAAGCTTTCACAAGGCTCGGCGGAGGTGGAGAAGTGGAAGGAGTCGGCGGCCCGTTTGGGAGCCGGCATGGTGCTGGCGATGGTGTTGGCACACCACCCCGATGCTGACGTCGACAATATTTCTGCTAGAGCTCCACTCGACGCGAAGGGCAATCCGGTCGATTACTTCGAGCTGCTTCCCCAAGTCCACCGCGCCACCAGTCGGATAGTCGAGTTCACTGACCTGGAGGAGCGCGTGGAGCCGGCTCCAGAAGAATAGAAACTATTATGTAATATCTCTCGGTATGCCGAGTAAGAAAAGCTGTAAAAACTATGTTTTATTTTGAATTGAAATGCTGTCAATTTATTTTGCACAAGTTATTTAGTTTGTCCGAATTTGTTTTTGCGCCGAGTCGAATCTTTTCGCGTGCAGGCCGACCTTCAGCTTTTGCTCTTGCCAACCGAACAGCCGGGTTGCGACTGTAGTTGGGGATGAAGAGTGGGCCTTAGGTACCGTACACGTTTACTTAGACGCTCGTGTAGAAACAAAGTTAGGAGATCCGAAATAACTTGTACCGAGTGATAAATCACCCAGTGGGTTGAGGTAGCCCCCCGGGGGTTGCTCGGGAGTCAAGCCACTCGGTTTTTAAACGTAGCCCCCGGGGAGTGCTCAAAGGAACATAGTTGAACATGAAAAGAGACAAAAAGAGTCCAACAAAAATGTAGAAACAAAGTGCTTCCCGAGTGCCGCTCGAGGGAAACCAATGTTTATTTATGATTAAACAATGAACTACTGGAAGTACAAAGTTTAAGTAAAAAAGGGACGCAGCTGAGCAATGTTCCAAGTCCTTTCAGTGACTGCGCCGGTTGCCGGGTCCTCCAGTCGGTAGGCACCGTTGTGTAGCACCTGGTTGATGATGAACGGGCCTTCCCAAGGCGGAGATAACTTGTGCATGCTCGCCTTATCTTGGATGAGTCGGAGGACCAAATCTCCTTTGTTAAAGACTCGGCCCCGAACTTGGCGACTGTGATAGCGGCGCAAATTCTGTTGATAGATGGCCAAGCGTGAAAAAGCGAGTTCCCGCGCTTCCTCTAGTAGATCAAGATCATCCTGTCTTGCCGACTCGGCATCCTCTTCCACATATGCTGTGACTCGCGGGGAGTCGTGGAGGATGTCACTCGGCAGGACGGCTTCGGCTCCGTAAACCATGAAGAAAGGCGTGTAGCCAGTTGACCGGTTTGGAGTAATCCTTAAACTCCAGAGGACAGACGGAAGCTCGTCGATCCAGCAGCCGGCAGCCCGTTGTAACGGGACTAACAGCCGGGGCTTGATGCCTTGAAGAATGAGTGCATTGGAGCGCTCGACTTGGCCGTTGGACTGCGGATGGGCCACGGAGGCGAAGTCAATGCGGATTCCATGATCCCGGCAAAACTGGCGGAAGACTTCAGCAGTGAAGTTCTTGCCATTGTCGGTGATGATGCTGTGAGGGACACCGAATCGGAAGATGACTCCCTTCATGAAGTTGACGGCAGTCGAACCATCAAGCTTCATGATAGGCTTGGTCTCAATCCACTTAGTGAATTTATCCACCGCCACAAGGAGGTGAGTGAAACCCCCTCGTGCTGTCTTGAGCGGACCCACCATGTCGAGCCCCCACACGACAAAGGGCCACGTGATGGGGATGGTCTTGAGCGCGGTAGCCGGCATGTGTGATTGGCGGACGTACCTCTGACATCCTTCGCAGGTTCGAACGAGTTCTTCTGCATCGGCATGGGCAGTGAGCTAGAAGAAACCGTGGCGGAAAGCTTTGGCGACCAATGCCCGTGACAAAGCGTGGTGGCCACAAAGTCCCGAGTGGATTTCCTCGAGCATCTTCGGTCTTCCTCTGGTGAGATGCAACGCTGGAAGATTCCCGTGGTGCCGTGCTTATAGAGCTTACCGTTAATGATGGTGTAGGCTCCAGCACGGCGCACAATACGACGCGTCTCAGTCGGATTCTCGGGGAGCTCCTTCCTTAAGAGGTAAGAGAGGAACGGCCGAGTCCAGAGAGGCATGACGGCCAGGACGCCTTCCTCAGCCGAGTCAACATTCTCAGAGCCTTGGAACGTGCCCTCGGATGAGCCGATTGCAGATTCCATCTTGACGGAATGCTGATGTAGTTGTTGCAGGAAAACGCCGGGTGGTACCTTTTCTCGAGTGGAGCCGATCCGGGCTAGGGAGTCGGCTGCTTCGTTGTCAGCTCGGCGAACATGATGAAGTTCGAAGCCTTCAAAATGACCTTCTAGCCGACGCACGGCAGCATAATATGCTGCCATGGTGGGGTCCTTGGTGTCCCACGTTTTCATCACTTGCTGCACCACCAGATCCGAGTCGCCGTGGCAAAGGAGTCGGCGAATGCCGAGTGAGACTGCGATACGCAAGCCATGTAGCAATGCCTCGTATTCCACTACATTGTTGGAGGTGGTGAAGTAGATCTGCAACACGTAATTTAGCTTGTCGCCTTTGGGGGAGATGAGGACGACTCCAGCCCCCGTGCCCGCGAGCATCTTCGAGCCGTCGAAGTACATGACCCAGTGCTCTGAGTGCACTTGAGTCGAAGGGGACTAACTTTCAGTCCACTCGACGATGAAGTCCGCGAGAGCCTGAGACTTGATAGCCTTGCAGGGTTCGTAGCTGATGTCGTGAGGCATGAGCTCAATTGCCCACTTAGCAACTCGGCACGTGGCGTCCCTGTTGTTGATGATGTCAGACAAAGGGGCATGACTGACCACGGTAACCGAGTGGGCTTCGAAGTAGTGAACCAGCTTCCATGTTGCCAAGAACACGCCATAGACGAGTTTCTGGTAGTGCGGGTAGCGCTGCTTCGACTCGGAGAGGACCTCGCTGACATAATAGACAGGTTGCTGCACCTTCTGTACTCGGTCTTCTTCTGCACGTTCCACCACTAGGACAATGCTGCCCACGTGGTTCGTGGCCGCGATGTAGAGCAGTATGGGCTTTCCTTCCATTGGTGCAGCGAGAATTGGAGACGTTGACAGAAGGCGCTTGAGGTCGTCGAAGGCTTTCTGAGCTTCACTGGTCCACTCGAAGGAGTCAGATTTCTTGAGGAGTCGGTAAAAAGAAAAAGCCTTCTCACCGAGTCGGGCAATGAATCGACTTAGTGCGGCTACGCACCCGGTTAGGCGCTGGACAGTCTTCAGATCCTTCGGTTTACCCATCTTGATGATGGCATCAAGCTTATCCGGGTTCGCCTCGATTTCTCGTTCGGAAACAATGAAGCCGAGCAGCTTGCCGGAAGGAACTCCGAAGACGCACTTCTCCGGATTAAGCTTCATATCGAATCTTCTGAGATTGACGAAGGTTTCGGCCAAGTCAGTCAAGAGATCCGCACCCTTTTTTTTCTTCACCACAATGTCATCAATGTAAGCTTGGACGTTTCTGCCTATTAGTCATGCAAACACTTCTACATACATCGCTGATATGTAGTACCAACATTTTTCAAACCAAAAGGCATCGTGATGTAACAATAAGCCCCAAACGGGGTAATGAAAGAAGTTTTTATTTAATCCGACTCTTTCATTTTTATCTAGTGGTAGCCTGAATAAGCATCCAGAAAACATAGACGTTCACACCCGGCCGTGGAGTCGACTACCTGGTCGATGCGAGGTAGTGCGAACGGGTTTTTGGGGCAAGCCTTGTTTAGCGAGGTGTAGTCTACACACATTCGCCAAGTCTTGTTCTTCTTAAGAACCAGGACCGGATTTGCTAACCAGTCCGGGTGAAGAACTTCTTTGATGAACCCAGCCGCAAGAAGCCAGGCTATCTCTTCTCCGATGGCTTTACGTCTGTCCTCGGCGAAGCGGCGAAGAGACTGTTTGACCGGCTTCGCGTCTTTGGCGACGTTGAGGGAGTGCTCGGCGAACTTCCTTGGGACACCCGGCATGTCAGCTGGCTTCCATGCAAAGATGTTCCAATTCTCACGAAGGAAGTCGACGAGCGCGCCTTCCTATTTAGCCTCAAGGTCAGTCCCGATCTGGACCGTCTTGGACGGATCCTCAGGGTGGACCTGGACACGTTTAGTGTCCTTGGCCGTTTGGAAGGTGGACTCGGTTGCCGCCTTCTTGCTGGGTGGAGCTTGATTAGGGTCAACAGACCTTTGGATGCCTTCCAGCTCCTGAGCCGCAATCATGGATTCGGCTATATCTGCACTGGCGATGTCACACTCGTTGGAGCGCTCGAAGTTGCCAGTGATGGTGATGACCCCCTTCGGACCCGGCATCTTTAGCTTGAGGTATGTATAGCACGGCCTAGCCATGAACTTGGCATAGGCCGGGTGGCCGAAGATCGCGTGGTAGGCGCTTTTGAAGTTGACTACCTCAAAGGTCAAGGTCTCGACTCGGAAGTTGTTCGGTTCGCCGAACACAACTTCCAGGGAGACCTGACCCAATGGCTTGGCGCACTTCCCAGGCACTATTCCATGGAAGGTGGTGCTGCTGGGACGGAGCTGGGACTCCAGGACCTGCATCTTCTTCAAAGTGTCCATGAAGATGATGTTGATGCTGCAGCCACCATCCAGAAGGACCTTGCGGAGTTTAAATCCGCCGACTTGCGGAAATACCACCAGTGGGTGTTTACCCGGGTGTGGGACACGATCCGGGTGGTCGAGTCAGTTGAATCCGACTGGTACCCCGGACCAGTCTAGCCACTGGGGAACTGCTGGTACTGTCGCGTTCACCTCGCGGTACCGCAGCTCCGACCCCTTTTGGAGTCGGATCCTTGGAAAATCATAAGTACACCCCTTTGTGGGGGGTACTGCGCGGCGCCGCTACCTGCAGCGGAGCCTCCTTCTCCCCAGTGTCGGGTTCGGGTTGCTTTTCTTCCCAAAGGCGCTTCAGGAAGCTGCACTCCCTGGTCGAGTGCCCCGCCTGGTAGCCGGCGGTGCTGTGAAAAGAGCAGGGCTTGTCGAGGATCTCCTCGAAGGTAAGCCTTGGCGCCTTGCGCTGCTACCAAGGGCGCTCTTTCTTCCGGCCGCCATCGCCACGCTGGGGGCCGCGTTCAGCAGCCGTGACCAAGTCGGCTCCGCTAACTCCATCTCCGCTGCCAGCTTTTCGCTTTTGGGGGCGATTGTCGCCACGTTTTCGACCCGAGTCGGTGTGGATTTTACGGCCTGAGGACTCTGCTTTTGACTTGCCCTTGTCCTCATACCGCATTGCTTCTTCGCCAGTCACGTACTTACTGGCGACTTCCATGTGTCGGCCCATGGTCTGGATGTTGGACCTGGCCAAGTTGTGCTTCAGGAGTTCATACTTGACTCCTGGGGAGAAGGCCTGGATGGCCTGCGTCTCGGATACGTCCTCAATGGAGTTGCGCAACCGAGTCCAGCGCTGGATGTAGTCGCGGACCGACTCCCCTTTCTCCTGGACGCAGAGCCAAAGGTCTTGCGCATTCCCGAGGCGTTTGTAAGTGCCTTCGAAGTTTTTGACGAAGACCTCCTGGAGATCCCTCCAGTCGTAGATGCTATTTTCGGGCAGGCTGTTAAGCCATGCCCGAGCCGACCCTTCAAGCATCAAGGGAAGGCTTCGGAGGGCGACACGCTCGTTACCCCCTCCAATGTTGCATGCGACAAGGTAGTCGGCAAGCCAAGTTTCCGGCTTGGCAGTGTCGTCGTACTTGTCGACGCCGCTGGCGATCCGGAACCGGTCCGAAAACGGCTCGGAGCAAATCCGCCTGCTGAAGCAAAGTGGACCGGTGGAGGCTGAGCCGCCCGGCTGATTAACCTCGGCGCCACGGCGCTCAGCACCCGCCCGGGCCTCGCGAATTCCCTCGAGATGGTCTCGTGCGTCGTGAGCGCTGTCAGCCCCGCCTCGGTGGGAGTCGGCTCGGCGCCACTCCTCGTGGATCCAATTGATTTCATTGCGGGCATCGGGACGCGATTGGTGGAACGGCTTGGTTGTGACGAGCCTATAGTAACAGGGCGACTCGGAGTAGCCGAGGGCTGGCTCCGAGTAGACCTGGAAGCCAATCGGTCTCGTGCTGATGTGGCTTCATTTTGCTGCTCGACCGCCGTCTTCATCAGAGTGACGACTCGACGGTAAGTCTCTGCCGCAGGGCCGTCCACCAGGGGCGAGAGCGAGTCGGCCAATGCGGCAGCCGCGATGAGGTTCTGGGCCGGTGTTTGGTAAACATGGACACCGTCTTGCTCTCGCCCAAAGAGAGGGGCACGAATGACTCGGCTCCTCCGGGCGGTTGAGGAAGCACGCTGGTTCGAACGTCGGCGTGAACCGTGAGGCTCGTCATGTTGGCGTTCTCGTGCATCGAGAGCTGCCCTCTCCTGATCGAGGCACTCCCGCTCGGCCAAGATGGCCCGCCGAGATGCCTCCATGGCCCTCTCAGCCTTCGATTGTCCATCAATGGGCGTGAACAGATGCTCGTCCATCGTCCTGGCCGCCATGGCCGTCGCGCCTGCGATATTCGTGGCACCGGGGCGACCACGTACACCTCGGCCGAGGAGGTTCGGCTATACGAACTCTCGTCCCCATCGGATTCGGAATCCAGGACGGGGAGGAGGGATTCAGAGCCGACCATGCCGACGAGCTGTGAATGCTTCACGCCATTGCTTGGGGCGGATGGAGATCCCAGCAGGTGCCCGGGCTCCGGCTCCATCGTGGAATGGGGAAGCGGATCCTGGAGTTTTAGCTGGCCGAAGGGGTCCGCCACAAAGCGAAGGCTTCCGAAGAGAAACTCCGTGCCTTCGGGGTGCACGGCGAAAGTGGTGGGCAACGGCGCGTCGCCGGCCACCAGCTTGCCGTCGAAAGCTGGAGAGGATCCCGCCTGGATCATGGCTCCAACACGCGCGACCCCTACCTGGCGCGCCAACTGTCGCTGGGATTTCGTGGCAATATATATTTCTAGTAGGATTTGGGGAGCGCAAGTGGAAGATCTAAGCGGGTTCACACAAGAGATTTTACCCAGGTTCAGGCCCTCCAATGGCGGAGGTAATACACTACTCCTGCTGATTGTATTGCTGATCTTGTGCGAGAATGGTTACAGAAAGATGGAGGATGCTCTTGTCTAGAGGTAGAAGACGATGCATAAAAATCTAGCCCTTTGCATGGGGCCCTAGCCTTGCCTTATATAGGCTTTACATATACCGACTCGGCCAGTCGGCCGAGCTACAGTAACTGCGTACTTTAATTTGCGTCTTTATTCTACGTAACTCTCCGAGTAACGCCAGCCTTCACGCCGGCGAAACGCTTGCCTTGATGAGGTTGTAACGCCAGTCTTGATGACACCCGGACGTTGCTTCCGTGTGGGCTTCGCTTGGGCCTTCATCCGAGTGGGCATCTGTGGGACTCCTCGAGCCTGTTGGGCCGACTCCCTGTGCTGGGCTTACCCAGAAGAGTTCCCCCCATCAGCACACATCATTGTTTCTTGTGTAGGAAACTTTGACAAGCTGCATTGCATTTAGGAAGCTAACAAATGCTCTTGCTATCTCCTCCAAGGGTTTTCTAACCATGTCTTTCAGGCATCCTAAAAGACGCCACAAAATGGTTGAACAACACAAGACAGGAAAGTGGATATTGCAGTAGAAGCATTAAATAGGGTCGAGGAACATGTATGTTTTAACCGAGGGGACAGCTAAATCACATGGTCCGCGTCTTGACGAATTGACTATCTTTAAATGCGAGTTGGGACACGTACTTTTATACGCTACAACTGTATTCACCAATATTGAGTTAATAAGGACAGTCCCAATGCTCCACCTCAGTTGTCTCTTAATCTATGCCACCTAGGCAAAAAGCTTATGTGGTGGGGTAATTATGGAAGAGAGAGAGGGAAGCTATCTCTTAATCTAGTTATGCCACAATCAAGCTATAAGGTTAAAATGGTAGTATTAATCATAAAATATAATAAATAAAAACTTTTTAGAGACAATACTAAGATATAAACCATTAAAAAGTTGTATCTAACCAGTTATTTAATATAATAATATATAACTTAAGAGACAATACAGTGGAAATACCCTAAGCAGTAGCATAAAGTTCCAGGCACATATCTCAAGGTCCAATTCAACGGACAAGATAATAGCGGCAAGCGCCACTATGCGCCAAAAATCCGCACTCCATTAGAGACAGCTGACATAACATTGATGCTGCGGATGACCGTATACGTTTGGCAATACGATTGGCAGGTCGCTTAGGCTGGCAGCTAGCTCTGCCAATCTAGCAGTCGGAAGTGCAGGCATGTTCATGATGCGATGCACACCCAATTCCAACTAGTATCAGCTTTTGACAGTAATTTATTTTGGGAGGGTCCGGTACGACGGGCCTATGATTTACACGCTTAACTGATGTCCAGATTGTCATTATTACTCCCGTACTTTTCCCTCCTCTAGTAGCCTCATGTCATTGATCAATTATAAAATTAGTCTCTTATTAAAAAAAAGTCAAAAACAATCTCCTGCCGTTGGTGGGATCCGCGGCACCCCACCTACCGCGGGTGGGATCCACGACACGTCCACGGCAGGTGACCTGCCACGGGTGGGATCCCCGTCAGGTCACCTGCCGTAGGTGGGATCCGCGGCCACGCACGTCACCTGACGCGGATCCCACCCGCGGCAGGTGGGTGGCGCGGGTCCCAGGTGCGACGGGTGGGAGTTTTTTGGATTTGTTTTGTTAAGGGAGCTATTTTTGCCATTGTCCGATGATAGAGGGCTAAATATGGTTTTTTTCCCAATAACCAATACATATACTGTAACTTTCCATCAAGCAAATCCCACTATTAGGCGCTGTTACTTAACTATAACATCCTTCTCATAGTTTTTTAATTCAGGTTACTTGAATCGAGTGTGCCCATGACATATATGAACGTACTAGGTACTACTCACCTAAGCATGCATGCACGTACTAATTGAACATCTTAATGGCGTGATGTATATGGCTGGAGCTCCATCTCGCGTTCAATTAAGTGCGTGGACTGATGTATGGTTTATTATGAAACCTGGGTCCTACCTGGGTCCTGGGGGGTCCATATACCATAGTTCAGGATCCAGCAAGCATGGACCCAAAAATGGTCTCATGGCTTCATTTATGCTTGCACTAACCATCTGGGGTTCGTGTGGCCTGTCTCATGGTCTATCTATGACCATCATGAGTTCATGAACCCAACCTCTCTCAGGGACCAGCCAGTTAGCCAGAAGCTGATCATCGTTTCCTGGAGCTTAGTTAAATGCTACGTAGAGCTAAGCCATGGCCCTTTTCAGCTATAAGCCTATAACAAGACGATTTAATTAACCTCATGTTGAGCAGCATCAAACCAATTAACCAACCAGCAATTAACATGATTTGCTATAGCTGACCAGGATCTGAGCATGCTGATGGTGCATCTGTCATGGACTCATGGTTCAGAGACAAACTGTAAGCTAGACTTCTTGACGGGACTTTGTCAAGCTCAAAAGAACAGGGAAGGAAGGTTAATGTGCAAGAACTGTGTTGAGCTGCTGGTCCTTCAAATGACAATCCCAGCAAAAGCAGATATTTTGTGCGTGCAATTAAATAGCCTCACTTTTGTGTGGCCGTGCTAGGTACTAGGTACCAATGGAAGAATAGATTTCTCACATCAACCCCTCTCAAGCTCTCTGCTTAGCTGCAAGGCAATGGCCGAACCTGAGCTGTGCCAGAAATTCTCCCATTGCATGGTTGGAACTTGGAACTGGTTCAAAGGCTTCAGCCATGAGTGGTTCCACGGTCCATGACCCAACAACAACAACAAAGAAGGACAACGCTGAACAAATACAAACCCCTATTATTGAGACGCCGTCCTGGTCACCCTTTTTTTCCGTCTTGTTCATTGGTCTCTTTCGTTTAAATACGTCAGTTTCACTCGACATTGACAGTGCAACAATACCCAAACCAGTTAATCAAAAGAAAAGAAAAACGGAAGAGAAGAAGCACTCGCGAGATCATCAGTTACAAGCTGACACGGGTAACATACATGAACATGTCACAAATCCATGGCACAGAGATTGCACAGAGGAATTAAGCTCCTGGGAGTAATTAACATTAACCGGTGTCTAGTAGAGTGAGTCGACTGTCTTGTTGAGCTCTTCAAGCTTCTTCATCCTCATCCTCTCGCTTTCGCTCACCAGCTGCGTCGATCCCAGAGATGCAGAGGTTATATAGCAAGAACAAGTTTTATGTGTCTCTTATATATATATATATATATATATATAAATGTTTGAAGAGTTATCAGATGAAGAATCGAGTACGGTTGATTAGGAGATGATGTGATGGTACTCACCTCGATTAGCCTGTTGACAAGCAGCGCCTTCTCCTTGCTCTTCTCGTTATACGCCTCCAGAATCTCTTTGTATTCCTTCTCCTGTTTTTTTTTCCAATTTAAGAACAAATACGTATGTCAATTTACCAATACCTTGGGAAACATCCTCCCACGTTACAAATTGTTATTGGATACTATTGTAATCGTTCGTTAGGTATTTTTTAGGAAGTATTTGTGCCTTCACCTTCTTGACACAGTTCTTGCTGAGGGGCTTGAGCTGGCGGTTCACCGTGTCGATCCTCCTCTGTATAGATTCCACCTCCTTCCGGGTAGGATCCGCCATCCCTTCCAGCTCCTACAAACAAAGCTATCTGATTTTGGCCGCAATACTCGAGATATTTTTTCTTCTTACAAAGTTTCTGTGAAATTCCTACGGAGCTAGCCTTAACTACAAGAGTCCGGCCTTCTAGAGTTGCAACAACGTTATGTGGGCAAAGAAAATCCGTTTACCATGTTAGTCGTGACTGGAGTATTAGTGACGACCAACGAGAACTGGAGATCGAAAATATGGTCACGATTCCTAACTTGCAATGAAAAATATGCCTTTCTCCGACAAAAATGTATTTCGCCTCGGAAGCCCTTTTTTTTTGTAGTATACTGAGCTGATCGTGCATATATATTTCTGCGAAAACTTGTACTACGTGTCATTTTCGGTCTCCTAAATGTCACCAACCACTACTGCTGCCAATTACATCATCTTATCTAATTAGCTCTACTATCAAATACTAACAGCATACTGGATCCTCCAAAAATAAAGGAAAAAAATAACAGCAACTGTCCTGAAACAGCAGTACTAGTTCTGTACCGGTAGCAGCAGCCAGTACAAGCGGGACGTACAGGCAAGTGGTGTATTACTCAGGAAGAGTACGTGGTAACTGAATTACCTGTCGTATGAAGGCGAGGCGCTTGGACTCCTCCTCTACGCGGCCGAGCTGCGCGAAGACCTTCTCCCTGACCTCCATCTTCTTCCTCTCGATCTGCTCCTCCTTGGCCTTGAACACCGACAGCGCCGACCTCGACGACCCCTCCCCTTCCACCTCCTCACCGCCGCCCAGCGACGACGGGTGCTTCACCCGCAGCACCATCTGCATCGGCTGCTCCACGCCGCCGCCGCCCGCAACCTCCCCCTGCATCGTGTCGATCAATTCCTCGTCGCACGTACGTGCACGCTGTTCCTGCAGCTCTGCGAAGAAAACTACGTACTACCTTCAGTTCGACCCTTGCCCTGGCTATTCTTTCTTCCTCCTCTTCCTCGCTCCCCGCTACTTATATCACCAACCAGCTGCCAGCAACAAGCTAGCTAGGTCCCCAGGCGAGCAGTGTCCCTGTCGCTTTAATCCTCGCATGCTGATTGTCTAAGCAACATGCAACATGACCGTGAGCTAATGCGATCCATGTATAAAAAAGGAAAAGGGAGGTGAAATTAGTGGCTGTATCGCGCAGGAAAAAATGAGGAGGGAAAGGCAGCATCATTTCATCTCGTCGGACGTTTGCATGTGGCGTATGAGCGAGAGCGGCGTGCGCCGAAACAACGAACGGTCGATCGATCGCTTCTGTCAGAAACCATCTCTGAACTGTACTGTTTTTCTTTTCTGGGTGTTTGTTGAGTCCCTGTCAGGGGCGGGATCGAGTGCAAGTAACTCTTCCTCTCTCGCTCGATCGATCGTGAGGCGCGGGAGGTGTGCAGTGCCGGGGAAGTGATGCTGGTGAGCCGGTGCCTGTCGCGAGTTGGGCTTTTTAGTGGATAGGTAGCGTTGCGTTGCGACTTTCTTGGCGGAGGTGAGGCGAGGGGGACAAGGCGAGGCTTGGAAGACACAGAAACGTTGGATATGTTGCCGTCGAGTCGTCGCTGGATGGGGGATGAGGAAGTGTGCTTTGGGATGAGACGTCAGTTTGGGAATTGGGTGTGACCGGGAAGGTGGCCGCTCTCATCTTTAGGGGGTGTTTGGTTGGGCTTTTCAGCAGCTTTTCACTGGAAAAAGCTGCAGCCCAACCAAACGGCCAGCTTTTCAGCAGCTTTTGCCAACGGTAGCTGTGGGTTTTGCAGTGCAAATTCAGCTGTTTGGAAAAGCTGCCTTCTGCCAGCTTTTTGCAATGTGTTGAAGCTTCTGTGCTCATTTTACAAAATGCTATAGATGATTTGGATAAATCAAAAGCCATATGTTCACTTTCCCACAGCTACAGCAGCTTTTCTAGACAGCCAGCCAACAGCAGCTTTGTCAACAGCTACAGCCCAACCAAACAGGCCCTTAATCAGGCAGTGAGATGGGGGAGGCGGAGAGGCGTAGCAGCCAAGCCAGAGCATGCAGAGCCAAAGATACTGGTATGGGGCCGGATGAGATATCTTCATCTTGTGGCTGACAGCCTGACATGCCCACCAATTCTCTTTGTTAGCCTTCTAAAAGGTGTCAAA
Organism: Stipa capillata; assembly: GCA_019208055.1. Taxonomy (NCBI): domain Eukaryota; kingdom Viridiplantae; phylum Streptophyta; class Magnoliopsida; order Poales; family Poaceae; genus Stipa; species Stipa capillata. The sequence goes on along the minus strand of JAGXJF010003915.1, from coordinate 373,706 downwards.
CGCATTATAAATCGGCCAACAATTAATATCAGTCTCATGATCACTTGTCTTGAGTCCTGTCGTAACTACAGGGAGACGATAAATCATACCAGAACCTGCCTTGTTCAATGCCAATATAATATAATACTAGCCGGCAGCGGAACCGGAAATGGCTTGGGAACAATGGCAGGAGTAGATCATTGACTGCACATTCTCGCTCTTTCGTAACGTGCTTAAGTTGTACAGCTTAGTTCAAGGAAAAGAGTTAGGGGCCGTAAAGTGAACAGTTTTGAAGTTGATCGACTTATGGGGTAAAATGGATTGGTCTCTTCAGTTTTCCATCAAGTAGCCATGGGCAGGTTCACTGTAACTCCTGTTTGGAATGCAGTAATATATATGAAATAGTTCATTTCCTATAAATATTGTAAAACATACCTGATAAAACTCAAAGAATCTCAGGACGATTAAAACTCAAGATATCTTCTTTTTACAACATGGAAATTTCAAAGCTTAAGAGGCAGAAGCAGCCGAACTACTGAGACGCTCTACATGTCCTCCAATGCGACAGAAAACAACAGACTGCAAAAGGTCACGCAGGTTTCAGAATTTCGCACACAATATCAAGAGCATAGTTGAAGAAAAACTTTAAACCAGGAACAGCAGAATAGCTCGATTTAGGCTAAGGTTTATCAGTTTTCTGAAATAAGGTGTTCAGTACCAATGTACCACTCAATAGAAAGCTTCTAGATAAACAGTTACTCTGAACATTTCGGCTCCAAATGGTATATTTTTATCATGTAAAAATGGAGCCCATGATAAAATCACTAACATGAGGAACTGATGGGTCTCTTCACTCTCCAGGTGCAGAAACTCCTTGCTTCAGCTTTTCCCTCTTCAACTTCTTCTTGGAGACTGGTTTCTTCTTCTTTGGAGGGAGCGTCTTCTGCGCATACAGGTAGAGCGCATAGTTCCCGACAAAGAAAAGCAGTAGGAAGGTCGCAACCACAAGCAGGACTATCATTCCAGGGTTCAGGCCCTTGTTGACCTCTTCAATGATTACATTGTTCTGAAGACCAGGAAATAATCTATCAGAAGCTATAATCGATGCTGAAGAACACAACAGTTTAAGTGCATGAAGCTTGCACGGTTTATATCTTACAGGGTTAGCAAGAACAAGTTAGAGCTAGACATATCCACAAATGGGTGAACTGAAAGCATATTTCACAGATTGGAATGTCTAGAGCTCCATAATCATGTTAACCTGACAGCTTACCAATGATCATTTCCACTATAGAGTAATAATTCAATTGTACTACAGAGCTGTTGCCTATATTAGCACACTTTGGTCACAGCAGCAAATTGAAGCTTAATTTGAATACATTAATAAGGCTGAAATTTCATATATTTGCATGTTTTCTACAGTAGCAACTGGGCTATCTAAAGGCTTAGGAATACTAGGAGTTCAGTATGGCCAAAGTGAAGTGAAACAGGATGGGTGAAGCAAAGTGGTCTACTTATAGTGACCATTTAGAGTAAGTTATGCAAGTTAGCTGGCAAAAGGATGCACAGATATCAATGGGACAGCAGCGCAATATCCAGGACAGAAAATACTCAAAATAGTGAGCAAACAACGTGGACTTAATAACCAAACAACAACTACACGCACTAAACAAAAGACAAAAGATAACGCAATGCCAAACACTCAAAATTAAGTTAAGCAATAACTAAATGATCATATGCATATCATAAATAGAGCTGAACAGATTTAATTTGGCGGCATATAAGTGTAAATTCGCTAGTCCTGCTGTAAATTTGCAAAAACACACAATATAACTAGACACATTAAACTAATCAGGTATTGATAATACATTTAGTTAGGGGATAGGACACAAAATAAAACAATGAAGAGGAAATGGATCAACCATAATGTAGATGATACTCACTACTCACTACTCAGGACAGTTAACAATCACGATAGTTAGCAAGCTCTATCCAAACGATTCAATATTTTGCAATCATTTTTCTAGGATATAGACATCATGATATTTTGTCACAATTACAGCCAACGAGACGACCTAAAACGTAGGTCCATGGTTCAAATGTTGCACTAGTTCTGCAGATCTACCCACACAAAAAAAATCAGTAATATGCGCTAAAATCCGTTATGACACCGGCGAGGCAACGCTTGCTAGGCCGGGCCTACCGCGCGCTGCGATTCACCCTGAACAGCAACTGGCCCTGGAGCAATGCGACGGGACGCGGAGTGCATGCCGGCGCTTGGCGAGCCACAGTGAGCGCCGGCCGTCACCCGCCGGAGCAGGGACGGCAAACGGCAGATCTAGGTGTTTGTCGGGGGGTGGGGAAAGCAGATCTGAACTCGGGGCGTCTCGCCTCCTCTTTATTCGAGGTTACCATGCAGAAGAGCGATGCACCAACACCAAAATCTTGCACCGTACAAGAAACAAGTCTCGAGAAATTCCTTACCGCCGAATCCGCGAACTGCTCCGCCATGGCAGCCACGAGATCTGAACCAAACACCACCCTCCGCACCCTCTGAATGGAAAGATTGGATGGATTAAGCCGGAGGAGAGTACAAGATAAGCGAGAGTGTACTGGAGGATGATGAATCGTAGGATCTGCAGGTTCTCAAAGAAACTCACCTTTGCGCAGCTGGGACTTTCTGCGGCTTTCTTACGATCTCGCCCCTTTCCTTTGCTCGTATTGACGTCTTGACCTCGTGGTTTTTATGGGGTCGTTTGATTTGGAAGTTTGTACATAATGCGTTTTCTTGTCCTCCTTATCCTGTTTGGGATGTCACATAATTTCGCTACGTCACTCCTCAGGTTTGTTACAAATGTGCCAACTATGCGTCAGCGTGTCATGCTGTACATGAGATAGATTTGTTTTGCCACGTCATGTTTGTTTCAGTTTTGTCCATTATATTACTACTATGGGTGTCATTCGCACGTGTGTTGTGCTTCTATCTTGTAATTAAAAGATAAAACTCGTTTATTGGTCTTCGAAAACTCTTATCTTTGGTGAATCTATTTTTCCGTGTCTTAAATATTTTCTAGCATTGCTCGTATATATTTGTTAGATCTGAGTTTATGTATAATTTGTTTCTCCGATGATATTTTTTCTTTAATAATAGTAAATTTATAATTTCTTTTTTAATTAGATTTACATTATTATCTTGTTTACTTAGATGATTTATTATCGGGTTGTGGATCTTTCTATTCCCACATATTTGCTATGTAAAACTGTACACAATGTGCACCTTTCACTGTAGGTAGATCGATTGCACACATACATATGCGTTAGCGCGTCATGCTTGTTGTTTGCATGTCTATTTTAGAGATGAAGCTACATATTGTTTAATGATTGGTCTATTTTCATAATGTCATGTTTAAGTCGTGTTACAGGCATGGCGGGGGCTGCCTTTTGAAGATTTTGAAAAACACACTATTCCCATTGGATTGGAATGGATTTTCATCTAGAGAGACGACTTAGTCGGACTAGAGTGATCCAAAAGCTCTCTTTGAGCTAGATGCTAAGCTGAGAGGTCAAAGAATGAACGATACTTCTCCAAATTCTAGTGTTCTCACGTTCCATTTGCTATTCGTGTGGTTTTTCTTGAAGCATTTACTTATTTCTATTATTTATATTTTTCTTATATAACATCTATTTGAAACTATCATTTTGTAATGGATCATCAAAATTTTATTGAAACTCAAGATGATTATATCCCACAGTGCAGCACAACAACCTCAATCACTTCATCGCAAAAAGGAAGTGTCCCTAGAGAGTATCATGTATCAACTCCGCTAGTCCCATTGATGTGTCGTTAACAACCTCATCATCAATAAGGTGTATAAAGTGTACGATCTAAGAGCATATATAGTGTACAAATCATTTGAATAAAGGTGGCACGTAGAAGGGGGTCCAACTTAGCAAACAATGCTATAATGTTAGGTATAGTTAGTGAGACCTACGTCACTACTGCAGAGAAGCCCATCACAAGCAGGTTAGAACTGTCATCTCAGACAGTTTCCCGGCCCATTTGTGCAAAAGGGTCTATCATGACTCATGTTATCACAGACGAGTATAAAGGATTTATCGTAGCTAACCTTCTGAGATTGTGTAATCATCACAGATTGTTGGTTGTACTGAACCGTCTACGATAACACTTACATCAAAGACGGTTAGGCAACTTGACCCATCTAAGATGTTATTTTCCAAGGGGTAGATTTCTTCTTGCATTCCTTAGAAAATGATATATTCAATAATACAAATCATATTCAATGTACAAATCATAGTTCGCGGCACACACAACATCACATCAAACAACTATCACATCAAAATCATAAATAAACTTAAATTACATAGAAATGCATGGAAGCAAATGTTTGAACAATATATTCATAAGATCATCATATGGTTGTAACTGAAGTACGCTCAAATTATATACACAACTTGAAATGGTTGTAACAGAACTATTCTCCTTAGTGCCCTCCGAGTCATCTTCTTGAGCATTCTTACACTGCTTGTATCAGGATGTCTTGCACACCGGATATATATGCAAATTCTCATACTCTTTACAAAAAAAATATACAGTCGTTTTGACAAGCATATGTTCTTGTGGTAACTCATTTCCCTTCGAAAGATTGTTCGCCAAGAGTCATACCAGCGTTGTGAAAATTTTGTCCGACCAACCATTTTCCTACTATCAATTTCAGTAGTTCAAAAACAGATGGCAATCTTGTGTATTTTCTCTTGCAACCAGGAATAAAGGTTTCTCATAGTACTCCTTCAAGCCAAGGAATTTTTGATATTCTCTTCCACCAAGGTCATTAGCTTCAGCATCATGCAACATCTGATCAAGATTATTATCATTGGAAATTATATTGTCATCCTCAGGATCGGGTTCAAAATAAACATCATCTAGCATATTTCGCTCTTCTCTCATAATTTCATCGACCCCCTATATAATTATCGGTTCTTCACTGTGATTGGTCCAACATGCATAACCTGCTATGAAACCCTTCGGATCAAATGACCTTATATCTGAGCTGTGTTCTTCGAGATTTTCATTCTTACAGTCAAAGCATAGGCAACACATAAATTCATTTGCACCACTAATATACTCTTGGGTCACACGGCTCACATTATATATCCAGTTTCGATCCATTGATGCTAACACACATATAAACACTAATTTAGTGCTACACATGTACTAATAATCCATAAATATACTAATAATATATTAACTATATATAGCTATAAATTATTATATACTCCTCTCTCTTATAAAGATCTCCAAGTCTTCTAACATGCTAAATCTACATAATCTTCTCTCAAAAAGGCTAGATCTAAATAACTTAAATCATCTTCCCTTCATCTCTTTTTAGCAAGGTGTAAATTAATATAAACCAATTAGAGAAGCAATTTACTAACCTTAGATCACCCAACTCAATAACTCTTTCAAATCTGGTCTCCTTTCTCCAAATTGCCTCCAAACCACCACTCCACAACGGTGTCAGACTGGGGAAACCCTACAGATCTATCTGAAATATGCCTGTCATAAGAGTGGGAGAGTCATCATAGACGGATCAACCACCTGAACTGTATGTGATGAGTCATCACAGATGGTTCAAATACCAACCCATCTGTGACGACTTTTGTCCTGGCCGCATTGTTTTGGATGACAAGTCATCACAGATGGTTGACTTCTCACATCATAGACAGGTTTCACATGAACCCTCTATGATGAATCATCACAGACGGTTGGCCAAATGGTAGTCATCTAGACCCATGCTCCCAGGTCTTCCAGGAAATAGCGCCACCTCCAAGAGTGAATACATATCCACTTGTGGCTTTGATTTCATCAGCATCAGATATCCAATTTGAATCACTATAACCCTCCAGTACCCTTGGGTACCCAGTATAGTGAATGCCAAAACTCTTTGTGCCTTTTAGATAGCACATTACTCTTTCAACAGCATGCCAATGATCATCGCCCAGATTAGAGACAAACCGGCTTAGCTTGCTCACAGCAAACGCGATGTCAGGCCTCGTGGCGCTAGCTAAATACATGAGCGAACCAATGATTTGAGAGTATCTCAGTTGATCCCTAGCTATTCTTCGATTCTTCCGAAGCAACACACACAAGGATCATAAGGTGTTGGAGAGGACTTGCAGTCGATATAACCAAAGCGACTCAAGACCTTTTCCACATAGTGAGATTGCAAAAGCATGATCCCACCATCTTCACCTCTCAACAGCTTGATGTTCAAGATAATATCAGCTACTCTCAAATCCTTCATTTCAAAGTTGTGAGATAAGAATTTCTTGACCTCCTCAACAACATAAAGGTTGGTTCCAAATATTAGTATGTCATCGACATACAAGCACAGAATAACTCCTTCACCCCCACCATGGCGGTAATACACAAATCTATCAGCTTCATTAACAACAAAGTCTGCAGATGTAAGAGTTCTGTCGAACTTCTCATGCCATTGCTTATGTGCTTATTTAAGGCCATACAAAGAATTCAGTAACTTACACACTTTTCCTTCTTGACCATCTACTATAAATCCATCTGGTTGTTCCATATAAATTTCCTCATCCAACTCTCCATTGAGGAAAGCTGTATTAACATCCATTTGATGAACAAGAAGACCATGTGAGGCAGCCAATGATAGTAGTACACGAATGGTGGTCATTCGGGCAACAGGTGAGTAAGTATCAAAGAAGTCTACGCTTTCTTTCTGGGTATAACCCTTGGCCACAAGCCGCACCTTGTACTTTTCAATAGTACCATCAGGCCTAAGCTTCTTTCTGAACACCCACTTGCATCCTACGGGTTTGCAACCGTAAGGACAGTCAGTGATTTCCCAGGTTCCGTTAGCGAGAATAGAATCCATTTTGCTACGGACTGCTTCTTTCCAGTAGTCAGCATCCAGGGATGCATAAGCTTCTGAAATAGTTTCGGGAGTATCATCCACAAGATTTACAATGAAATCATCACCAAAGGATTTTGCAATCCTTTGTCTCTTGCTCCTCCTAGGAGCTTCATTGTCTATCTCCTTAGGATTTTCCTCAAGTGTTTGTTTAAAATATTTCAAGGATATGGCAGGCTTAGGAGTTTGTTCAGATTTCCAACTAGAATTGCTAGGTGTGTTTTTCATAGGAAAGATATCTTCAAAGAATGTGGCATCTCTGGATTCCATGATGACACCGACATGCACATCAGGCACTTCAGATTTCACTACTAAAAATTTATAACCAATGCTATGATGAGCATAACCTAGAAAGATACAATCCACGGTTTTTGGTCTAAGCTTGCGTTTCTTTGGAATTGACACATTGACTTTCGCCAAGCAACCCCAAGTATGTAAATGTGAGAGTGATGTCCTTTTCTTTTTCCATTGTTCAAATGGAGTTATCTCTTTATTCTTTGTAGGAACTCTGTTTAGGACATGACAAGAAGTCAATATAGCCTCTCCCACCATGTATTTGATAGCCCCGCAGTATCTAACATGGCGTTAACCAAATCTGTTAGAGTGCGGTTCTTCCTTTTGACAACCCTATTTGACTGGAGTGAATAGGAAGGCGTCCTCTCATGGATTATACCATGTTCCTCACAGAATAAAATGAACTCATTAGAAAAGTACTCTCCACCACGGTCGGACCTAACCCTTTTGATTTTTCTTTTAAGTTGGTTCTCAACTTCTGCCTTATAGATTTTAAAGTAGTATAAAGCCTCATCTTTAGATTTTAACAGATACACATAGCAATACCTAGTGGAATCATCAATCAAGGTCATGAAGTATTTCTTTCCACTTTGTGTCAACATACCATTCATCTCACATAGATCAGAATGAATGAGCTCTAATGGTGCCAAGTTCCTTTCCTCTGCAGCCTTATAGGGCTTGCGAGGTTGCTTCGCTTGCACACAAGCTTGGCACCTAGAGCCTTTGACTAAGGTGATTTTCGGGGTTAAACTCAAGCTGGCAAGCCGCGTCATGGTACCCTAGTTAATATGACGAAGTCGTGAATGCCATATATTAGCTTCACCTCCATTAACTTCATCACAAACATGGTTTATAACTTTATTACAAAATTCTGAAAGAGATAGGCGAAATAAGCCTCCGCACTCATAGCCTTTTCCAATGAAAGATCCATACTTGGATAGGACTACTTTATTTGACTCAAATACCAACTTAAACACATCTCGACAGAGACGGAAGCCGCTAACAAGATTCTTGTTTATTGATGGGACATGCTGCACGTTCTGTAGCTGCAAGATCTTTCCCGAAATAAGCTTCAGATCGACCGTACCAACACCATGAACAGAAGCATGTGACCAATTCCCCATCAGGACTGAGGAATCCCGAGCGACCTTATAAGAAGAAAACACAGAGATATCAGCACACACATGAATATTGGCACCAGTATCAATCCACCAATCGGTAGACTGACAAACCGATAAAACAGCAGGTGAATTACCATACCCTGCTCCCATCTCAGTGTTGCCAATAGTCACATTGACAGACTTAGAGTTATGTCCTTGCTGACTCTTCCTGCCTTTACGACTCTTGCAGTCCTTGGCCCAATGTCCAAACTCACCACACACAAAGCAAGGATGCTCTTTTGTGTTCTTCTTCTTCTTGAAGTTGGTAGTCGGTGCAACCTTGTTTTTCCCTTTGAACTTGTGGGTGTTTTTCTTCTGCACTAAGTTAGCGCTAGAAGTTCCTTCGATTCTCTTAGAGTGTGTGTCTTTTGCTCTCGCCTTCTCTTCAACATCAAGAGACCCAATGAGATTCTCGACAGAGATCTCTTGTCTCTTATGTTTTAGAGAAGTAGCAAAGTTCCTCCATGAGAGATGCAACTTGGCAATAATGCCTCCAGCGACAAACTTGTCGGGCAACAGACACTTTAGGAGTTTGAGTTCTTTTACAATGCACTGCATCTCATGAGTCTGCTCAACTACAAAACAGTCATCGACCATTTTGTAGTCATGATATTGCTCCATGATATACAGTTCACTGCCAGCATTGCTTGTGCCAAACTTGGCCTCGAGTGCATCCCACAATTCCTTGGCATCATGCATATGTAGATATGCATCAACCAATTTCTTACCAAGCACGCTAATGACGGCACCCACAAAGATGAGGTGGCATCCTGGAACGCTTTTTCCTATTCAGGAGTAACCGTTCCCTCAGGCTTGCCAGCCGCTACCCAGTATATGTTCATAGCGGTGAGCCACAAGATTACTTTAGTTTGCCATCTCTTAAAATGTGGTCCATTAAAAGGACATGGTTTCAGCGCAGCGGCAAAGCCAGTCATCGAAAATTGCCTAACATACGGTTTGACAAAATAAGGTTTTGGGATTACTGGAATATTAAGCAATTTTTGAATTATACTAATCCATGAAATCACAAAATACGACATGATAAATATTCTAGCGAATATATCTACAGAAGCATTTCCAATCAAGCTACACATGCTAGTATACTTAATCATCAGAATTTCATCAAATAGCCTAGACATGCTAGTATCTAGCTCATAGCCTAAAGCTATTACGAATAGAGAGAAGCACAGAACATACGTGGCGTTCGTTGGGAAGACAGCAGCACTGCTATTGTTGCCGTTGTCACCCACCATGTAGTCGTTCGTTTGATGTAGAGGAAGTAGTCATACCGCAACACCACCTCGCTCTGATTTAGCAGCGTGAAGTAGTCGAAGAAGGCAAGCCGAACAGCAGCGGACAGTTGCGCAGAGCGCTCCCCAAAAACCTTATTTGCCTTCTCCCGGTGCAGGATCTCAAAGGCGAGGGTTCTAGAGGCCTGTCCTCCCGAACGCCCGTGCACGCGAGCGTCGGGATGGGGCAAGTTTGGAGGCAACAGCAAAACAGTGGAGCAGAAGGCTTGAGAGAGAGAGAGAGGAGAGCAGAGCTCTGAGATGCAACTTCTCATGTGTGTGGGAGGATTTATATAGGCATGGTCAGGGAAGCCCAAGTGCTTCAGCTCCCCATTAGGAGGGGAAGCAAAAGGGGCACTCATTTCAGTTCCTCGAGATGAAACGAACAGGCAATTTGTAATTAATTTAGTAACGCGTCCGTTACAAAAATAATCCTCACCGAAGTCCAAAAGACCACACCATCCATCCATCCAGGCACGGCTCGGCTCGCGCCATGTGTGGGTCACGCTCGCGCCACGTGCCCAGCCCGGCCCGGCGAGGCGAGCAAGCGAGCAAGTGAGCGCGTGCGTTGTGTTATATATTCCCTTCTAATGCTACAAGTGGAGAGTCACATTTCACCTTATAAGTTGGTGAACCTCAAGTTAAACTCTCCATGTGGGACTAAAGGAAATATACCTCTTTGCACATGAATGGGCCTTGGGATTTTCCTGATTTAATTGTTCATTAAAGGGCTAGACCCAATTAAGTCTAACATTCACAACATAAAATTTTAGGAAAACTCTACTAATCACCCAACTGATCATGTCGCTTGGTCGGACACCTTCCGCATCGTCCAAGCTACCAACATGGACACTTAGGATCGAGTGCGGGAATGGACAAGTATGCTCCTCCTCTCTCTTTTTCCACTCTCTTCTTCTTCTATCTCATGACTCCGTTGCTATCCATCTCCAAGCACTGCTTTCTCCAACCATGCTCCTCCTCTCTCTTCCTTTTCCATCAACTCCTCCTCTCCTCCTCCTCAATGCATTCTCTTTCCTCCGAACCTCGCTGCACGTGCTCAACCTTGAGAAAGACGACGGTGACTATCATGCTACCGGGCCCGGGGAAGACGACGGGCTATGGCGGATGGGTCTGGGCCGACCAGATTCGGCGACGGCAAGGATCTGGCAAGCCGGATTTGTCACGGGTGAGCCAGGGGGCAGCAAGCCCGGTGGTCTTGGATGTTGATGGTGAGAGGTTACTGATTGGGGATTTTTGATGTTGCATAGACTGTTTTTAGATGTTGCAAGTGTTTTTTTTTGCTTACATACAACTGGTGTGTTGCAATGATTCTGAGTGTCTGTCGCATAATATGTGTGCATATTGCAAAGGCGTTTTAGCATTGCTACATACCTTTTTTTATGTTGCAGTCATTTTTTCATCAATTTGTTGCATCAATCGGGAATGTGTTGCATACATACAAAAAAATATTATTGCATGCATGTGTTTGAAATGTTGTGACAGGTTTTACATGTTTTTGATTGCATAGATATGAAAAAAAGTTTTGTGCGGGATTTTTTTTGTTAGACGATAGGACGCTCTAGAATCTTCACTCAAGTGAGATCAGACGGCGTGAAGGTGTTCTATTTTTTCCCCTAGCCACCCGATCAACGCCTAAACAATTTTATTAGATTTTATAAATATATTATTGTAAAAATTATTGATCAAAGTTACGTTTAAAAGACCGTGTCGATGTATAAAACGATAGCTTTTATGGAAACATAGAAAGTATATGACAACTTGCCATAGTGCATATGGAACCAGAGGGAGTACACAACAACTTGCCATAGTGCACATAAACTATCAGTAGAGGGAAGCAACTTTTAGTCAGATCGACGTAGCTCATCTATAAGAAGTTCAGGGCCTTTCCTTTGCTAACCCAAAATAACAGGTCTGCAGTATAGGAAGGAACCTCACATTGCTCCACATACAAAGTGCAACCGGGCATTCATATGGTCTACATTGTCAGTGACTCCAGAAAGAACACATTTGCCATCCCCAGGTCTGCCTCTTGTCAATTTGCTCTCTCGGGGAATCCTATCCTGCAACATCTACCATGGGAAAACTTTTGATATTTAAAGGTAAGTGAAGCTTCCTAACTACTTCATGCGTCTTCTTCTTTTCTTTCCCACAACATTCACGTGTCTGCTTACTAGTTACTACTACCAAAAATCATGAACCTGTACATTGACCTTAAACAGCATATGTTTCTTATCCAAGGCCCAGGAGGACACTGTATTAGCTTCTTCAAACAAGAATATGCATTCAGGCATGGCAGTCACACAAATCCTGCTCCCCAAATGATCTTCGGAAGGTAATATTCCATTGGCTGCCCACATAATTATCATACACCAACGCATCTGGGTCGGAGGTTGATGCAAAAAGATTGAGGAATTTATGTTTCAGCTCCCCCCAAACATCATGTCAAAAACTAGTATTACAGTCATCCCTCACGTGATGAATTGCTCCCCATTAAACCAATTCCTCACTTTCTGTACCCACCTAAAAAATTGTGGCCGTCCACTTTCTGCACCACACCAAAATATGCCTAACTAGGTATATATAGAACGTCTTTCTTAAGTAAATCATGGTATAATGGTAACCACAATAACCCCAATAAAACAAACAACAAAATCTAACAGCAATAGGCATGGAGCTAGGTTAGAACAAGAGAAACTACAACTTCTTTGATATGCATTAGCATTATCACCATGGAATAAATAGGAGTGCATTACACGGGAGGCTGAATGTTCTGTGCATAGATGATGCCCTTGCTTAAAATTGGTTGTGAAAATAATTTAGTTCAGCAATTGACACGCATTATCAGCTAATAAGCACAAGGATAACCGCAAGAAGCACTATCTGTATTCAAGAAGATTCCATAGTGCGATAAACAATGTATGTACAAGTCCACCTCAGATTTCGAGTATGCAGATACATATGCCCTGAAGAAATTCATCTCTTGTGTGTGAAAATGACGGAGCCAAATTATCAAAAGGATCATATGGAAGATAACAATCCAAATGATGTACGTACCTACCACTCCCTCTTTTGGATATAACTCCAGTCAAACTTTAAAACTTTAATTACTGATATCGTTTTAAATATTTAGTTTAGGTACTTGAAAATCATATGTATAGATTTACTTCAAAAGTACTCATAATATTATAACTTTGTTAAATTTCATACAAATATTACAACAGAAATTAGTGGTTAAAGTTACATTTTGAAGACCGTATCAATGTCCAAAACGTCACGTTTTTGTGATACAGAGAGAGTACCTAGTAAGGATTAAATCCAGAAGGAGACTCTGTAATTTCAGTGAGTAAAGATCCTAATAATGTCCTGTAGCCTACAGATTTGAAGCTGACAAACTATCATACAATACAATATGACAAGGGAAGCACAAAAGGAACATTGACTGCATCAGAAGTTTCAGATATCTCAAAAGGTATATGCATAGCAGTAATGCAACTATTCTAGATTCAGAACTAATATACCACAAGAAGTCCTGCCAGCAGCTTCATAGGCAGCAATCTTCACAGGGAAACCATAAAACTCAGCCTAAATGATAGTCTACATTCAGAAAATCAACTAAACATAAGACAGAAGGCACTAGTCACTTCATAGGTAGCAAACTTCTTCAGCATGAAACCTCAAAATTCCTCCTAAGTCATAGTCTAGATTCAGATAATCAACTAAACATAATGAAAAAAGGCCAGCCAGCACATCATGGATAGCAATCATCTTCAGAACGAAACCTCAAGAAGTCAACATTCAGAGTCCCTTTAGTAGCCCAAGATGTTGATGTCACCGTCAAAGGGGTCAGATAGAGCATTCACAACTTCTATGATGAAGCCCTTGCAACAATTCATACCCTCAAACACGACCTTAGCTTCCAAGGAGGCCATGTGGATTTGGCTGAGAAGATTTTGCTGGTCCGTAGCCCATTTTGGGAGGCGAGACGTCTCAGACTGAATCCTCATGAACTGCAGCACATGTGCTCTAGCAAGGAGAAAGCATGCAAATTCAAGCATATGGCAGTTATGGCATATGCTTTCCAGTCTCACGCTCTTGAGATGGCTCAGAACACACTTGATGGGATCAAGATTTTGGTAGTAGTTGGGGCCAATGGTGTCATCCTCCGCTGCGTTGGACTCGTACGTCGTATCAGAGGACTGCAAAAAATGATGAATCAGGGGAAGCTCTGTTCAACTAAATTTGACAGCTAGTACCCACAGAAACAAAGCAATGCAACAGCTCAAGTTCCAGAAATTACCCGGACATGCAATGTCTCCAAGCAGGGAAAGAACACGAGCAAGCCTATCACCTTCTCCATGTCCGTCTTACTCGAGAACTTCACATCGATAGCCAGAACCTTCACGCTATGGATCGGAGAACACAGACCCTTACCAACTTCCTGCAGTTTATGAGTGAGTGAAAGACTTCATTGAGTCAATGGGCTGAACTAACTAGTAACTATGGACAAGAATTAAAATAAGCAAAACACCTCCGGAGCAGGCTCGCCGTGAACAAACCGAGGATGCCGACCACGACATAGCCTAAAGCAGTAAGCAGTAAGCTTATGTCTAGTGAAAATGACACGTGCGACTCATTTATAAATGTGATTGATATTAGGGTCCCACTTGCTAGCATCATTTTCTTTTTCTCTTCCTCCTCCTCCTCCTATCTCTCTTTCATCTTCGACATCTAGATCAAACATGGGCACCACCCCAAGCCAAACACCGGCGAGCTCCCTGAGTAGTAGCACGCCATGATTGCTTCGCGAGCAGAGCAGCAATGGCGTCGCGACGCCATAGGTGTGGAACCTCACGACGTTTGCGCCATCTTCCTCTACTCACCTTGCTTGAGCTCACCCACATACATAATTTGATTTTCACCTAGTAAATCATTGGATTGAGATCGTCTTCCCCAACTCCATATATTGACCACCGCAAACTTTTCTTCAGATTTCTCCCTACTAGCGAGCCTCCCTTGATTCCTTAGAGCCTCGCCATCCTCTGGCTTCTGCGGGCTAAATCCCTAAACAATCCACAAGTTTCTTCGACCCGTGCACAGGTGCACTGTCGCCATACACTGCCTCCGCCACCGCTGCTGACGTTGTCGCTGGCCACATTCTGGTGAGCTTGTGGCATGAAGTGGAGCACCAGAATACTCCCCTCAGTCCCGTCTACACGTTCCACATATCCCAGCTGCCTCTTGCGCGCTCCGGTTGTCACTAGCATGCCTTACTAAGTCAAGTGCTGCTTCTCCTGTTCCTCTCTGTGCTTGCCTCATGCATCGATTTGGCCATGTGACTATGGGGCTGTTTGGGTGCCACCCTCAACAAAAATGTCTGGCCGGAACCCCTACCTGTGACTAGCCTAAGGTTTGTTCACCTAAGATTTTTGGCTTGAGGAAAGCTGTCTGTGCGAGGTGCCTGGGTCAGGCCAAGAAAATCATTGACATGAGATTCTCTCCAACTCCACCCCACCCGCCTGAGTAAAATCACCACTCGCTCACTTTTCCCCTCTCCCTCTCACTTTTCCCTCTCACTCTTAGCATAGGATCTCTCGTAGAGGAGAAAAAAAAGAAATAGATCCATCGAGATGGTGACTGCTAGCGGGGAACTTCTCGAGCGTGCAGATCCGGTGGTTGGTTACTTCTCCATCTATTGAAATCTTGCAACGTTGCTCTCTTACAACAATTGCTAAATACTTGTCACCGGGAGTTCTACTGTGACAAGCTCCTAATCTCACCACCTGTATAACAAGTGTTGAATGTAATCCAAGTCAAATAATAAACCAAACACTCTAAAAACAACGGAGAGACTAATATGTGAATTAAGCATGATCAGGTGCTAAGTCCCAAAAGCAGTGATAAAATCAGCATCGATGATCTTTAAAAAATTCTAAGGAAAGACGGCTTGAAAAAATAAAGATTAAAGACATTTTCTAGCTTTTTTAGTGATTCGAGAAACCACGTTGAGTTTAGTAAAAGCCGTACTATCCAGGACGGTTGAAATCTGGAAGCTAGTGAGAGTATCCTGCTCATTCTTAGTTACGAATCAATTTCCAAATCTAAAGAGACCGTTAGAAACTCTTCATACACACTTTTCTATAAATGCTGGAACATCCGAGTTTCACCTTTGTGTGAAGAGTCAGAGCATTCAGAGCATTCGAATTGTCCTTCTGTCTGTTTTTTGGATGTCGAAATATGCGAGGTTTCCTTAAACCTTCGAGTTCCGTTTCTGGAAACACCTTAGTCCACTTGTCTTACAAGTCAGAGCTGCCAGAAAATTTTCGGTGCACCTGTTCTTGACTTATGCCCGCCAAATTAAACCAGTTCAGCTCTGAAAATTCTTAAATGTGTGGTTTTGCGGTGGTTTACTCGCAATTTCATGGAATTTACTCTAAATTATTTAACTGCTTAAAAGGGAATTCCGGTCAACCTTTTCTTAAAAGGGATCCGATCAACTTACAAGCGCACAACCTTTGTATTTGAAAGCTTGAGATGCTTTGGGTCAATGGGTCTTGTTGAGCTGTCTGGGAAGGTCACAGGTCAGGTCTCATCTGGTGCGCGCGGGCTACAAATCGACCATGCTCTTTCCCAGATTGATCCAAACACAGAGCTCAGGCCGATTAACAATGCTCAACAGTCAACACAAGTACACCACACAGACGAGATCAAGTTGGCTGAGAAGGTAACTTCGTTACTTTTTTCTTTCATCTAATAAGAAATCTTTTCTTTCATGTTATCTAATGGAGAAAAAATCATTATGCAGAGAGAGGTTTCAGAACAGAAAAAACAGGCAAGACAGTAACACAAGACACGTGCTTTGTTGAACTGGAGCAAACGGACAAAAACTTATTGAGCACTAAGCGTCTAAGCAGTACAAGGGAAACAAACGTTTCTGTTGAACAAATTGATTCAGAGAGATACGATGCAGACCGATATCATTATGTACAAAAACTACAGGATATGTGCGACATAAGTGCAGAGTTTGGCGGAGCGCATGAAAATGCTGTGCGGCACTGGTCATTTCCTTTCCCACAAGTCGCTCGAAAACGAGAGCTCATCAATAAGCTATCTATCCATCTGACGTTCCTCGCATGTGGTGAAGTACAATCCCCTCAGACCACAGCGTCAGGACAGCCTCGCACTCAGTGCATTACACGGCGGTGTTGTGCCACCAGCTCTCCAGGGTTCTTCCCCCAATTGCCACTGCTGGTTCTAGTCCTGTGTAAGGGCATACACGACGGCAGTTCTGCTCGGGGTGTACACCGAGAAAGAACGTGGCCTGTTGTCATGTGGATGTTCCTGCAAGGCATCAGCAAGTTATTTTCAGGTTTGTGAGCAATGAAGTGAGATGAATACAACATAGCTTGAGCCCAGACTTACAGTTGTGAAGTACTCGGCATCATGATCAAGCCGACTGAATCCACCAAAGAGCCCGTCGTCAGAGTCTAAGACCACCTGATAAGAAATAGCAGAAACTATCATTAATCAACAAAATCCAGCTGTGGTGTACAAATGGGCTGCTCTAAAACTGTTAGGATGATTAGAGTAGATTCAGGAAATGGTTTCAGTATGAGAACGAGCCTGACTGAGGAAGAAGATCAACGCAAGCCCTTAGTAGAGAAGATTAAACGAATGGTAGGTGTGCTTCTGGACTACTAAGAATCTTTTTATCAACTACAACATCTAGAGCAACATATTCTATCCATGTGGAAATACAAATTGTAAAACCCCCACTACCACTAGTGATGAAAGGTGGACCATGAAAACGCAATGCATACCTTGTACTTCCCAGGCTTTGAACAACCAACACGATAATCAAAAAAACTATTGCTCCAGTGGAAGTTGAACACAAATATCAAATCTCCTCTCTCGAAGATGATCACCTTGTCTTCCTCATGTTTCCGTGAAACATACTGGTGCTCAGATGTCATGAACTGCAGTTACATTGTCAGTGCTGGGAGAGGTAACGATATGCAATCACTTAACAAACAGTTTTAATTGGTGAAAACAAATTCCAGCTCCTCCTTTCCAGCAGTTTTCCTCAAATTATTGGAATCTATCCTATACTTTCCTATGAAAATATAAAGTTTGACTGTTTGAAGAGATTGAAGTTAAACTATAACTTATTATGCAATAAAGATAAACCAGTTGCATACTCCATATTTTTCCTCAAGATGCTGCATTGCCTGATCAAACTCTTGCATGCCACGATATCTAAGAAAATCCGCATCCCCCTGACCAAAAAATGATGATATTTTTAATGATTAACAATTGTAACACATATTTATGTTAACTTCTACAAAAGCAACGTTGATCTTTTCCAACGAAGATTATACTTATACCAAGAAATACATGGCCAACACAGATTCAGTGAGAGGATATAATAGCACAGCTAAAACTTACAAGATCGAATCTACGGCGGCATTTATCATAACTATTGTTATTTCCAGGGATGACTGAGCCGTTTGGAAGAGTTTGAGGACCTCTTGGAAAATCTATCCATTCTGTCAAGCAAAATAAAAAGTAGGATTAACTTCTGCCTCAGAAGCATAGATTACATGATACATACAATGCAAATAATCATAGTCAAAATCACTGTAGATCAAAACCATGCAGAATGCCAGAAGATTGTAAAGACTGACCAGGATGCCCAAACTCATTTCCCATGAAATTAAGGTAGCCTTCGCCTCCTAAGCCCATGGTGACAAGCCTAATCATTTTATGTAATGCTATCCCACGGTCAATGCGAGGTGTTGAAGGTCTGTCCAGAGCCATGAAATCATACATATCCTGCACAAAGAGAAGTTGAGATGTTCATGTCTATCAGATCAATATTTTACAGCACAGCACAGAACATATCAAGTATCAACCGTCCTGAAATAAAACCACACAGGTATCAGAATAGCTACAGTTAATAAAGAAATGCAAGATGAGATACCTATGTTCACTGAGTCTCGAAAAAAAACTCATAAACTAGAAGATATGGTCGTCCCGACTAAAATGTTCACTGAGCCTAATCATTTTAAGCATATCTCCTAAAAGTGTATTAAAGCCAAGGCGCAACCAGGAATCAACCAAAAAACACCCGTCCCTTTGGGCGTCGGCCAAAGGCAGTTATTCTGAAACTTTCAAAGTCCTGGACCAAGTTTATAAAGTAATATTCAATGACAAGAAGTCAAGAATAATTCCAAAATTGGTTGAATCTTAACATCACTGAAGCAGTGTGAGTCGGTACTTTTACATTCTGCAGGAAATGTTTGGTTACCACCATCCAAGATGAGTTGGCCACCTACCCTTGTCCAGTTTCTGGGATGCCAAAACTATTTCGGGCACTATGGTAATTATTTCAGAAAGTAGCATATGTTTATACATCAGTAGATTTATAAATTCAAACAAATGATTCATCAGTCAGTTGGATTTTACTCTGCCAAAAATATTTGCTTGTGAAAATGCAGATGTCAGATCATGCAGCTGTGCGTGATTTCGACTGGTTTGCAAAACGATGAACAAATGAAAGAAGATAGAGGCCATTAAATTGATCAAACCAAGATTTCAAACATTAACCGTCCAAGTTAGCAAATCACAACACACTATGTTTTCAGCCATCTTTGCTCAAGTAACAGTTGGAGTCTTGGAGATTTAGCTAGTGTTTAGTGAAGCAACAAATCATTATCACAAGATAAGACGAGCAATCTGATGAAACAAAGCTAACTATGCAATTCTTTTAGGTCCAAAAGTAACAGCTCATACCTTATCCATCAACCAGAATGCGATAGTCTTGTCACCAACTAGTGCTTGATCATGACTTTCTGCATAAGTGACACACTTCTCTAACCATCTTCTATTTGTTAGGGTGTGCACAATATCGCCCATTTTCCAAGATTCATCGCTTTGCCTGTGTTACAGAATTGTTCAAATTTGTTTGCAGCATATTTTAAAAATATCAAAACTGTATATTAAGTACCGAAATTTGACTGCTTCAAAGGAGATGCCTAAATAACTCACAAAAAAAAACTATGATCCAAAATGCAGAAAAAAAAGCTTTTCTAAGAGCAGAGAGCAACAGCAGCAGCAGCACAACATTACTAAAGGAGGCGGTTCATTTCTGATATCCACCAAGTTGGTTGAATAATCTGAACAAAGTTATTTATTGGCATTGTATTGAATTAGCATTTCTAAATTTAAATAGCTAGTGCAGCAGCTAATAGCAAAGCACAGGTCATGGCAGCTGTGGAGGTTATTGCATGTATGTGTATATACGGGCTACAGCAAGCCACAAGAACCACTCTACACATTTGAGGTTTACTTGATAGCCAGTTGCTGCATATCTGAATCATCTAAAGTTCTTTATTGAACCTCTTGCTTGCCTTCGAAATAAGTAAAACTAAATATGCCATGCGGTCTTCTTTATTCCTTTTAAATTACTAACAAATTTTCATGTGGCTAAATCGATTGCGTAATACCTATGCATATACAGTACCAAAAGGTCTAGACCTGATCAGTGACCACAATCTATAGCCCTAGATACGGAGGAAAATCTGAAAATTCATACTTTTTTCATATATGGATACAAGTAATTATGTCATTTCTGCAAATATAGCCAAGTTTGTTGGCTGGCCCACTATAGCACCATATACAATATCCAGTGTAAAGACACTAGCCACTACATTTTCACAATCTGCTACCTGCTATTAAGAACATTGTATTTGATGATCCACCCATCACCCATTGCTCCATGCATGTATGAGTTGATACAAAGTAACCACACAAATTAATATGTCAATGACTCTCATGTTCAACCTGATACCAGGAAGATTGTCTACACATTCACGTACATAATTAAAAAAATTATCGTTTAGCAACTGAGATATAGATCATAGCATATGTAATCACCAATATTTCCACACTTACTTGAGGAGTTCGATCCATTTATCTGCTACGCCATATGTAGGCGATAGTCAAAACCAACACCACCATCTTGAACAGGGATGCAAAACGTAGGCATTCCGCTGACCTGAAGAATTTCATATTTAGACAAATTAAAATTGTTGATCGATTAATGCTTGTGGAAGTGGAACCTCCTATTTGCTTGTGAGTGTCATATTTACATGTCCTTGCTTTTTAGCACCTTGAACCCAAAGAAGTTCCAAATCAGTGGTTCATGGATGTGTACACAAATATATGTTGCTCTTGCAAATACATGTACATAACATGGTGAAATATATCTTAGAATCCTTGGCTATAGCACTATAGCCTCCCATTTTCATATTGTGCATTTATGGAATCTAAGTTAGTCTTCTGAAGCTATTGATAAGATTCCGATTTCCACCGCAAGTAATGATATGACATTAGTCACATTTAATGAAGGGAGTAAACAAGCAAACTGTAAAGAAATTTACAACTATGAAAGAATATGCTTGTATGTTTGAATGCCTTGCACTCTTCAAATTTGCGGTTACAAGTGATGTATTATCATTTAGGAAACAACAGATATAAACCTGTAAAAAATTATAACAACCTAGTCTCCAACAAAAACAAATAATTAATTGGTCTGTGCTAGATGTACAGAATACACGAAAAGACAAATACTATAAGCACTTACATCTTCACCAATGGCTACAGCATCAGGATATAGCCCGTGAATTAGATCGTTTACCAGCATTAAGTAAACTACCGCATCAACATCAGTGGCAAATCCAAAATACTCGCCATAGTTCCCAGTAAATGACACCTAGAACAAAACATAGCAATTTTAGAAAAAATCAATCATCAGTCCCATGATCTCATCAGGTAAAATTGTACAAGCAATACAAGGAAACACTAAGGCTCGATAGCACAAGTCATGATACATGAATGATGCATCGCAATTGTTTCAACATCCTGAAATTCAGTTGCCATAATCACTTGATACTTACTTGCAACCCATGGTGAGTATACATCATGGAGGTCACCCCATCAAATCGAAATCCATCGAACTTATATTCTTCAAGCCACCATCTTGCATTTGACAGTAAAAATCTTAAAACCTGCATAATAACAGAACGTCTACATCTTTAAGGGCAGATTAACAGGTACGGTTAACCAAAATATGGTGACAGAAGTCATTGTTACATACTTCCCAACTCCCATAGTTGAATAGACGAGAATCCCACATCCAATGATGGCCCCGTGGACCACCATGGAAGTAATGTGTATCAGTGCCATCGAAACCATTCAAACCGTCCAGGGTATTATTTGATGAATGACTGCATGATACACAAAATCATTGGTAAAGCCATACAACTTAAAAGGATCAACCAAACCAAGTGGAAGGAAAAGCAAGTGGATAGTGTCATGCATATTTAATGACAAAGTATGATTTGTTAGAACTCTTTGGTGAAGATATTGGCATGTATATACATTGTCGTGATCTTACCAAAGGCAAGCTCCTCACTCACTCCCTCAAGAGAAATATAATCAACTCGTATGGACTATGTTTGTACTATATACTATATGGGAAAACTAGTTCCACGAATCTACGAAGATGTCCAATTGGAAAGTAACATCCAATATGAGGCTGGCAAGTGGGGTCTGGGGTGCAACTTGTCAGTGAGACACTGATGTTATTTTTCCAACTTGCAAATTCTTTGTAGTGTCACAATTACATGGCCAGATAATTGAAATTCTCTGTCCACATCTATGGCATCAAATTGTGTGGCCATTACAGTGCAAAGTTCCATGAAACTATCAGTTTACCCAGAGGTGGCAAGTACATTTAACTTCCAACTGATTTAATACATATGAGGAAAAAATCATGTAGGACAATTATATTGAATAGCAAACATGGCCCTCGATAGAACTCTGTCATTTAGAATACCAGATAAACATAAGGAAAAACAAATTAAAATTACCTGTGAACAATATCCATAAGAACAAGCAAACCAAGCTCATGAGCTCTATCAATCAAGGACTTCAAGTCCTCTGGAGTTCCAAAACGGCTACTTGGCGCAAAAAAATTAGTAACGTGGTATCTGCAAAAGCCAACGATAAAATGCGCATCATACCAAGTCAGAAACACGAAACATTGTTGTACTATTTGTCTACAAAATTAATCTGTCAAAATATTTCCACAGGTACGACGCATTAGGATGCAAAAGCTCCAAATGGGTGAAAAGGCATATAGGGAAAAGAAAGAGAAAAAAATGGATCATGTGAATACCCGAAGCTTGCATAATAAGAGTGCTCCTGTATTGCCATTATCTGTACTGCATTGTATCCAAGCCTTTTAATTCTTGGCAGCACCTCATCCCTAAAGTTAGCATATGTATTTATCTTCGGTTCCTGTGCAAGATCATACTAAGATATTCAATTGCGTCTTCAGGTAATGATAATAGTATATAGTAGTGATACCTCAAGTTACCAAGAAGTAGGTTATACATAAGTAACTATATCTTTTTTGTATGGGAAACAGTAGGGGGATCAATTACCAGTATTAGGTAAACTAGATCTTGCATTAGTGAAAGTTTTCCAACTACAGAATACAAACTTCTACAAGTTGTTAGGAGAAATCATCTGACTATCTGAGTAATATAATATGAAATATTCTTACTTCCTAAATGAAAAACCTTCGTCATCTTAAACTAATAACATGCGTACATTATCTTTTGGGGTATTACCACAATAATGGTATTAATATATAACTATGTTCTGGCAAACGATGTTTAGCTTTTACTGTAACTTGCAATGCCACTACCTCCAAATGCAATGGAAATCATACAAGAAAGCAAAAGAAAGATCAGATGAAAAAGAAGCACATGACAATCTATATGAGAACAATGTGTTGCATTTGCCCATTTGAAGGCATTCTAAATTTTGCCTAGTTTGTCACGTGAATACAGTGTGCCTGATCTGTCACAAAATGGAACAAAACTAAGAAAATTCTAAAGAAACCATCAGTTCAGAAAGGAGGTAAACACATACCGGGCTACTCATTCCAATATGTGATTCATATATCCGCAGTGACTTTGGTTGTTTAGGTTGAGGATGTTGGAATACATACTTCTCCTGCATTTGCATGTAAAACAACCTCAGTAAACAGACACAAAAGATTGAAATGGAATATCCTAACCAACAGAGAAAACATCTTGCAGAGCTCTACGAGGCTTAAGTAACACAAGCATATATACAGAGCCTTTGTTGGTTGCCACTTAAAAAGTCAAGTTAATGTATATGCCACTCCCAAGTTTCAAAGTATTGCCTTGACTCATATGTCAGTGAGACATGCAGCGGGTGGAACAAAAAAGACATGCAACATTGGAAATTTTAGTTAAATTATATAAGGTACATAGATACATACCTCTTCAGGTGGATCATAATATATGCCATTGTATGGTATTTCACCTGGAGCTTGCACAGAAAATTTGATCCAAGCAGAAATTGAATCCTTCACACCAGATGGTGTATCCATCCGTATCTAGGAAATAGAAAGGAAAAGGCTCCTTAGTAGGCTGACTTTCAAAATGCTTACATCCTCAACTAAATAATTGTCCAGCCAGAAAACCTACCTTTACACGTGAGCCATGAGGAATAGCTGGCGATCCATCAGCATTGTTAGGGAGGAAAATCTCCCAAACACCATACTCATTCTGAAAAAGATCATACCATATATCAGCATCAATAGGAGCAGAATTTTACTGATCATATGGAAACATGTCCATAGGCTATAGAGCAGACCTGCTCATCTAATATAATAAAATATTGTGGCCAGAGATCGTACTCAATGCAAAAGGTTCTTCTACTTGTACCAATTATTGGGAGCATACAATTACACACATCCATTCATCCTTAAAATGGACTCTCAATTTGGATTCCAAGAAGATGGTAGTCAATTGAAGTTTAAACAGTAGTACAATAGTCTCTTTCGGCTGAAGCTCAGACAATGTGGAACAGCAGCATTTTAATATGATATACTTGAGGCTCAAGTTGAAGGAATATGTGAACAACTAAAATGAATCCAAATAGATGAAATATGTTAATAATTACGAAGCGATGGAAGACTGCAAAGATGTAGACTTACTCTGGTCATAGTATCTGCATTTGGATTCCAATTGTTGAAGTCACCTACTAATGCTGCCGACTGTAATAGGATGCAAGAGTCAGTCCTCAAATCTTAATGAAACTGATCAGTAACCTCAATAAGCTATTCATAAGACCAGGAAGCTAACAGGGAATATTGACCATTAACAAGTACTTGGAATGTGACTGTTAAGACTGACAAAAACGTACATGTGCTCCAGGAGCCCATTCTCGGTAAGTAATACCTTCAGCACTGGAAAGAATGGGAAAACAGGAATAAAAATTTGCTTATAAGATGTGCAGTTGGATTAGTAGAGGTATTTTGTTGTAATGACGCTTTAAATTTACCTGCGGGTAAATCCAAGCTTTTCATAACCACGGGAAAATGCATCCAAGCCACCTTCATGTTGGTCAATAGCAGCACGAATTCTCTTGTATTCACTGTATCTGTTGAAACCACCAAGGCATACCAAAAATTATATTAAAGTTAGTGGTCTGATTTCCCAACAAAAGCACCAAAGACGAATAACCAAAGTAAAATCAACAACCTACCTACCACTTTTTAATCAGTTTTCCACTCTGTACTTGTAATGATCAGAACTAATGATTTGTATTGCATTTATGAGTAAATTCTAGTCCTCAATTCTACATCCACTTTCCAGCATGTTCTCGCACAATGAGGAATAACTATATGACTGAGTGATCCCTAATCTTTGACGTTTCCCATATTTGCAAGATTAAAGCACCTTAATTCAAAATGAATGAGAGTAGCGAATAGGCATTACCGGTAGTCAAGGTGGCTCCGAAATTCTTCCAGCATGGGGTCAATCTTGTATATTCTCTGCCCATCTCCTGGAACTGGGATAGCGCGCAGTTTCTCCTCCACGACTGGTTCTTCAACTCCTTTAGTTACACCGTCAGTGATTGTTTCCTCAATGCCCTGAGTTACTTCTGACGATTCAAGTTTGTCTTCAGCCCCAACTTTTGTGCTTGCTCCAGCCGGTTTCGCTTTATTATCTTCAGGTATCTACAGCACAGTAAACAGAACGATTGTAGATGAAACCGACAAAAACCTAAACGGTGCTTTCTTTTGTAGAATTCTTGCTAGGTGCACATCCAGCTCAGTTTTCAGTGGCCCAAGAACCAGCACAGGGCCACAACTAACAAAATGCGCAAAGCATTGCACAATGCTGAAATAAGAAGCGGGAAACCTGACGCCTCCACGACTTGGTTTCGTCAGACAACGAAATGGAGATTTTTCTGGCACAAGAGCGTGTACCTGTGATTCTTCGGGTTGCGCTGCAGTGCCCGCGGCAGGTTCAGCAGAGGATAGCAAGTCGTCGCTACCACTGCCAGGCACCAGCACCTTACCTGGAACGCCCGCGCAGCTCAGAACGGTGCCTGCAAATGCAGAGCCAACTCCAACAGTAAGAAACAATACCACAGGTTGCAGTTACAGCAACAACAGAAAAAGGAAGAGAAGGAAAAAAGAGGAGAAAACATCTGAAGAGAAAGGAGGAAACGATCATAGCAATGGTAACACTAACGCATTTGATTTTTCCACGAGGAAAAAAAATGCAGGTTTCGAGAATTCAGAAAACCGCGATCGCTTCACCCAACTCTCCGTTCTTATCGAAATCAATCGGGGAGCAACACCGACATGCCACACACGCTCGCAACGTAGAAAGAGGAGAGAGCGAGAGGGACTAAAAATAGGGGACGAGATTTGAGGGCAAAGTGAGTGAGCGAGCGAGCCGTACGAGAGAAGGAGTCCTTCCTCCTGAAGAGCAGCGACGGCAAGTCCACCCCGCCCTTCCGCTCCACGCCAGATCGCGCCGACGAGACCCCACCGCCACCGGCGGCGCGCACGACGCCGAGCGTCGCGCCGGACACCGCGAATGACGCCATCCCAGATCTCAACGCCACCGGCCAAAATGCTGCGCCGAGACGAGTGAGGTGGCAGCCGAGGGAGGAGGAGTGATGGGGATATTAAGTGAGAAGAGAGGAGGAGCGGGGAGCAACGTGTGCGGCGGAGGTGGAAGCGGGGCGGGTACAGTGCTGCAGTGCATGGGGATTGGGGTGATAGACGCCACGCGAGGCGGGGAGGCGGGGCCCACGTGAAGTGTGTGTGGCGTCGTCTTCCTCGTGCGCGCGGGCAGAGGTGGCACCCGGCGAGGCGATCGCCAACCAACGGCTGGGAGCCCATTGCCTGCCCATCCGTCACACCCGTGGTGTACTTTTCTGTTGGTGAAAAATGCGAATACGCCACAGAGGTGTGTGGAAATTCAGCTCAAGAATAAAAAGTACGTGGAAATTGACTTGTCGGCTAAAAGAAATTTTGTAAGATTTTGGGATGATGTGTTCATTCTCTGCTTCGAGATCAAACTCACTTGACGACCTTTAGATTTTGCAGAAATATAGAACACTTTCTCCCTTGCATTTGGTAATTTTTTTTGAGAGCTTTAAAAGAAAACCTCAAATTCTGTGAAAATGTGAATTTGCACGTGATGCTTTGCCCACTTTTGCTTTGTAAAAGAGTGCGGGCGTCAAAAGTAAATTTCAAATAAATAAATGAAAAGCCTGTGCTCAAGCTGCTTCTTTAACGTGGCTAACCACGTCAGGCTACATCATGGTGTTCATGTGTCTTTCTAATTTTTTAGTTGGTATATTAAAATTTTCAATATTTGCCAAGTTAGGTGATTAGAATGGGCGCCACACTTTTTAAAGTTTAAAGAAATCTTGTCATATTTTTTCAAGTCAATGATGTGTGGGACCCCATGTTACAAAAAAATCTACCACAAGTGTAAACCTGAACTAAACAGGTGTCTAATTTAGTCAAATTTATCTAACTTGTGACACAATAAAATGTAACACGGTTAGACATCAACCACGCATGCGTTGTCTTCCTCAAGCCTGTCTCCACATGAATGGCTTGTCGTGCTTTCTCCATCGTTGGAAAGCAAGTTGATCCAAAACAAAAGGAAAAATAATCTAGCAAGAGTGGGGGGCAAACTCAACGTACAGAACGAGAAGCAATGAGTATTTAACTAGTCCAAACACCTGAAACCGTGCACTCATGCTTATTTTAACCCCTCGATGATCCTAGATGCCGGAGAGAGGCCGGTTTTTCTATAGTTCTGTGACCGGTGCTGATTAGTATGAGGAACCGTCTGAAACTTTTGCCGCCTCGTGGTCACTGGTCACTGGTTGACATCTCCGTTCGCTTTCGTTACCGTAGTCCGCCCAGTCCCAGATCACCGCTAGGCGTGATCACAGGGAAAAAAGGAAGATCACCGCTCGGCGTCGGGGAGAAACAGACGAAATGGTCCGGCCCGGTGAGAGGGGCCTACCGGAAGGCGCTTTCCCCGACCGCTAATTCAGACGTTGCCGTGTGATATTTCGAAAACTTTTTGCTGGACCGCTGTTCACGTTCCCAGAAGAGCAAACGAGTTCGGCCCGTCCACACGCCCGCTCCAGTTCTGTGTATCGACCTCAGGAAAGGTACTGCAGGTTACAGGAAATATTGCTCTCACACATGAGCTCTTACACAAGAGCAAAGGCCATTCTCTCTCAAAAAGGAGCAAAGGCCATTAACATTCATAATCATACCAGCTTAGATATTGACAACCCAGAAATCCTCTAAAGAGGTATCGGCAACCGGGAATGGAACAGCAAAAGCAGCCAAGTTGCCAGTATAATGACGCTGTCAATATCATACAGGAACTTCCTTGCCGTAGTTGGCACATTACATGCTCAGGAGAAGAAATGAGACCGAAGTGTGGGATCACCTCACACATTATCAATTTACAGCTTAAATTGAAGGTTATACATCCAAAAAACGCCAGCTCCGTGTCTGAAACCTCGTTTTTCTTTTGGCAAATGTAGCTATTAATCGTCCAATAGCTGATGTTAGGGCAGTATTAAGAAAATACCTGCAACCGTGTGGTTCTGATGGTGTCTAGATTAATTCTGGGATGCGGTTCCCTCTGTGCTCCTGACCAGTTTCTTTGAAGGGAAAACAACAGCAGCTATAGGTTTGTCTTCATACCCTCCACCTTCATCGATGACGAATCGGAGACCGTCGATGTGGAGCTTCCCATGGTGGCCACTTACAATGATGGTCTGCTTTCCAGCCAGATCCTGAAAAAGACGTCCATATATCAAAAAATCTGTTCCGGTGGTAAATTTCTATGCCCGAGAATAGAAGAAGCAGAGTAACGTGTAGAAAGATCTGAAGCCAACATGGCCAACTGACAGTGCAGGTCTCATCCTTCAGGCGACATAGGTACTATGAACCCAACACCATGTAGCCATGAATTGGTTTTGCGATCTATCACATTCACTGCCCCTATGCACATGCACCATGTGCCTGCTGTTTCAGCTAAAAGGGCTAAACCATCCAAATTTCCAAAGTATCAGATAAACTGATGTGATTTCTGAGACCAAAGTGCAATAAATTCACCTTGTATATGGGAATACACATGGTATTTAAAAATGACATGACAAACGGCAGCACCGCTAATTAAGAATTAAGAGCCAAGGGAATACTCAATCGGTTGCTACTTTAAGCATATTTGAAGCATGACAACTTGTAATTAATTTTCCTGCATACCTCACTACTTTCTTCTTTCTACAGATCACCGAGGTTTATGTCAAAGAAAACTGGCTCAATTATTTGATAAGGTAAAAAGGACAAATTGGCCGGTGTCAGTACTTGCATCATAACTAGTAAAGATTATGTGCTCACACACCTGGTGAGAAAACTCTATCCTTTCATTCCAACACTGGCTTGTAGTCCTATCTATATAAACTAGTCCAAAGCAAGCATAAGATTGCCAGGGGAAATGCACACATTGACTTCCACAGTTCAGAGGAGTGAAAAATCAAACTATTGTGGCGTTAACTGTGCAGGCTCCACTCAGACTAGTAGTTCTATGAATAATTACAAACTAAACTCCAATGTTAATGTTAGACTTTAGTGCCAGTGGAACAGCTAACATGGTGACATGGTGTAATATCAAGCCAATGACAAGATCATTAATACTGCAAACGATTTTTAAATACATGACTGCATGCACATCTCATAGCATTTATAGATGCATTCTGAAGAATGTGATGGTCTCTTCTCTAAAATGCATGTTACAGCCTATGCATTTACAAAAGCATTCTTCAGACTACGTTGGTCTCTTTTCTAGAATAGACATGGTAATCGGATGCACCGAATGTTATATCTAGTTGCAAACTTTGAGCAACTACACGAGAGGGCACCTAGGTAGCTACAACACCAAATTAGATAACACGACAATGAAAAAATAACAGAAGCGAAAATTGTTTGTCTCTGGTAAGATAATGTGCAAAAGGGTCACATATTAGCTCACCTGTGGTATGTTCCAAACGTCCTGCCTCCCGCTAAGCATTTGAACCTTTGGTACCCTTGTGTCTCTAGTTCTCAAAACTCTAAGCTGCTCATTCAAATCCATGGACTTCTCCAGGCCAGCATGAACCGCTATCAGTTTACAAACAATCTGGCCTTCATCCGTATCAATAGGCACGTTTTCCTGCCATTCAACCCATAACATGAAACACCAAAGGAGAAATATCTATTGCATCTCTACCTATACTTAATACTTTGCACAAGAAAATGAATGCATACCTCCTCATGGATCCAAACCAAGTCATGCAGAAACCTCTTGTGCTCCTCAGGCACAGCTTTCTTGAGATCTACAATGAAATTAGAACCACCGGCAAATCAGAAGCTGCTTGGTTAAATTCAGGTGGGAGCTTTGCTAGCTATGAATATATGCTCTCTTTATTGTGTGAGAAGCTATTAAATACATGCTTACACACTCGTGATGAGATAAATGAATTTGTTGTTTGGTGTCATTGATGAACTATGGTATTCACTCGGACAGTTACCTTGCAATAATGGAGAATAGCTTGCTAAGTTCTAAGGTATTCCGTTAAAATAAGAGGGTCTAGAGTCAAAACTAAAACGTCATCAAAGCATTCGAAAACATGTTTGGCATTCATTCACCTATCTATAAAAGACTACTCACAATATTGTACTTTGAGAACCAAAGTACTAAACTACCAATACTGCTCAAATGTAATTTGTCCCACCTGTATTCTTTGTGACTATCTGAAAAGGGCTAATTAATATGGTGTAGCCTACTGTCATTCTAATCCTGCAAGCATTACCGCTTAACATAGTTATTTAATGTTCCTGTATCTTCTTGTGCCTACCTATTTTAGATTTGAATTTTTTTTCCTTTTTACCGTGTACTCGCTTCCTTGCTTCTATAGACACTAATTTAGTTCATGACAGACATGTATAAATTGTCAGCTTTCGTTTCTTTGAAGAAATAACCTTCTGTTTAAGACATCTTATGTTCTCAACACAGGTGTTCGTTAATACTTAATGCTTCAAACAGCGGAGCTTACAACGATTGCCACCGACCACGAATTCACATCATTTGGACCCTGTTAAATGACTTCAACAACCATATCTCCGGTTGTTATAACCATTTCTCTGATAGTGGCAAGTCACGTCATAAAAGCAAAGTATAAAGAATGATGATAACTAGTACTAACCGAGTGAGCATGGAAGCAAGAAACTAAATTGATCGAGGAATTCCTGAACTGACCTGGGGATCCATGGGCGACGCCGTAGGACTCGAAGGTGGGTTGCGCGTCGTAGATAGAGCCCTTGTACGGGAGCCCCTTCTTGGGGTTCCACCTCTCCTTGATTACGCCGCCCCATCTCCTCCCTTGCACGTGCATGTCCTCGTGCCCTGGCCCGCGGAACCAACCCTCGTGCGCCTCGTTGTCGATGTACTCAGCCCAGGTGGCGGCGAAAGGGGAGCCGTCGGGGGGCGGTGGCAGCGCCCCGACGAAGGCGGCGAAGGCGAGGTCGTGGTTGCCGCAGAGGAAGACGTGGCGCTGGGCCGGGTGGCGGGCCCGGAGCACGAGGAGGAAGTCGAGGACGCGGCGGGTGTGTGGGCCGCGGTCGTTGTAGTCCCCGAGGAAGATGATAAGCGCGGCGGCGAAGGCGTCGGCGGGCAGCGCGGACTGCAGATTCGCCCAGAGGCTCTCCAGCTTCGAGACGTAGCCGTGGACGTCGCCGACGCAGATCACCGTGCGGGGAGGGGGAGGCGGAGTTGCTGCCATCTCGCCGGCGTCGTTTCCCCGGTTGCTCGCGGAAAACGGGAGAGGAAGCGGAGAGAGCAGAGAGCCACAGAAGCAGAGTTTGGTTGAAATCGACCTGTTTGGCAGGGATTTAACTTCTCAGGTAAGTCAGTGAAAATAGTCTAATAGCTGTTGAGCATTGGATACTGTTTGAGTTTATGAACTTTTTTAAAAATATTATCTTTTTCCCTTAAATCACAACACTGCCACACAAATTGAAAGAATTGCAAAAATCTATAGCTGTCGGCAAGCCAAACGCCGAAATGCCGCGATCGGCAGCCCAATCGCCGAGATCCGGGCGAACCGGCGAGCCAGCTGCCGATTTGTGCTAGTCGGCAATCCAGCTGCCGACTTGCTCCAAGTTGGTGCCGACTTGCTCCAAGTCGGCACGCCCGCTGCCGACCAGCCCCGCACCGCCGCGCCACGGCCCACCTCCTCCGACTCTGCCCCCGCAGCAGCAGGCGCCGCCGCCCCCGATCTCGCCGCTCTCCCCGCCTGCCTCCTCCCCACCACGAACGCCACCCTCTCGCTGTTCGGGGGAGCTCCAAGAAGGCGAGCCGCCGCAGCCACAGCCTCTCCGCCGTAGCCGCCGCCGGCCTCCTCGCCGCGCCGCCTCCCCGCCCTCGCCGCGCCAGGCCGTGCCGCCGCCGCCGCTCGGTCGGGTCGCGTGCGTGCGTACGTGTGTGCCCGTGTGCGCGCCCGTGCCGGTTAGGGCTATCGGCAGATGGGCTGCCGATTTGGCCCGTGTCGGCAAATGGGCTGCCGATTTGGCCATGTTGGCAAATGGGCTGCCGACCAGACCACATTTTTGCAATTCTTTCAATTTATGTGGCAGTGTTGTGATTTATGGGGAAAAAATAATATTTAAAAAAAATTCGTTGAGTTACGCATGTTCCTCTCATTGAAAGTTTTGCTTATTTGTCAGCACACACCTACCAAAGCCTGATGCTTTATGCATGGCAAACTTGCCATGTCAGAATTTCTTTCAAGTAACATAAAATAGGAAATCTATGAAGTGCTCTAATGGCATTCAAACAGTATATTACACTTGGATTTGTTTCTGCACTCTGTACTGAAACACCACTGCAGAACAGTGCAATGTTTATGGATTCCTAATATTCTGGCATTCTAACTGAAGAAGCTCCAGCATGTAAAAGGGAAACAACCGAGAAAAGATGAGCGGCACCTTTGTGAACAAACCAGAGAAACAAACTGGAGAGTTGATCAATGATCATTTTAGCCGGATACAAAGAAGGAACTGGTTGCCACAAAAAAACTGAGAGGCAACTACCTTAACTGAACAATTCAGAAAAAATAAATTTTCATACAAAGGAAACTATTCTCTCCGTTCATAATCCAGAGAGCTTTAGGGTGTGTTTGGTAGCTAGCATGCCCTCAGATATTCCCTCCTCAACCCACTTTTCGCTGTTTGGTAGAGTATATGTGCCTCCCCAGCCATGTCCACCTCAACCTACAAACCCCCCTTAGCAATGCTCACATGGAAACCCATGAGGTGAGGTTCCCACCTCATTCTGGCTGTCTTCGTCCCGAAAAAAATCTCCGCGCAACCCACCAAGCCCCCTCGGCACAGCATATCTCAACAGATACAGCGTACCAAATAAGATCTTAGCTCAGCATATCTCAGCACATACAGGCTACCAAACACACTACAGTTATATACACTCAGCATGTCTAGACTTAGCATGTCTCAGGGGATAATAGCCATGCCAGAGTAAGATGGCTAGCAAACACACCCTTCCTGAACTGAAACAAACCAAACTATTACCGCATGGATCACATAAAAACAATGCAAGCGTCGCAGATTTTGCAATGCTCGCTGCATAGATGAAATGAGCACAAAAGGATACAGAGATCAATCACATCTGAGGCTAACTATACTTACTAACAGTACAATGGTCAAACAATAGGCTTTTCTTGGCATAGAAACAACGGATACAAAAAGAAATTTCGTAGAAATAACCAAAAGCACTCATACAAAGCTATCGGGAACACAGTACCTCACGTTCTCTCTCGTTCGGCCATTGGATTGTGTTCGAGGAGGGCAAGATCAGTGCGCCGGTGCTGTCGCCGGGCAACTCCCGAGCTCAACAGCCAGGGACGCACTACTGAGGTAGAGGAGCGAACATATCCAGGCTTGGATTGCGTGGAGGCGAATGGATTAGAGGGGGGAAGCACCACTAGCGGCGAGGAGAGGGGAGAAGCGGGAGGAAGGAGGGGACGGTGGGGTGGGGGGACAACGGACGAGCAAAAGAGGCCATGTCAACGGCTAGATGGCCAGAGGTTTTAGATAAGACAGTGAAGCAGTGAGTCGTGATCTTTTGGTGTCAAACAAGAGGTGGCCACTTCTATGACAGTGTATATAACTTTGAACTTGTGAAAACTTGCTGCGATTTTTAAAAGATGTATGTTTTATTTTCTAAATTCAGAAATATTTTCCTTCTACTTGGATTTGGAACAAGTTCTTGATATGTTTTCAACAGATGATATGTGACGAAGGAGGCAAAGGCGAGATCATGGTTGCCTCAGAGGAAGACGGCGCTAGGCCGGGTGGCGGCCGCATAATAGTTGATTCTAACATTTCCTGACTTGTGCAATATAGTGCAACTTTCCATATTTTTTACATGCTTAAGTGCAAATCGTTTGTGCACTATATGTTTTTGGAAAGGATAATGCTCATGTGCATCCATTGTATATTCATGAGAAACCGATGTGACAATGTACGCCGCTGATGTTGTGTATTCCAGTAGTTTTTTAATGAAACTATTGTTTATTATAGTAAGAAAATTTAAACTTTAGTAGTTATTCATGTGGCGGTACCAGCATTCTGCTGCCACTGTGCAGTAGCGCTGCGTGGATGGAGTAAAGCCGGCGAGTTGCATCAGGAACGATCGAAGAACTTACAAGGTTCGTGAGTGCTCAAGCATGGTCGCTTGGTTTTCCAAACTCAGGATTGGCTGAGCTGCTGTTTTGGTCAATTGGAATGTGCGATCCTGCAACATTTGGTCGTTTCAGAAAGTGTATTATCGGTGAAAACAAGCAGCAACATCAAAAAGCCATAAATCTCGACAACACTGATACACATATAAAAGAAGTCCTATATACAGTAGATAATTTATCCTATAAAATTTGAATTATCTATTATTCATTGTAGAATTTATATTTTTTATTTCTCGATACGTGGATCTGATTTGGATTTTAAAAAATTCGTAACACTTAGTGGTGCTACGTTTCGCACGCTACCACCTAGGGGGACGGTAGCACTATAACTTTTGTCCTTCAGAGATCACACATGCGATCAGAGAGGCAAAACTAGCGATAGCGAGCATGCAGGAAGAGGCGTGGCATGTAGACGGAGCGAAGCGCCGGGTGGTGGACAGGTGCAGCTTCCCAGCCAGTTCCAATCTCCGATACCCCCTCCATCCCCGTCCCCGTCCCCGTCCCCGTCGCCCCCTCCTTCGCGCGCCACTGCCTCCCTGACAGCGCCAACAATAGACCAAAACCGCAGCTTCATCCATCGATCACCGTCTCATGTTCCCCGCGCCACTCCTTCCCGCAGGTTGCACAGGCTAGGAGATGCCGTTACTCCATCGATCGCGTCGCGCACGCGTCACGCGCCCCTGCAGCGGTTGTGTGCGTCACCTCACCGAGGAATCTTCTTCCTCCTGCCGCTTCAGTGCATGGGGATCACGCGAGTGGCTGCCCGGCTGCCGCTGCATCTCGGATGCCCCGACGCGGCGCCCCCGCGTATAACAGCACAATATTAAAAAAATTCTCTCTCCTGTTGACGTCAGTGGGGGCCCACCCGCTGACGTCAGCCGCCACACGCCGCCCACTTGCCCCGCGGACCGGCCGCCCCGCCGCATGTCGCCAAACCCACCGAGGGGCCCGGCCGTCCCACTCCGCCACGCGCCGCCGCCATGCCGGCCGGTCGCCGCCGCCCCCCTTTTCCCGCCGCCCGCCTCTCTCCCTCTCTCTTCTCCTCCTTTCCCCCGCCCACCTCCTCCTCTCCCTGGGACCGCCCGCCTCGCCGCTCGCTGCCTCCTCGCGCTTGGCCGCCGGCGCCGCCGCGCGTCTTCGCCGTCGGGAGCTCCGCCACCGCCGCCCGTGTCGACGCCAAGGCCGAGGCGGAGCCGCGCGTCCCCTCCAGGCTCCACCGACACCGGCGCCGCCTCGCCCCTCCCTCCTCGCCTTTGGCCATGCCGCCGCCGCCAGACTCCCCGACCCCGCCGTCGCCTCCTGTCGCCGCCTCCTCCCCGGCCGCCGCGGTGAGCCTGCCCCGCCCCTCTCCCTTCCCGTGGCCCAAAGGCCCACGACGCACGGCCCGCAACGCCCGGCCGGCGAGCCGGCCCACTTCCCGCCCCGGTGGCCCGGACCCTCCGGGCTAAAACAAAAAAAAAGAAAAAAAGAAAAAGAGAAAAGAAAAGAAAAGGAAAAAGAAAAATAAAAGAAAATAAAAATAAAACCCTAGGGGCCCACTGGCCAATGACTTAGGCTAGAATAGTTTAGGTATAAAATTATTTTAGGTTATTTTTGTAATTAGAAAAATTGCAGAAACTATTTAAAAATGGTGAAAGCTTATAAAATTTACCAAAAATTCATACTAACTCAGAAAATTATGAAAATTTTATATTTGGAATCAGTGAAACATGAAGTATCCATTTAAAATAATTTTGGCTATATAATTGTGCTGTAAATTTTCATTATTAATTAAAAATGCCTTAAACCTTGTATAAATCACTATAAATTCAATTTTTGCCCAAAAATTATGAAATTTTGCCAACATGACCAATAAACCATACATTACCACTTAAAAATAACCTCATAATATTTTGATGTCCCAGAAATCAATTAATTAAGAATAATAGTCAATTAACGATTACTCGGTCGACGGTAATTGTTAAAACCCTAGTTTTCGATACTCGTCTCAAAAAGACCCGAACTTAATTACAAATGTTTTCAACTCTAAATGATTAGCTAGTGTCATGCATTCCATACAAAATTCATACCATATCATCTTGGATGCTTATTTATTTATTTCCGTTCTTTTCGTCGTCGCTTTTGTAAAACCCTATAAACCGGCGACGAGGGAGTGGAGCCACAGCAATCCGATTTCCAGGAATCCAAAGACTTTCCCAGTCTAGGCAAGCTGAGCTTGCGACATTGCTATGCTGATTTCTTTGCTACTATGTTAATCGTGATGTGCCCTGATTATGAATTGCTTTAGCTCAATTGCATGACTTGTGATGATGTTACTATCGTTTTAAGGTTTAACTTGACGTGTCATCAACTTGAACCCTTAATAAGTGAGATGAGAGATGAGGGAGCATGGTCGGGAGGGCGGCTGTACAATGTTGGGGTTGCTCGAGCCCGACGTTGAGTTTACTGGAGGTACAGCAGTAACCCTCGCTTGATGCTCCCTGAAAAGTCGCGAGGTAGTTGGTTGTGCCAGGAATCATAGTTGATGTCTGGTTGGTGCCTGCTCATGGTGGACTAGCTATCCTTATGAGCCGGACCGAGAGAATCTTTATGGAGTCATCGACCAATCAAGGTCTCTTTGTGTGAAATTGAATTGAATGATGTTGATCTGTAGGTCAAATCATGAATCTCTGTTGTTATATGATGTTGATCGGTTGAATTTGGTTATATACTGATTGAGGTTAACTGGGTCGTGTTAATCTTATATGAACGTCATGTCCAGGCACTACTAAGTCTTGCGAGTACGTTTGTACTCATTGGTAGTTGTTATTGCTTGCTTAGGAACAGGTGAACCCTCTCTCGGTGACTACTTCCCTGAAGACACTTGATCGGTTATCTCTTCAGCTTTACGAACTTGTGGACCGATGTTGGGTATTTTGGGTCTTTTGAGATACTAGCTTGTATCTCAGGGTAAAAACTGCATGTTTTCGCTGTTTACTTCTCGTACTTAAGGCCTTCGGGTCGAATATATGTAAATTAAGTAATTGCCCAAATGTAAGGAACGTGTACTATCTATCTGGTAATCCTCCCTGTAGAGTTTGTGCAATGATATGCGAAGTTATTTACCATGGCTCTTCGCACACAGTGTGTGTATGGTTGAAGTGTACGAAGAGGCGGTAGGAAGTTAATACGAATCTCCTGTACGAGGTTCGTGATCACGAGTCGAGTGACCCGCCAGCTGCGATGTGACTGCTGGCTGGGCAGGGTGTGGACGTCAGTGTTGGACTTTCGGGTGACCCACCAATCTGTGCTATGGCCGATTGGGTTAGGGTATGGGCACGGACGTCGGGCTCGTCTCGCGATTGTGATTCTCGTCACGAAAGCCAAGTATTAACCCACTACAGGGTTTCGGAACCATATTTGGCTTACTGAATGATATCCGTTTCTGGCCGGTTGGACCAGCAGTGAGACATACGACCAGGTGGTCAGGTGGAGTTCGTATGCAGTGCTGATTCGGTGTCGGAACCTTAACGGTGTATACACGCGAGGTAACGTGTATCCACATTAAGCGGTTGCTCGGTCTTTGACGACGTATCATACATTAAGCCAGGTACGATTTCGGGTCCCGACACCGCGGCTGTCCGTTTTGCTCAGAGTCGGAGCCCATCCGAGGAAGGGCAGGAATGGGAGGAGGTGGAACACCCCATGCGCAAACTCGCTGCCCAGCAATAACCCGGGATCCGGGCCTCAAGGTTCCCGGTGACGGCCCGGGTGGTGGCCGGGTGCTCGGTGATGTCGACTGGAGGGGTGTTAACGGCGGTGGTGCGGGCGCTGCCAAGCCCAATCTCTCGCCACCGTCGCAGGCGCCGCACCAAAGGAGGCGCGCGCCGTGTGACGTGGAGGAGGAGGCGTGGGAGCTCCTCCGGGAGTCGGTGGTGCGCTATTGCGGCAGCCTCGTGGGCACGATTGCCGCGTGCGACCCCAACGACGCCATCCCGTTCAACTACGACCAGGTGTTCATCCGGGACTTCGTGCCCTCGGGCGTCGTGTTTCTACTGAAGGGGGAGTATGACATCGTCCGCAACTTCATCCTGCACACGCTCCAGCTCCAGGTGATGCCTGCTCCTCCACTGGTCCCTTCACATTTCGGTCGATTGGTGTCAATACAGAGGGTCTTTTTTTTTGTTAATGTGTATGCATTTGATGTTGATGCTGCTAAATCCTAATAAGATATCGGGAAAATCTATTCGGGACACGATTTCCAACCTTGCCTTACCGTGCGGTGCCCCTATTCCTGTCTAATGTCAGCACACGCGGTCTACATAAATTCAATTCAGGAGCGGTCTACATAAATTCAATTCAGGAGCACGTGTCCTATCACCAACTTGATAAAATTTCCCTACTGTACAAGCGATCATATACGACCTCCATGCTATGCTCATCCTCGTACATCTAAAAGATGAATTTGCGGATCTCAGCCTACAATAGTGTTAAATTTAAAAATAAAAAATAATTTATCTCTTAAACCGTTCATCTAATTTTATGATTTGTTTGCACCGTTGAGTTTATCTCAACGAGAGCTTGAAAGCTAGATCTCACTTGAGTATGTTTCTCGACGAAGTTTTTTTATCGTCAATGGTTACCAGGTTAGTAGCCAACAGTTGTCAGATTGGTAACGAATGGTTACCTTGTGGTAACTGATCTACTATTAGGTATTGTCACACTGTTATATAAGTTCATAAATGAAGTAGTGGAGTGTTATCAAGTAGTAATTGGTGGTATCATACCATCGGAGCACTGTTATGTAAGCTCTAGGGTGTGGGGATGATGTTCGATAGCCTAGTAATCGCTGACTATAACTTGATAACTAGTCACTAACAATGTGATAAGTCATTCACTACTACCAAGTAACTACTGACGCTGAAAAAATTTATCGAAACATATCGACATAGTATCTAGTTTTAAAGTTCTTGTCACAATGAGGTGAAAATGAGTCATCAATCGGGTAAACAATTTGAGAGATAGAACGTTTTAAAATTAGAAATTAAGGGCATCTTGCTAATGTCATGTTGTGATTGACTTTACATGTCTACATGGTGCATCGTGGTGCACATTTTAGACAGAGGAAGAAAAGCATGCTCGAATCATTCATGCGGTAATTCAATCCCAATAGAGGGCCGTGGTTGATGGGTCGACGCATGGGACGACTAGGTAGCACACGTCGCAACCTAGTTTGGTCCATAAGATATTGCATCTACCTAATTCCAAAAGGCACGACCTATAATAAATTAGTTGAAATGAAGAAATATATGTTTTCATTTACTGAAGTCAACATCAAGTTAACACTTCTCCCAAGAACTATATTTTGTTGATACCTTACTGCTCGGGTAGGACGTGGGGCTTAACGACTCCACGTTCGAGTCGGTAACTGGCCCACGATGTCGGTAAGAACGAGGAGGGCAGCCCTAGCGAGGAGACTTAGATTGCATCTGCTTCCTCGCGCCGTCCTCTGTTTTTGTTCCTTTTCGCTGCCGCTATTTTCCGGCGATCCCATCCCGACGTCCGCGTACACGGCTGTGCGGGAGAGCAGGCCTCTGAGTACCGTGTCTAGTGCGCCTGAGTTGGCTCATTCTATTTATGGCTATGTCATGATATGTTTCTGCATTAGATTAATTCGAAAATTGCTAATTATTTCAACAGGTTCCTGGCCAACATTGTTGTGGCAGGTTTGCAACTTATGAACTCTGCTCGAACCTTTAGACTTACTTGCTAAGTGATGTTCATTGGTCCAGTTTAGCACCTCGAGACCTTGTCGCGTGTTCAGTTCGATTATTTGGCACCAGTTGTCGTTGCTCTTGCTTACAGTTCTCAAGCTGTTTCTGTTATTTGCAGCTCACAGTGGCATGTATCAGATGAACCGGCCAGAGATTGCAGCAAGAGCTGTGGAGGTGGCTGAAAGGCGTATTGCCACGGATAAATGGCCTGCATACTACGATACCAAGCGTGCGCGTTTCATCAGCAAACAAGCCCGGCTTTTCCAAACTTGGTCCATTGCCGGTTTCCTTGTGGCCAAGCTTCTACTAGAAAACCCTGAAAAATCAAGAATACTCTGGAACAACGAGGATGAGGAAATTCTTAATGCTCTGAATCTCATGGCTGATGCATCCAACCCGAAGAGGAAGCGTGTCAGGAAAGTACTGAAGAAGACCTACATTGTGTAATTCCAGCAGCAGTTTCAACCATTAGGGTTCATGGATGTGGCGTTTACTTATGAGAGAATTGTATATACCACTAGGATTTGTACATATTACCAAGTGAATTTTGGTAGAGAAAATGCCTAGACTTTGAGATGCTTTCATGCTGTTGTAGTGAGGTACTAGTAGGATCAAGGTTTTCTACCTGGCTTCCTAATAATCACATCAACAGAGATTTACTGCAGCAATGAAATCATCACACCGCAACACAACTATACTATTAACAGAAAACGGTGCCATCCAGGCAGTACTGATGCACACAGCAACACAGGCCCATAATTAAGTCAGTAACAGACACATAACTGCTGAAACCGTGCTCCTAACTTCATGGCATTAGCAGAGAGACAAGTTACAGAACTTATTACTCGACCTTACATGAGTTACTACTACTTCCCAGCAATATCAAGTAACAGCTTATTCCAGATGCCACCCAGGCACACACTACTGTTGCACAGTGCAATACAACAGGATGCAATATCCGATATTGAGATGAAATTGTTTGCAAACCCGTGACATCCCTTAAAAAGATTTGCTCCCACAAGCCCATGACTTACCCACCCGTGCTGATTTGATATTTGATGGTATTAACAAGGAATAGAGTTACAGGCATAACAGCCGACCTTACTCTACATCCCAACATTGGCAGGTGACAAATTTTCAACAGAAAACTGCAGGGAAGTGGGGAAGGCGGGACTACTACTACTTCTAGCTACCATGGTATGGATATTCTTCGGAATACAAAGTACTACTACCACCACTAAAAGAGCTCAAACTCGATGTCGTCTCCATTCAGCCGGAACTCCAGACACTTGCCTTCCTTTTTCTTGCGTGCCGCCACCGCCACAAGGGTTGAGGTGTCCATACTTTTTGGGGTCTCCGGCGGTGCAGTCCATCGGATCAAAGCCCAGTTCAAGCCTTCGAAGAAGGGATGCCGCTTGATCTCAGCTGCTCCTCTTGTCGAGCCTAGCCGGTGCTCTGGCTCCTTTACGAGCAAACATCTTATCAGATCACGTGCATGGAAGCTAACAGCTGGGCTATCAGGGAACTTCAATCCCTGTGAGACCACATTTGTAAGTGTCTCATCATTTCCAGGTCCTCTGAATGGTGTCCTGCCATAGAGCAATTCATAGAGAAAGATGCCAAGAGTCCACCAGTCGACCGAGCTACCATGGCCATCTCCTCTGATGATCTCCGGGGCAAGGTATTCATGGGTCCCAACAAATGAATTTGACCTTGCATCAGTTGGTTCAACGACAAGCTGCGGAAGTGAGGGTTTCTTCAGGGGCTCAGCTCTGGGCCTCCGTGCCCTGGAAGGGGTCAAAGATACCAGCCGAGGCGTGAAGCAAGAAGAATTGGCCCATGACGGTTGGATACACAGTGGATCGATGCAGCTTTCTGCACAAGGCCCAGAAGGCCTCGGAGGCTCATCTCTTCCTACTGATGAGGACCTCACAAGCATTGGACTTACTGAGCACCTCAGGGACAGATCAAAGTCAGAGAGCATGATGTGGCCATCTTCACGAACAAGTATGTTCTCAGGCTTCAGATCACGATATATGACCCCCAGCATATGGAGATATTCCAACGCTAGGAGAACTTCAGCAACATAAAACCTACAAAAGGATAATTATCGTTGTGAGTTATGATAGTTCAATCCACAATCTTGAGCTAAAAATCATCAATCAAAGATTATGTCAACATCAGTATAGACGACTTCAGTTCAGTTAGTTCAACCAGCTCCATCATGGAAAACTCAAGCGCAATAGGACATCATGAGAACACACAAATAAAGACTGAAGCTACATACCTAGCAGCGGCTTCTGAAAAGCTTCTAGTAGGTTGCTTCTGCCTTAGGACATGCAGGTCACCACCTGGACAATACTCCATGACTAGGCAAGACAGATTGTCTGTCGTGAAATAGGAATACAGGGTAGGAAGAAATGGGTGGTCGAGCATTTGCAGTATCTCCCTCTCAGTTTGAGCTCTGAGCATCTTCTTTCTGCTTATTAGGTACTCAATGTCCATAACTTTCAATGCAAACATGCAGTCTGAACCCACCAATTCAGCTAGATAAACAGTTCCAATATCTCCACAGCCAAGTTGTTTGAGAAGCTTGAAGTTCTTCAGTCCTAAGCTCCCTTGTTGGATCCCCATGCGCCTTATGGCTCCCCATCTCACATCCTTTGACATATGAGGCCTGCTGCCATTAGCACTGAAACTGCCATAACTATCATCGCTGATGCTCGTACTGGTGCTATAATCACCGATGCTGCTCTTCGAGCTCTGGGAGCATTCGCCCTTCTCCTTCGATCTTGACAAGTCACCAGACTTTGAACCATGGATGTCACCAACACCACATCCAATTCCTTCAGCGCTGATAGAGCTAACAGCAGCCTTCTTGTTGGTTGGTGCTGGAGTCCTGGGTTCATCCTGAAGGGCCTCCTGCT
Organism: Stipa capillata; assembly: GCA_019208055.1. Lineage (NCBI taxonomy): Eukaryota > Viridiplantae > Streptophyta > Magnoliopsida > Poales > Poaceae > Stipa > Stipa capillata. The sequence continues at coordinate 330,088 of JAGXJF010003915.1, read as the reverse complement.
GCTTATTAGTGTGAGGTTTGGAACCTTTTGCCTCGCAATGCTTATGGATGCCATTGCTGCAGCTGGTTCAGGTTTAACCTTCTTTTTCGTGGAGGTTTTATTGCGAAACACTGGCCTCACGAGGCGTGAACCACCTACTGGCACAGCCCTGGGGCTAGATGCTTTGGCAGATTTCCCCTTTCTTGGTTTGGCCACAGTTGTTCCTGCAGATGGGTCTTCACTTGCCTCCAATGACCTATTACTGATCACATCTTGGATTCTGGTTTTTTGGACCTTAGCTTTGGCTGGAGATACTGCTCGCAAATGCTTGTTAGCTGAGCTCTTATTGTGCACCTTCTTACTGGCTTCAATTGACTTAACGGATGAACTTTCTACAGCCTTCTCAGGCAAAATAGATGCTTTCCCAACCTTATTCTTCTCATCCTGCTCCTCATTGGCTTGAACCACAACAGACGTATAAAGCTTCTTAATCGCTCCTGCTTCCGAAGGATTCGACACAGCTGTGGGCTTTGACATCCTCTTCATGGCGGCCATCTCCGAAGCCTGGGAGATGCACATCTTCCTCAGGGCCTGCTTCAAGCTCACGGACTCCACGATCTCTGAGCTTGACATAGGCGCCTTCCCAAGCGCGATAAGCCTCTTATCCGTGCTTGTCTGCCCAGAAGCCCGGGCCGAGGTGCGCACGTTGATCGATCTGAGGAGCCGGTCGAGATCATCCTCAACGGAGCACGACCGCGCCCCATGCTCCTGCCCCATCGGCTTCACCCTCACCCTCAGGTGGGTGACCCCGCCCGCACCGGCATCTTTCGTCTCATCCACCAGTTCGACAATCTCCGAGCACCCTGAAGAACCCATCCTCTCAAGCACCGCCACCTCCAGACCTGCTCCTAGATCGCTAACTTACGGAGCTCTGCAACTAACAGCCGCATCTGCGTGGAGGCGGTACGACGGCTCATGCGCTTCAAGTTAGGACCGGCGGGTGCCTGCAGTTTGGTGACCAAAGAAGCAGCTTTTTTGGATCAAGAACCAGCATCACAAGGCCCTGCAAGAGAGCAAAGATAAACTAGATCAGGTGATGCAAAACAATCTTCTGTTTCCAGGAAAAAAAAAGAGAGAACCTCGTTAACACTAACATAGTGGACAAAAGAAGCTTAAATCTCAAGAAAAGCTGGAGCTTGAGCCGATCTTGGCTCCCACTAGTGTTCCTTATTATCTCACCGCCGCTCCAGTTCCCCACTCCGTAGTTAAATTTTGAAAAAAGAACAGATAAAGAAAGAAAGCAAAAGAACATAGATGCGGTAGGTGAGGTGGGGTTTTGCACTTTTTGTAGCAAAATGATGCAAGATCCGTAAACCTCTGGACTAAAAGGGAGAAGGACACAGGCAGCTCAGCACAAAAAATGGGGATTAAGCATTTAAGCTTAGAGCTAGCCAAAAGTACCAACACACAGACAAAAAAGAAGAGATTTTGTCTACGAGACAGCCGGGGGTTGGGGGTGGGAAATCTTACCGGCAGGAGGGCGGCGGCGGCGGCGGCGTCGGCGGCAGATGAGAGATTTAGGGTTTCGAAGGAGCGGCGAGGAGCAGGACAAGGAGGAAGCGGAACGAAAAGGTGGTAGACAAGCAAGGGAAGAGGCGGCACTCAGCTTGAGCAGCAGCGGCAGCAATGCGCCGCGCACAACGAGGAGCAAAGAGGGAGACGAAATGAGAGCTGCCTCTCCCCTCACACCTATGACGCTCCCCCCCCCCTCTCTCTCTCTCACTGCGCCTCTCTCCCTCTCTCTATCCTCTCTCTCTCTCTCTAGCTGTGCCTTTCTCTCTCTATCAGCGGCAGCCCTATACACGGGACGCGCCCCCACCGCAAGCCAATAAAATCCCACCCCACACCACCCTAGGATTTACGCTTGTTTATTGATGGCTGGCATTTATTAATACCTGTAGCGATGCATAGCGTGCCTCCCCCTTCCACGCCCTTCTCTCTCTCCTCGCCCTTTTCGTGTCTCCGTCTCGAATGTCTAGCCACTGCCTTTTTCTTTTCCTTTTCACTTGTTTTATCACCCATCAACGCTGAACTGCCGAAGCCAAGGGCGACAAGAATACGACCCGGATGCGAAAAGCAAACGGTAATTAAACAAGTACGGACATAGAGACTTAGGAGTAGTAGTTTACTGGATGGTGGCGAACTAGTAGAGCAGCGCTGTACATGGAAAAGAAATGTCCTCTCAAGAAAAGAAAAAACGAAAAAGGATGGCCAGAAATCGAATTGAAGTCATATATTCGCAGAACGCGATATGACGCTGCCCTTACCTGCGTGGTCCGTCACGTCAACAGCGTTATACTATTATCCTGCCGCTGGACGCTGCCGCTACACATGGTTACCACTTAACCACAGGGTCAGAGGCTCAGAGCACGGCCTCCCTAATCTAATGGGTTCTTTTTACCACAACCACAGCAACAAGAAAACAAGAAGACAGCTGCACTTGCTGCTGCAGCGGTGCAGTGGCGAGTGACGGAGCGAGCTCGTGACGGGCGGTAGTGTAGCACTGCTGTACCGGCCGCGTCTGCCCGCCACTCCGCTCACAGGCGCCTCGTGGTCGCCTCGTGTTTCCCTGCCGTGCCGCTCGCTCGCTCCCCACCGCCGCCGCCCCGTTCGCATTCATTTGTTCCGCGCGCGGCTCGCTTTGAGTCGCTTCGCGCCGCCTATCCCTCTGGCAAAAACACCGGTGTCGCCTCGTCCAGTCGTCCTCGCTAATCGCCGGTTGCCAGTTGCCACGTACGGCCGCCGGACGGGCTACTGCTGCTAGCCGGCCCCCTCGGCATCGCCTTGCCGATACCACGGATTTTGCCCTTTTTGAGGGACGTCGCGACTTGCAAGCTGTAGAAATAAATACGTACGATGAAACAGATCGATTGTGACATGACATTTCGGAACAAGAAACCCTGTTTGGTTTTGCCGGACAAGGGATGCGCGGCCAAGCCAATCGTGGCCTTGCTCTCAGCACGAGCGATGGCGTCAACGAGAACAGTAACGTTCGTGGTGGCGGCAGCCGTACGTTGCACGTAGAACGTGAGCAGCGCTAAAGCTACGCATGGGTTCCATCGAGTGCCCGTATGCGACCCTCAAGTGACACAGCTCTTTATTCTTACTCCGTACTTCTTGCCGGTGTTCCATTTCGTACATTCTCCTGCTTGAACGCGGAGATTTTACTGGAATTTCTTCCGAATTCTGCCGGAAACAATTCAGGTTTTGTTAGGCCCACATGAACAAAGTAACACATAATAGGGAAAATGTATGTATAAAACAACAGCATATGTAGTGAAACTAGTGGGAATCGAAAACACTTGAATCGCTTAGAAGAGCTGTTTAGATGCTTCACTGGAAAAATTATAGAAACTTTGGCTTTGGCTGTTCACTAATAAGAGAAATAGGGTGGAGGAGGAAAAGAAAAAACGAAAATATATTAAAAATACCTCGTGTCAAAGTTCTTCAAATTATTTTTCTATTCTATAAGACTACTTTAAAGCCATACTACAATCAAAATAACCACTTAGGAGTTTTGTCGTTGTAAGGAAAACCTCCACAATCAATACCCTCCTTTTTCGAAGAGTGCCCTCAATTCCGTAGAAACTGAGAGAAATTTTCACATTTTAGACCAAATATTTTTCTCTATATTATGTTCATATTTTTATTTACTTCCCATCAAACTTCAAATACCATTAGTTTTAAAATTTATTTAGAGAGTATCTAATCACATCAAAACCGGTTGATATTACTGGTGAGCAGCCAGCCGCCCCCAACGCCACCAGCCAATTAGGGGTCATCGATAAAAAATTGAACCCTCGCGCCAAAGCATAGAAAGGCCAAGATAGGGCACTAGGGCCGGATCCATAGAGAAACGTGATGGAAGCAGATGAGCGTGAGACTAACCACTACCCACGTCGTACCAAAGTATTGCTGCACCACCCACCACCATCGAGACCGCCACCTCGGGATCCCAAACCGCATGGAGACAAGCCACGATGCCGCCAAACATGCTACCTCATTGCGGGGCAAGGACCGCACTCCAAGACTCCTAGGGCGACGTTGCCAGCCACCAGGAGTTCCTCTTGGGTCAGTCACCCACCACGCCTCTCCACAATGACAGCCTCCCAGATTCGGGGAAGATGCGACGTGGGTCGAGAGGGGCGGCCACTAGGTAAGGGAAGGAGCTGAGAAGCCCACTCGTTGCTAGCGGCTAGCAAGCAAGGCGATGAGGGAAGGCCGTGATGGAGGTCAATCTAGGGTTTTAGGAGAGAGAGGGTTTGCGGCTGATGTGGTACCACTGGTTCTCAAGATTATACCATCTATAACCATCAATGTTCTAGGAGAGGTGTTTAGATGCTTCGCTTAGACGTAGATGTAGCCATTTGCTAAAAGAAGAAACAGGGAGGAGGAAAAGAAAAGAGAAAAAAAATAGAACACCTTATGTCAAAATTGTCTACACTTATTTTTATGTTCCATGAAACTACTTTAAAACCATACTATAAATCCAAACAACTCCAATACCCCCGCTTTTCCAAAGAGGCCACCCTCGGTTATGTGGAAAAGCATAGAAATTTTCACGTTTCAGACACCAACAATTTTGTATATATTTTCTCATATTTTATTTATAAAATATCTGATCCCATCAAAACCCCGTTACTCAGCGGGATTCCATCAGCTTACTGGTTACCACCGGAACTCAACACGCTACTTCTATACACGTGGGGCACATGGAAACACCCACTGCACTGCAACAAATACAATGAACCATTGCAAACTGCACACAAGACGGAAGTCACGAAACCGCCCATGTTAGCGCTCGTATATACGTCGACGCCGGTTCACCGTGTACCGCTTGCTAAAATTCCTCCGTCGCCAAGGGTCTGCGCGGCATCGGAATGCGGGGGGAAAAGCCTTTTCTCAAACGAGGCAGAGCCACACGCTCTTGCTACTCCCCTCCGCTCCTTGGATCTTTCCCTCCAGAAACTTTTGAAAACACACCTCCAATGCAAGTACGTACGAACTGCCGTGTTTAATTGAACGGACATGTGGGTGTGTGGGGTTTGTCACTAGAGTTAACTGTTCCGTGCCTCCAGACGTACTCCATCATATTCATATGGCCATGCTAGATAGAGATGGCACTAAATACGGTACTTGGAATCCGTTAGAAAGATGGCAGGGATAGAGATCGCAAAGGTCCGTGGAGAGATCGACGTTTTCTCAGAATCTCATTCTGCACGTACGAGAAGTACGAGACCGCCCGTTAAGTTCATACGCATGGTTGATGATCTGATCGAGGGCCATTTTGAAGCGCATAAGATTCGGTTTTCCTTGGAGTGTGGAATACTATGCTGCTATGAAGTGCAGCTCTGGATTCGCTCATCCATTATTCAATGCTTTTAATTGTGTTGTGTCCCCAGGAGCAAAAATGCTGGTAAGTGCACTCCTAGCACATGTATTTTTTAACGAGTTGCCAAATATTATAAAGGAAAAGCTTTCACTTATGAGGTGCAAGCAGGCCATGCATGAGAGCGTGGTTCATGACATTTAGGGACATTTAGCTATTGTTTGATACGATTTGCATCTGATCTAGTATTGTTTTGTAGTAGCAGTAGCACTTGTAAGTAGTTGAGTTTTCCGTAGAATATGTTTGCAAATCTACTACCCGAGCAATTTTATATTGGTTGAAGCGTGCACGACCTCGGTCATCACAATCCGGTGGATTTTCTTCGGTCCGGTGTAACCACCCGTCCACCCCAAGTTGGCATCTAATTTAATTTAATCACCTTGATAAAATTGTTAAGCACAAACCGTTCCCGTCGTGGTTCAAAATGGACGTTCCGTAGAAACACTATAGAAAGGACTAGATCGTGCTTGGAAGTTGGAACTACGAAGTGATTATCTTCACGTCACCTTTAAAGACTTTCAAATGTAATATAGAGCGTCTGTTTCAACTTACAAATCTAGAAAATACTTTTCATCAAAAGAAAATCTAGAAAATATGTGATAAGCCACGTATATATTTCGAACGATACACGATAGTGCAGAGGATTCAGTATGTTTTGACTAGCTGAGGCCACAAAGGGAAACTAGATCCAACATTCCGTGGTGCTTCATTGCTAAAAAACGTTGACGTCTTTCATCACGAATCAAAAAAATATAATCGAAAAAGCAAATGCACCCAGTTGAAACAGCCACATGTTCCGGCAAGCTACAGTTACTGTGACGATCAAGTCGATCGCCACATTAGAGTGAAACTTTGGCTAAAGTCGAGCATATGATAGGCGGCTGCAAAAATCCTTCCTTCTCGTACCGAAAGAGAATCGAGGCAGAATCGGCGACTAATCACTCTCTAAGCTAGCCTCTGCCGCCGCTACAGTCTCGTTTCTGTAATCTGTAGGCCCTTCTCTGCGCCCGTGTCAACACCATAACACGTGGATTAGTAGCGAAACAGGGAACCGGACACAACACAACACAACACAACGACGCAAACGCAGGGAGGAAGGGGAAACGAAGCGCAGCAAGCACCACCCTAATCTCTGCTCTGTCCCCGTCGCCTCGGCACCCGGCACCACCCTCCTCCAGTACTCACCACCAGCCACATGCCGACGACGCAGCGGCATCCAAAGCTCGCTCGCTGCTCACGCCGTTAGGGGCCGTAACACGTCTCGCGAGTGGCGGACCCAAAGGATGATCAGAACAGAGCTAGATCTACTATAGCTTAAAAAAAGAAAAAAAATACATATTACTGGATTCATCTTAAGAAACTTTTTTATATCAAATTAGTTCACTCTTACTTAAAATCTGGATCTACCACTAAGTCTCGCCAAGAGATGATCACGAGTCATACGTTGCGTGGAGCCAGCCGGTGGTCACTGGTCACTCGCGCGCGGGTGTGTACGTCACTTCGTCGCTGCTCATCTACGTCACGCGATCCGTCCCTATCCAATCCCTGCTGCAGCTGCATGTGTGTGTGTGTGTGTGTGTGTGTTCGGATGCTTCTGCTCCGATCCACTGCTCCGCTCTCTCGGCAGGCCCACGAACGTTTCACGACCGTCGGATGCGGGAGCAGCGGTGAGGATTCACTTGAAGCACAGCTAGGGACCATTCGGGTAACTGTGTCGCATCGCTGTGGCCTCTCGATTGGTAATGTAGCGTTGTAGCTTTGATCATCGATCGGTCGATTCAGAGAGAGCTGTACCGTCCTTACGTTCCTTCTGTGTGTGTTTTTTCCTTCTCTCCCAGATGGGCTGTTTCATGTTTGCTCCACCAGCACAGTTCCTACTACCTCTAGACCCCTAATTTTCCTTCAGCTATTATTAACCTATTACAGTAGTATCATTGTAGGAGTAGCAGTTAGTACTAGCAGAATAGAATAGCAGTCACTCTTGTCAAGTCACCAAGGTCAACAGAAACGCGTCACCTACTACCTAGATCATGGAAAAGTCGACAATTTTTTCTCATCTATCTATAGGTACGGCCCTCACGTCATTGTATCTAATCATGCTGCTAATAAAAACCGCGCTCTTCCTTCTTGTCACACTCATGCCTTTTACGTGGTCCTCTCACGGTTTCAAGTAACACAAGGGTTAATACGGATTGGACTGATCACCAGACCCGCTGGTCACGTATGAGACCGCTGGAAAGTTGCAGCCGTGCAGGGCTGATCACCGAAAGATTTACGGTGCGATCGTGCAAGAAGAGAAATGTACAGATCGTGTTTATGAGCCGGCATGAGCGACGCAACATTGCACGTTGACGAGCCTGCTTTTACGGGCGCGAGTCGTATAACTGCGGCGATGTGCATTTTGTCCTTAAAAAGGTGCCTTTTGAGTAGATAACTGCAGTGAAGGACAGTTCTCGGATCGGCGAGTCGCGCTGTCGGCGGCTGATCAGATTAACAGGAGACAGCGCGCTACGAGGCTGCTGGGGCAGAATTATGGGAGTATAGAGGTGGAGGCGGAACAGGATCTTGGTATCCCAGAATGCAATGCGGAATGGAATGATGATACTTGGCCTACCTGCCCAATTTTATGATGCAACATTTGCTTCCCACGGGCATGGCCCGGTAAACCGGTAAACATGAACAGCCTACGCAGACAACAGATACACTTAGGTAGAGAGGCGTGCCCTGACGCGCCCTTGTCATACAGGACCTGTGGCGGTTGGTGTACCAATGAATATATAGTTAGGATATTCAGTTAGCTAATTCTGTATAGTACCAACCAAGCAAAATGTCCAATAGTAAAGGAGCAGTGCAGTGACTTGTGGAAAATATTAAAATTAGCATGCTACGTAACAGTCGGTATTGTACAATGAATTGTCTCAAAGGGCCCAAAAGGAATACACTAAAACAGTCTGAAAGTAAAACACTGCAGGCTGCACTTTTCGGCATGAGGTGCGCAGTTGCATACGCTCCCTTTTTCCTGAAAATTCAACCGTCAGAATAATATGTGGATATGGTTAGAGATACCGTTAGATGACATGGCAATATTTTCTGTGTATGATCAAGAGGTATTGTGAACAGTAAGAGCGACTAAGATTGAAAGTAGCTAAAAGCAAGTGATCTAATAAACGATGTGAACTTTTAGAATGAGTATGACACAAATCTCAAGAGGGTACCGAAGTTGGGTATATATGCAATTTTTGGTATGGAAGCGACAAAATAAATAACGTGGAGAGCTCAGTGTAGCACAAATCTCTTTCTGATTTACAAAATGCACCCAGTGATCATGATAAAAGAGGTGGTTCAATGTTGCAGAACAAAAGAAGTTCCTTGAGTTACTAAAAAGACTAATATAGGTAGCTAAGCTCCCAAGTAGATTATTGAATCGAAAGGAAATAGTAAGAAGAGAAAACATTAGACAGTACGGGCTAAGCAACACTGACATATCTTAAGATGTTACAAACCAAAGCCTGCATATTAGTTCCAGAAGCAATAAGTGACACAGGAAGGTAAGAGACTAAAGAATCCGCCAATATGAAAATACCATTTATGTGTCAGTGTGCTTTGGTACCTCTAACCCTTCTCCAGTTAGTTGTAAAAGTGCCATCAGAAAGTAAAAACAAGGTAGCTGGGCGAAAGGCTATACATAAGTTTTATTTGGCAGGTTCATACTAGACCTCTAAATGTAGGATTACTCTGTAAATAAAGATGTTTGTTGTGAGTTGTGACTCCAAACAACTCAATTTGGTACATCGGTTCTTTCAAACGAGGTGTAAATTGAGTAAGACGCTTGTTAGTTAACATCCTTCATGATTCCCTCTTAGTAAACACAGATGATCAAATTACATTTATCGGTAACACACTAAATTACATTTGTCGGTAACACACCATACCATCTCATTGACCGAATAGAACAGGTACAAGACAGAGGTAAACATCAATGTTTGATTCCCTGAATGGGAAACGGATGTAAGTCTATGGAGACGCGTGTACATGGATATAGATTAGCAATCTACAACGAAATAAAAAAGGAATCTGTTAAGGGAACAATAAAATGCATATTACAACACATAGAACAGTAATAGAAAGGGGGTTAATTAAAAAGGTGAAGTCTAAAACAAGAGGGCAATGCCATTATAAGCATGACGGCTAATACTTCAGTGCTGCCTAAATTTGAAACTCCAAAATCAACTCCGGCATTTCCACGCAAGAAATTGGATGGCATTTTTCACCTTTTCCTTGATATCAACCTGAAGTCATATATTGCTCAGATTGGTAACAGCAGAAAAGTCAGTACTAAACATGAGAGGTGGGCAGATGGCAAAATGAATCAGTTAGTATGTGCACTTCAGCAGTTGGCAACAAACAAAACAAATGTCCACAAGTATATTAAAATGGAAACTTTTGCTAGAAAGCTGCACCAATGGCGCGCTAAGCACCTTCTGCTAGAAACCACTAACACATCCATAGGTAAACTAGATGAGACATTTGTTCAAATAGACAGAGGGAAACGTTGTTCAAAGAACCAAAGATTGCACCCTAAGCTGATACATGTTGATCTGCTACAACTAGAGATTAAAATGGTAACAAAAGGGAAGTTGCCAACTTAGAAGCTCACCTCCAAGTATTGTTGCTGCATTGTTTGGCCACTCATCCTTGCTCTAATCACGGAAGAAACAATGGCGCAAATATCTCAACTTCAAAATTATTCATAGGGAAATCCCTGGATTGGGCTTATGTGGCTTACCTTTCTGAGGATGTATTGAAGAATTTCTTAACTTCATTGAGAGCATCGAGAGCATTCTTGTAAATCTAAAATTAAGCACCATATACCACTTCAAGTCAGCCATAATATCTTCTTTTTTTAGAATCAAGTCAGCCATAATATCTAATAGCAACATATAGCACATATATAGTGGTCACAATTAGTGAAAACATGGCAGTAATATATAGTTAGTAAAATATAAAGGGAAGTGTATATTAGGGAATCACATTGATTTTATTCATTTGGTATATGTATCGTACATTTAGGTTAGCACGAGCCAAAATTTCTTGCAACCATGTAAGAGACCACTATAGAGTAAGATCACAATTCTATACTAATACGTACCGCGTGGAGACACCTGCAGTGAAAAAATAAACATTAAGTGCTCCAGGTAAGGGAAATGGGGTGATCTAATCGGCTGCGAAAACGAACATATCTAGAAAGGACCAAATGCGCAGGAGATGCATGGCAAAATTACCTAAGCGGAGAGGAAATCGTCCTGTCAAGCTTGAGGAAACACGAGCAGAGCACCAAAGAGAGGGGCTCCTGAAACAAAATCACGAAATAAGTTAGAGGAAATCGAGTTTGGCAATGCAAACCTAGCGAGAGAACCACCGTCTACTGACCTCACTCATCCCTTCCCCCCTCCTCGCCGAAACCTCCTCCGGCCGCCTCTCGTCTCGTCGCTCTGTACCGGGAGAAGGAGAAGAGGGCAAGGAGAGAGGATCACGGGATGGGATGGTAGGAGAGGGCGAGGCACCCAGGGATGGAGCGGCGGCGCCGGTTGGAGGTGATGCGTGGGAAGGAGCGGTGCAGGTGGGCGATAGGAGGAGAGGGCGAGGCAGGGAGGAGCGACAGCGCGGGAGAGGAGATTCAGAGTTTGGTTGTTGCCTTTTCTTTTGAAAGCTTATTTTTGTGCAACTTCTTCGCCCGCTGGTAATCTTTTCTAATCTGAGTAATGCGAGTAACAAGTTGTTGGACGGAATGCAAAACCCACTTAGAGTTACGGATAAGCATGTGAAAGAGGAGATCCCTGATGGGCACAGAGACCAGTTCTGTACAGAGTTTTGTCCAGATCTTTATCATTCAAAGAATCAAAGCACAAGAGCTCTGGACAACTATGTAGTGATCGTCAGGAGTAAAAATTCAGAAGACATTGTAAGCTTGTAGCCAAGTTTAGTCTATAGATGGACAGGAACAGACACTTTGGCCTGAATTCATGAAACAGACAAGAGCTCTATAGATGGACAAGAGGTCTCACAGGGGTATGCTCATTGACAGAACAGTCAGTCACAACTCAGAACTACATGGCTATGTATGATACTGCTTATTCAACTAACAAAGGAGGGGTAAGAGCTTCATCGGTGAATACAAAGTTCATAGTGGCTGCGATATCGTTCTGGAGTCAGAACTTCAGAATGCAAGCACATGCATCTGATCACTTCATTAGAAATGAAATAATTATCGCAGTTGCTCAGTATCAACTTGCACCTAGACAACTTAGCATTTCTTCTATTAACTCGGACAAAATAAAAGTGATATATTGCTTGCCTTCAACAAACTTGATAGTATCTCTGTTGATGAATGATTCTGTAATCCCTAAGTGATTCCGGACTTCACTAAAGCTAGCGAGTAGTTTCTATTATGCTATGACTTAATAAAACACTAGCGAGGGAGGACAGATGGATAGAGCAAACAAGAAACTGCATTGCAACTCCAGAACAAGTGTAGTCGGGAATGCACAAGGGTTACAACACATCAACAGGCGTGAAGCTGAGGATATGCAAACTGCATAGCCTACGACTACGGGACACTGCACTCTGCACCGAGCTTCACTGCAAGTGTTATTTTTGAACTTGTTCTGAATCACCAGAATCAGTAGGGCAACTCGAAAATTCTAGGCATTTCGAGTTTATGCATCAGTAACAGGCTAAAAAATGGCTGATTGCTACACTGCATCAATCAATGACACCTGCAAAGACAATGAACAGCTCTACCAACACGAATCGCAGCCACCGACTGTTAAGCTGACCGCTGATATGTGCATGTGCCCATTCAGTGAAAGGAGGCACTAGCAACCGTTAACAAGATAAAGCAGATAATACGTTTCTGCCTGTGCTTGGTTAAGACAAACGCTAAACAGCGAATAGATCGAAATTATCCACTACTTCACAAGCCACAGAACTGTTAGGAAAAATAGGAAAATTTGACCAAATTAATTTTTCTCTATTGCAATGAGAGGGATATACCCTAGATTACATGGGCCAAGACTTTGCTATACCAGTGGGCCTAAAGCTATACAACATATACAATACTAATACTCTTAACACCCCCCTTCAAACTCAAGGTGGATCTGAAACATTGAGTTTGAGAACATGAAGTCTATGTTGTTCTCTAGTTTGAGCCTTGGTGAAGAAATCCGCCACTTGAAGTTCCGATGGAATATATTGGAAACAAATAGTTGACTGTTGGCAGTGAGAACGTGTGAATGATGCATCCACACCAATGTGCTTGGTCAGCTCATGTTTCACTGGATCATTTGCAATCTAAATAGCAGCGGTGCTGTCACAAAGAAGAGATGTAGGGACATCACATGACACACCAAGATCAGCCAACAACCAGCGAAGCCATACAATCTCAGAAGTGGTAGTAGCAAGGGCTCGAAGCTCAGCCTCAGCACTAGAGCGAGACATTGCTGTCTGTTTCTTAGACTTCCATGCTATGAGAGAAGTTCCAAGAAAAAGACAGTAGCCGGTGACTGAGCGACGATCAACAGGATCACTCGCCCAAGTGGAGTCAGAGTAAGCATGAAGCTGAAGCTGATTAGAGCGAGCATAGAACAACCGGCGAGATGCAGTCCCTCTCAAGTACCGAAGCACACGAAGTAAATGACTGTAGTGAACTGAGGTAGGAGCACTGACAAACTGACTAAGAATATGAACTGAATGAGCAATGTCGGGCCTGGTCACAGTGAGATACACAAGGCTACCAACAAGATGACGATAGCGGGAAGGATCCTCAAGAGGAGTACCATCAGTAGGACGCAATTGCAAATGAAGCTCCATAGGTGTAGCAGCAATGCGTGTATCAGTAAGGCCTGAGCGTGATATCAAATCCTGAGTGTAGCGGTGCTGAGAAAGATAGTAACCGTCATCAGTGTGATTAACCTCAATTCCTAGAAAGTAACTGAGAGACCCTAGATCTGATATCTTGAATTGCTCACTCAATTTCTTCTTAACAAAGGCAATGTACTCCATATCATCTCCAGTGATTAACATGTCATCCACATATAATAGAAGCAACGTGCGACCACGCTTAGATGTGTGAATGAAAAGTGCAGGGTCATGCTCACTAGGAGAAAAGCCAGCAGCTCGAACCACAGAACTGAACCGCTCAAACCAGGCACGAGGGGCTTGCTTGAGCCCATAGAGAGCTTTTCTTAGACGACAAACATGACCTGAGGGAACCTCAACACCTGGAGGTGGCTCCATATAAACTTCCTCATGTAGGTCACCATGAAGGAAGGCATTCTTCACATCCATTTGAGAAATTTTTCATGACCGAGCCACGGCCACGGCTATCATAGTACGAACAGATGTCATATGAGCAACTGGAGCAAAAGTTTCATCATAATCTTGCCCATGAGCCTGCTGAAATCCTCTTGCAACAAGTCGAGCCTTGTAGCGTTCCACAGAGCCATCTGACTTGGTTTTTATCTTGTACACCCATTTGCAAGTGATGGGAACTGATTTAGGAGGTAATGGTACTAGATCCCATGTACCAGTACCCTCTAGGGCCGTAAGCTCCTCAGACATAGCAAGCTGCCACTCAGGTAACACAACTGCCTCTTGATAAGTACTAGGCTCATAAGCTGCTCCTGCACATAGACTCAAATATCTGTCTGGAATCTTAAGAACTGAACGATTACGAAGAGCATACCTCAGTGTCTGAGAGGACTCGTCAGTGCAAGGATCAGTAGTACTGGCCGGAGGAGCAGAAGTGACAGGAATAGAAGAGTGAGTATCAAACGAAACTCTAGGACGACGACTGTAATGAAAAGGAAGAGTATCTAAAAGAGGTGGAGCTGGCGAGGGAGAAGGTGGAGCTGGTGAAGGTGGTGAGGAAGAAGATGGAACATGTTGTGATGAAGGTTGATCTGATGGTAAGACAGGTGGTCACTGATCAGACATTAACTCATCTGACGAGAAGATAGGTGGAAGAGAAAGAAAAGAGGTGGACTCTATAGACGTTGGTGATGACGATCGAGTGGAAGAAGAATAGAAGAAAGGCCGATCCTCAACAAAAGTGACATCACGAGAAAAACGAATGCGACGAGCAGAAGGATCATAGCAACGATAACCCTTGTGTTCAAGACTGTACCCAAGAAAAACACACTCAACAGACTGTGAGGTCAACTTGGTACGCTCACGAGGTGCTAAAAGAACATAGCAGGTGCAACCAAAAAACACGAAGATGGTCATACCTGGGAGGAGAACCAAACAGAACCTCACCAGGGCATTTGCCCTGAAGACGAGAGGAAGGCTGAAGATTGATGAGATATACAGCCGTTAGAACAGCTTCACCCCAAAAATGAGTGGGAATAAAAGAAGAGATCATGAGAGTACGGGCTGTTTCAATAATATGACGATGCTTACGCTCAGCAACACCATTCTGAGCATGAGCACCAGGACATGATAGTTGAGGAAGAGTACCCTCAGAAGAAAGAAACTCACGAAAAGCTGTAGATAGATACTCACCCCCTGAGTCAGAACGAAAAGCACGAATAGCACTAGAAAACTGTGTATGAACCATACGAGCAAAAGCCTGATATATAGAAATCAATTGAGACCGATGCTTCATAAAATAGACCCAAGTATATCGAGAGTGATCATCAATAAATATGACATAATGCTTGTGACCACCCTTTGAAACAAAAGGAGAGGGACCCCATACATCAGAGTGCACTAGATCGAAAGGACGACTAGAATGAGTAGTGCTAGGAGAGTATGGGAGTTGTATTTGCTTCCCTAGCTTACAACCCTTACATTGAAAACCTGCATCTACATGAACACGACCCAAAACACCCTGCTGAACTAAGGTAGATAGACGAGAACCACAAAGATGACCTAAACGATGATGACACTGTACAAAAGAGAAAGCTGAGGTGGGTCTCGATGTCGAGGCAACAAAAGGTGTGGCAGATGAAGCAGAAGCTGAAGGAAGGTGTAAGGTGTCGAGAACGTAGAGGCTCGTAGATCCTCTACGGCGACGGCCAGTTCCAACGATCATCTTGCTCTGACGATCCTGCACATAGCAAGAGGTGTCATCAAAACCAATGAAATAGTGCATATCAACCAGTTGACCAACAGACATAAGACTCATGGACAATTGTGGAACATAGGAGATAGCAGGGGCAGAAAACTTGGAAGTGGACAGAGCACCCTGATGAGTAACAGAACAAGGTGTACCATCAGCAGTCTGAACGGAGGCTCCATCCTTCACTGGCTGGCAAGACACAAGCTGGGAGCGGTCAGATGTCACGTGAAAAGAAGCTCCTGAATCGAGTACCCAAGGCTGAGCTGCACCAGAAGAAGACTGAGAAACCGCAGACACAGATGCGCTCTTTGTTGGAGGCTCTGGCTCAATGACCGCAGCTGTGGAGCACCTCCTAGTAGGTGCACGGCGCTGCTGCTGAAGAGGAAATTTCTTCCGGTACTCAGCCAACAACTCTGGGTGAAGAGCAAAACAACGATCAAATGTATGTCCAGACTTCTTGCAGTGAGAGCAAAACACATCTCCTGAAGAAGAGCCTCTCGAAGAAGAAACTCGCTGCTGAGAAGCAAGAACACTTGTATGTGTCACTAGTGGTGTGACAAGAGAACGGATACGTGTCTCCTCAGCAATAAGACTAGCAAGTGCCTCATGTAAGGTAGGAGGAGTAGGACGACCAAGCAGTTGGGTACGATTGATCTCAAACTCCCGTCTGAGGCCCATCACAAACTGAAACATGAAAGTGCGAGCCTCATAATTCTCTTTGGCTGCACAAGACTCACATCCAGAGTGACTCTTTGGGGTCATGGAGACAAGCTGACTAGTAATACGAGTGAAAGCTCCATAATACTCCTCTATAGACATGTCATCTTGTCGAAGGTTGTGAAGATTCTGCAGTAAGGAGAAGTGAAGGGCTCCACTAGGCTGAAGATATCGCTGCTCAAAATACTTCCATATCTCCTTAGCCGTGGTGTGATGCTCAAGACTCATCCGAAGTGAAGGAGCGACATTGAGGATCAATGCACCCATGACCTTAGCATCTGACCTTTTCCAAGCTTTCTTGGTGGCTTCATCCTCCTTTTCATCAGTAGGGTCATCAACTAGATGGTCATCAAGACCGGCAGCTCTCACAATTGTCCTAACCGAGAATGCCCATTCTCGATAATTTGAGCCATCAAGCTTAATATCAGTGATGAAAATAGAATTGTCCTTAGCCATTACAACAGCAAGCACACAGAACAATCTTCACAATTTCCAAGTATCACTGCAGCCCCAACGATCAGCGCACAACCAAAATCTGAACAACAAAAGGGAACCAAACTTGCCTCCTTAGTGCTCTCCTCTGCGGGTTCGGTACCGGCCGGAGAGGAGGCGGTGGCGAGCAGCCGAGGAGCGGCGACGGCGGGCCTTGGGGTGGCGACGGCGGGCCTCCAAATGATGGAGGCGGCGGCACGAGGGCAGCCAAATGGGGGCGGCGGTGGCAGAAGGGCCACACGGCGGCGGCCGAGCTCGAGGGGAGGCGGCGCCGGGACGAAGAGGCGGACGAGGCCGAGGCTGGCGCTGCAGATGCGTCAGGCGGCAGCGACGATGGCCGGCGACTCGCCGGCGGTGAGGTAAGTGGAGCTAGGGTTAGGGATTTGGCAGCCGAAGCTCTGATACCATGTTAGGAAAAATAGGAAAATTTGACCAAATCAATTTTTCTCTATTGCAATGAGAGGGATATACCCTAGATTACATGGGCCAGGGCTTTGCTATACCAGTGGGCCTAAAGCTATACAACATATACAATACTAATACTCTTAACAAGAACAAGATAAAAATGAACAGGAAACAAATTGAAGTTAATAAAGCACCAAAAGTGGATAACAAAGCGCCTTAATAATCCATCACTAGTAAATCAACCAGCAACCTCAGCTGAATTACTAATCAAAACATAGTAGGAAGCAAGTCTTTCCAGTGTTTACGACTCAGCTAAACGAAAGGCTAAAAACATCATTGACTCTAGTTTCCTGCCCAAAGACTGATATTGATGATAGAAGAGGCCCCCTCACTTAGTCAAACAGACTGAAGCCCATGTCCTGCAAATAGAAGCGATATAAATTGTTAGAGTGGTACAAGATAATACTAACATCATGGCATATCAACATGCAGTACCATATGTTAAAAGAGATGAAATGCAGAGAGTTGTTGGTCACACATGAAAAAGCATATAATGCATGTTACAATAATGTACGAACTTCTGAAGGCATAGGAGCATGCATGAGCTAGCAGTAGTTTCATGAAAGTTGTAATGCTTAGGTAACAGCAGAGCAATCATCGAATATGATGGAAATAGGTAAAACAGGGATATGTGAGAACAGTGATCTTACATCATCGCTCTCTTCCTTCTCCACAACCTTCTCTTCTTTCTTTGACTCAGCTGCAGGAGCAGCGCCAGCACCTCCACTGGCAGGAGCAGCTGCTGCAACAGCCACACCACCACCACATGGAACTGAAGCAAACTTCTCCCTTCCAGCGGCCAAGAGCTCAGTAATGTCCTTGCCTTTCACTTGGGACAGCATGAGTTCCATCTTCTCATTGTCAATTTCACAACCAACTGCATGTAGACAAGTAATGCCAACATTAGAAACTGCCATCATACAACTGAATTGTGTGTAGAAGGCACATAGATAATATTACATTTTAGTGTAATACAGAATATATGAAATAGTAAATATGGATAATTGTGTAAGCAACATGGAATAAAAACTGAGACTTGCTGTATTGGCTGACAATTAAATACTAAGCATCCATTTGCCCAAACTAAGAAGATGCAACCCTTTTATCAATATAATTGATGTTACAGCATAATCTTTCTTGTGGTAACAAACAATCACAAATGTAGAAACTAATGTTACCCTTGGCATTAAAATCAAAATGCAGGACCAAAAGTTTCGTTTGGTTTCTCAACATTAGTGTGCTAAAGAAAATGGATAGTGGGCAAGAAGAAATTACCTGACTCAAGAATGGCTGTCAAATCCTCAGCGAAGGGGCTGGCATTGCCAGAAAGGTATGCAAGCAGATAGGCAGCAATGAACTTCATCCTGAACAAAAATAATAAAGAAACATGGTCAGCAAATGTGACCTCAAAATGACAGATGGATACTAAAAGCTGTAATACTTCAAGTATCTGACAAATCACCATCATATAAATTAAATCAGTCTAATAACTAAAGCATTGGAACACTTCTTCCTCAAGAATAATAGTGCGCTTCTGCACATTATATTCAGAGGTGCGCAGATGCAACCTCCAGAATAGCTAAGTGGAACATCATATTTGTCCTAAAGTAACAGGAGCAATTATCTGCTAGAGAAAAGTGCGAGACATCCGTTAGTCCATGCTGTTGTGCCAGTCAAATCTTAGAAGGGCGCTCCACATATTAGATCTAAGATACTACATATCACATTAATACTCACTAAAAAGCTTACTGCAACTCTACCAAAATGTTCAGCTAAACCCTAAAACTAGTTCCGACATACATCCAAAAACCAAGCGCTAGGATGAACATCCCAGCCAAACCCAAACCGCGACTACAGAAACATGGCAGAGCTATCCCATTTCAACAAGTAAATCGAGTACAACATACAAGCAACCTTAACAGATCACATACTTCGCATCCAGTAACAAGACCATAACGATGCCATGGAATGGCGACGGAAATATAGATCAAAGAGAGTGCGATTACTTGGATCGGAGAGGGAGAGAGCTGGAGGCGCGGCGGCGGCGGCGGCCGGGGGGCGCTGGAGTTATCTTTAGGGTTTCTGCGAGCAAGGGGCTCTCGTGTGCGCGGCGAGGCTGCATATTTATACAGCTCGCGCCCGGGGCGCGCTGCAATCTGTGCCGTCCGTCTTGCCCTAGCTCCTTCTCCTGCTGTCCCAGCCGTTGATCTCAGCTGATCGACGCCTCAGAGTAAACCGTGGGCCTCACTGGCCTGCTACTACGTCTGCTAAATACGTGGCCCAGGTGTAACGGTCCATGGACTTAGTCTACGGCTCGCGTAAGCCCATAAAACGACATAGATGACACCAGCTTTACTCGGCCTTTTAAAACGGTACAATAAGCCCACGTGTATTACTTTATCGTTATTCAAGTAGTTGTTCTCTAGTCTTATCAAGTTATGCAATGCTTATCATGTAGATTATTGCCAAGGTTTTTGAGACATACGTGCCAGGTGCTATTCTTCTTCAGTGTGGGGCTGATTCATTGGCACGGGACCGTCTAACTAGGGTGCTTCAGTCTTTCAATTGAAGGTTCTATACTTCTTAAACCTGATATGTGCTACTCATAGACTCGGCAAAACTGCCATCTAGGTGTATAATTAGCTAACCCGTGTTTCTCCACCTAATTCTGTAATTGCCTTAGTTTTGGGAATTTTCTTGCATTAATGGTGGTTAGGGTCCTTTGGACTTTAAACTTAATTTTATTGAGCTAAACTCGCTTGATTGATCTATTATACTTGCTAGTTTGATCTGTTTTCATAAACAGGCCATGCTGAATGTGTAAAGTTTGTCAAGAAATTTAAAATTCCCCTACTAGTAAGGGAGAAAACCATTACCATATAATTTCATTTGCTTCTTCCAGGATATGCACGTATTTTCAAAGATGCAGGTGACGGGAGGTGGTGGATATACCAAAGAGAACGTAGCACGTTGTTGGGCTGTTAAAACTGGGGCACTTCTAGACACACAGCTCCCAAATGGTATCTCATTTCTTTGTTCTGTCCGCTTTAGCCTTTTGTTTTTGAGTGACAGTAGCTAGTAATCCCTCAATGGTAGAGGTGGTGGATATACCAAAGAGAACTAGTAAACGTGCACGTGCAACGCACGTGTAATCTTATGAATTAATTTGTCACCTTTGTGCCGCCTCGCTCTTCCTGAATTTTTGACTCCGGTGATCGTGAGCGATTAATGCAAACATCCCAATCACATATTTCAAACATAGGAAATTTATAATTTACACATATAATTTTATCTAAACTCAGCAAGATCACTGCTCCTCTGAGAAAGTTCATGAGCGACATCAACTACAGTAACTAATTTCTTTTCATAGGTACACGATTTCGTTTTTATGTTCCCGATCAACAGCTGTAATCAGACATTAGTCATGTAACTCGTGTGATTCCTCTGCCAAGTTTGCAACACGATCATGAGCACAGGCATCATATAGCAGCAGAATGCATAAAAAGAAATGCATTGTTGGGAGTCACATAGCTAAAGGCAGAAGAGTGTGCAAACCTTGAAAAAAAAAGAGTCCGAGTCCAATTTCTAGAAGCAGATCTTTTCACCATTCGGCTTCTCTTTTTGTGACTGAGTGGCGTGAATCGCATACACACTGAGACTTTGGAGTTGGACATCCTGGCATTCAAATAGGTGTCAAATATGGGTAAAAAACAATTCTTGAATCTGGGTGAGCATATAAAAGTCTGCCATCGGTCAGAGTAACAGAAATGGTACTTTCAGAGTGCAATTTAACATCATGTGCATTCCTATTTTCTTGCATCTTTCCCTTGCATGCAACGTTACCAGCGTGACGCAATTATCCTTGACAAACCAATGGCACACCATTCTGATTATTCAGACTGAATATAGTATGACACATAAAAGCCATGAGCTATATATACACACATATGTTTCAGATATGTATTCTCCTATAAATTTCATTGATGGAATAATATAACATGAAACAAAACAACAAGATTCTCGAAAAAAAGAAACCAAGAATTCCTATAGGTTGTAAGAAATTGTACAGATCATGAAGCTATATATGTGGGATAGCTCCTAGTTCATAACCGGGTCACGGAACTGCTGAAGCTGCTGCATAACACGAACATACGTAAATCAGAAAAAGAGAGAGGAGCAGTATCATAAGGAGATGAGCGATATATGCAGTAAGAAGATCAAATAATAAGACATACCGGCCTGAAGGAAGAATAAACTTGTTTCATCCCTCCAAGACATCCCTGTACACAATGTTCTTTGTGCTTTTTCCCGTCTTATCTACTATGTCTTTATTTGGCTTGGCCAAAATCCGAGTGGTCTGCCTTGACACACCCCTTGACAGTGCAACATAAAGCTGGCCATGCGAGAACACGGGGTCGGGGAGGTAAATACCAACAGTTGGAATCGTTTGCCCCTGGGCTTTGTTGATGGTCATTGCAAAACTCAACCGGATCGGAAAATGTTTCCTCTTGAACTTGAAAGGAAGTGAAATGTCCTCCGAGGGCGACAAAGGGATCCTCGGTATGAACACTCTATTTCCAGCATGTTGTCCACCGACAATCTCGGCATCGATTGCATTATCTTGGAATGCTCTAATCATCAATCTTGTTCCATTGCACAGTCCGTTGTGAGGATCGAGATTTCGGAGAAGAATGACGGGACAATTGACTTTGAGTTTCAAAAGATGCGGAGGCAAGCCATTTGGAGTGATGGAGTTTAGATAGTCAATTGGGTAGTTATTGCGTGCATCGTCCTCGACAGAGTCAAAGCTATAATATGCCTTTTCTTGGCCAGGAAACCTGTCAATCATCTTTGTATTTAGATCATCCACATGCTCATTCTTGGTTGAAAGAATGGCACGTGCACTCATGTACGATCCAGATGCGGCGTTCTCATGAAGCGATGGGAACACATCTTCGATAAGCTTGTTCACTGGTTCTTCGGTGGGAGTGTAAGGAATAACAATGTCATCGGGAAGACGCACGTAATCACCACCAATTGTCTCTTCTGTTCCGTCGCCAATTCTCAGGAGGTAACTGGAGAATCACTGGTCGGTTTGTGCCCTCATATTACGCGTTAGGCGTATCTTCCTAATCTTCTCCCATAAATAAGATCTTTGTAGCATAGCATCAATGATCTGCGCTCTTGTCCCACGCGTCACCACGGGAAGGACCTGCCTAAAATCTCCTCCAAACACCACGACCTTCCCTCCAAAAGGCAAAGCACATCCCATGATGTCCTGTAGGGACCTATCAAGTGTCTCAACAGTCTGACGCTTCGTCATGGCAACTTCGTCCCAGATTATCAAAGATGCCCTACGGAGCAGCTCTGCGGTACCACTCTGCTTGGTGAAATTGCACATGCTGGTGCTCGTGAGCCTAATTGGAATTTTGAACCTGGAGTGGGCGGTGCGTCCACCGGGCATGATAGATGCTGCTATACCAGATGTAGCTGTTGCAATAGCTATTTTTCCTAGAGAACGGACCTTAGCAAGGAGTGCCTTGTACATATACGTCTTCCCCGTACCTCCCGGACCATCGACAAAGAAAATCTGGCCCTTGTTGTTGACGACGTGAGAGAGGATTTGATCAAAACCAGCACGCTGCTCGGTGTTAAGAGATGTAAACAGATTTAGATGATCTTTGTCCACAGTGAGCGACAACTCCTCTTGAACCTCTCTCGATTGACCGCTGGCAAAATCATCATCAACAGGATCCAAATCCGGGAGGTCATAACTTTTTATATCCTTCCCCATCGAATGCACCAGATCCCTAATGTCTCTAAGGACCATCTGCTCCAGTGTGGCCTGGTTGGACTGGCTACGATGGTAGTCCTTAGACATTGACTCGAGGTGCTTTTCCCACAATGATCGGATGTTGGTCGCCTCACAGAACACCAGAATAGTTGCGAAAAGCCTTCTTAGAGCACATGGCATCTGGAAAGTCGCAGCCTCAGTCAAGCAGTCATCAAGAGACTTGTCCGTCTCTATGAGACCTCTTTGCTCACACGCTTCTCTGAAGGTCGAGCACGGCTTTCCATGCACACTTTTTAAGTCCTCATATGAAGTTGCACCTCTGACATGATTCATGAGCACTCTGAGGAAGTACCTCTCTCCTTCAGCAGGATGTGCATACACAATTCTTCCAACCTGCCCCCGCCCCCTTAATTTTCTTCTCTGCCACTTCTTCTTATTCTTAATCCACCTGTAGAATTCTGGGAACTCTTTGTACAAGAAGTTCCTCGCATAAGGATCCACCTGGTTCATCTTGAAATATTCAGTGAGCATGGTACTGGAAGAAGAGGGCCGATTGATGACATCCTCTAGATTATCGCCCTCTTTGAATGCGACAGTATGCATATTTTCCGAGTGAAGCTGTAGTTGGAGAACAGCGGAAGAGACACCGTACATTTGAAAAGCGCAAATCCTGTAGATAGACTCCGGTGGCGACACGAACCTAGCATCCCTATACTGTTTAATCTCATTGATTACTCCACCATCATTATCAGCTGCTGGGTCGACTGAGAATGACGCACGATCATGTCCTTTATAAATGTACTTGAATAAATATTTAACTGCCTTGATGCTCGAGCAAGCTTCAACATTGATGTGACAATTATACAGCATAAGCAGACCAGGGTTGTATGGGACAACCCATCTATTATCCAACACTGCTCCTCTGACCTTCACTTGACGACCATCAGCCCTCCTCCTATAGATAGGATATGAGTCCTTTCCTTGTTGCGTAGCATCACAGAAATGCCGAGGATAGCGAAAGCGACATTCTCCATCTATCATGCAAGGACAATTTTTCTTGAGAGCACCACAAGGTCCATGGAGCATATGTTTGACGACCAAAGCATGCAGTACAGGGTACTTGTCCTTGTCAGGAATTTCTGCTGATATCACCTTGTCGTACCCGTCTGGGTTTGTTAGCTCAGTGGGGTAGTTTGTGAAATCCGTAACGAAGTCTACGATGATTGAGACACGTCGACAATATGAACACCACTCCGGTTTGCATCCTTCTTTTGTTGGCGGGCTATGCGTTGCCTCTGTAGATACTCTGCTTTTTTATCGTCGGACAATCGAGCATACCACCCTTGTCCACTCTGTTGTTTTTGACCTCTACGACTCTGAGGATTACAATTGTTTGTTAGGTCCGTAAATGGGGCACGCTCAGCAGATCGCGAAGAAGATGCGCCCGGTTGATTCTCCATATGCGATAGATTGTTTCTGTACGAAATAAACAAATTTGCAAATTAGAGGCAGTTGTCAACAATTTAGAATATGCAGAAATAAAAACTGAATTGAAGAAATATGGTCTCCTGGACCCCTTACATGACTCACCCATCTGAACTGAATTGACGCCAGAACATTTGTAGTATAATACGTGATGGTAAAAAAAATAGTATAAGTCCTTACTGGCATTTTTTTTTCTTAATGGCCAGATCATGACTCATGAGTCATGACAGGTCTTGGTAATTCCTCTGCTGTTTATTCACAAAATACAACAGTCCTCTGCTGTTTATTCACAACAATATCGAAGGGGCGGTGCTTCGCGGCGCGGCAGGGCAGCTAGGTTGCCCAGATACGGCGATACGGATACGGATACGAATACCGCGATACTGCGATACGACATTTTTTCAAAATTGCAGATACGGCGATACGTTTATATATATATAATAAATTTTAAAATGTATAGAAATTAATGAGTTTTTATAGCAAAATGGCAGAGGTGAAAGTTTAGGAATACCTTATTTCTCTCGTCTCCATCTCTATTAACCAATTCTCTATTAGGGAAAATTTGCAGCAGCAGTGCAGTACATTTATATACTCGAAGAGAATTATCAAAGCATCAGCAAATAGCATTAGCACAGTAGCACTTGACTACTTGAGCTGTTGAGCAGCGGGAGAAGGGAAAAGGGAACCGGAGTAGTTGCTTTGCTTCACCTTCACTTGCTTGGCAGCGGTTGGAGGCGACGCAGCAGTGGAGCAGCGCCGGCAGTGCAGTGGAAGGCGCGGCGCGCTGCAGGGGCGATGATCGGGAGGCGCGCTGCAGGGGCAGGGGCGGCCGGGTGCTGCAGGGGCAGGGGCAGGGGCGGCTGGGCGGCGCGCTGGGAAGCAGAGCAAGGGGCGGCGGCGCGGCGCGAGGCAGGGGTGGCACGGAGAGGGAGAGGTGGCAGCACGACGCGGTGCAGGAGTGGGCTGGCGGCGGCGCGGAGAGGGAAAGGCGGCAGCCGCGGCGCTGTGCAGGGGCGGGCTGGCGGCGGCGCGGAGAGGGAGAGGCGGCGGCGCGGCGCGGTGCAGGGGCTGGCGGCGCGGTGCAGGGGAGGAGGCACGGTGCAGGGCAGGCAGCGGCGGGCCGGGACCAAGCTAGGGCGGCCGGACGGCGCGGCGTGGGCGGCGGGGAGGCAGGGCGTGGGTGGAAGAAAAATCAAAGCTGAAATCGGCACTGATCCGGCCACCACTCCAGTTCGTCGCGTTCACCCGGGGAGTAGGACGGCGGGGGTGTTCGTCGCATCCGGTCGAGGTGGGCGGCGGGGCAGCGACTCAGCCGCGCGGTGTGGGCGGCAGGGGGCTTCGCGGCGCTTGGTCGCGTGGGCGGCGGCGCGGCGCGCAAGGGCAGCGACCAAGCAGGGCGGGGCGGTGCTTCGCGGCGCGGCAGGGCAGGGACCAAGCTAGGGCGGCCGGACGGCGTGGCGTGGGCGGTGGGGAGGCAGGGCGTGGGCGGAAGAAATTGCACGGCGTGGGCGGCGGGGAGGCAGGGCTCGTTTGGTTGTACGATCGAGGGTGCGTGCAGGCATGCGGGCGTGGGAAATTAGCTCATCATTAGGCGAATCGGGGTGGTTAGATTAAGCGGATGAACGGTTATGAGTAGGGGGTATGACTAATGACAATACATCACTGGTTAAAGCTGGATCATTGGATGATGTCAATCTTACGGCTGACGTTATTTGGATTAGCCACCCTCTGCGTCTTTTTATATATTATTATTATTATATTATTATTATATTAGTTCAAGATAAGCAATCAAGCACCTGCCTTAGCCATTAGGGCTGAATTACATGGTTGACTACATCATTGGTGATAACATGAAACAAAGCCGATTTAATTACTAGTAGATACATTTCCAGATTGCAGGTAATCTACATACAAAATACTTTACTCCAGCATGGAGAAGTGCTGCTACCTTGATATGGTTTCGTAATGCGGATTCCCCATCTCAACACAATTGTAACCGCAAATCCTACACCAAATCCCAGTCCAGTAAAGAGGAATAGTGTAATGTCTAATGGTTCCTTCTCCGAAGGATGTGACACATTCGGCGTTGTGTTGTCACATTCCTTGGACAATGGAAGTCCACACAGGCCAATATTCCCCATGAATGAGAGATTGGAAAATGTCTGGAAATGACGTGATCCTGGTATTCTCCCATCCAACTCGTTGTAAGACAGGTTCAACATTGAGAGGAAGTCCAGCCACGCTAACTCCTGTGGAATCTCTCCCGACAGATCATTTGAAGAAAGGTCCAGTGACTCGAGTTGCTGTAGAGCACCAAGCCGAGATGGAATCGGTCCAGCGAGGGCATTGTGTGACATGTTTAGCCCAAGCAGCAGAACAAGCTCCCCGATTGACTTTGGAATGACACCATGGAATGCATTATCCGAAACATCGATGACTACAAGGGTCTTCAAAATCTTGGAAAATGTGATAGCAGATCCTTTGTATGTGAATGCAGTGGTATACTGATATGTTTCCCCAAGCATACTGTAATGATTTTGCATCAACAATGTGTCATCAGCAAATTGAGCCGCCATGGATTTCAAACTCTTGAACCACTTGTTTGGCAACGTGCCAGAGAAATTGTTTGAAGCCAAAGACAAAATCCGTAGTTTCATGAACTCACAATTGTTTTCTTCCTTTCCTAAAACAGAAGGCCCCACCGTCCCAAAGAACTTGTTAGACTTGAGGACAAGGACTTGAAGTTCAGGCAGCATACTCATCCAACACGGAAAAGTATCGCTGATCTGATTATTTCCAATGTCCAAAACCTGCAAGCCTCTGCAAGCAACTAGAGATATTGGAAGTTGTCCTTCAATCCGGTTGTCGCTTAAATCTAATTCCTCAAATGCACAGCCTTTCTTGATATTATGTGGTAATTCTCCTTGAAGTTGATTTGCTTTCAAGTTTAATACACTCAGGGAATTGATATCCTCCATTAAACAGGATGGGATCGGGCCACTCAAGTTGTTGTAAGAGAGATCAAGGAGCAGTAGGCCCCTCGCATCACAAATCGACTTTGGAATTTCTCCAGAGAGGTTGTTTGTAAAGGCCTTGAGATAGGAAATACTGCTCAGCCGAGAACCAAAATTAATTGGGATGGATGAGAAGCGGTTGTTTGAGCAATCAAACAATTGGGTGTGGGGTCCAGGTATAGGTATGGGCCCTTCCAATAGGTTAGAATTGAGATCAAGAATTGCTATATCATTCGGAAGAACATAGCCGTACCCTATACTATTGAAGTGGTTGTGTGATAGGTTCAGGACTAGCATGAGGTCCCAATTTTCCCAAACCCAATGAGGTATAGCACCATGGATTTGATTATCTGAGAGGTCAAGAAAATGAACCCAACTCATATTCCTCAAGGAATCAGGGAACTTGGACATGTTACAAGAAGCTAGACGCAAAGATCCCATTGCCCGTGAAGCATTATGTTCCCCATCTATCACGGAAAATCTATTGTTTGAAAGATTCAATCTATATAGCTTTGGTATTTTCCAGAATGAACTGAGTTCCACTGTACCGGTGAAGTTGTTCGAGTGAAGATATAGGTTGTGTAACTGAGTTAGATTAAATAGGGGTGGAGGTATTAGACCAGAAAAGTTGCAATTGTATAATGCTAACCACGTTAGATTCTTGAGATTACTTATTGAAGAAGGTATCTGTCCAGATAAGCCGCAGTTGGAGAATTTGAGATGAACTAAAGAAGTTAAATTTGTGACCCAAGATGGTATTGGTCCTACTATACCAGCCCCAGATACCTCTAACGAATTTAAGGATGTGAGCTCACCAATTGAAGACGGAAGCTCTTGGGTAAAGTCAGTTGCTGCAATGCCCAACATGTTCAGGGATTTGAGATTGCCTACGGAGCTCGGAATAGGACCAGAGAAATTGGTGCTGCTAACGAGCAAATTCGTGAAGCTACTATCTGACGAGAAATTTGGCAAAGAACCAGAGATGCCGAAATTGTACCTAATATCAATAGCTGTCAAGTTTCTATTTTCAAAGATTCTCGCTGGGAACTGTCCTTTAAGGTCATTACTGGTAAGTCGAAGAACACTTAGGGAGGAGAAATCAGCAAAGAACTCTGGAATTGGACCGTATAGGTTATTATACTGTAGGTCAATCTCAGTGAGTGAGCGTATGCTGGAAAGTGATGGACAAATGGGACCGAGGAGGTTGCAATGCCGTAGGCTCAGAACCTGGAGTCGAGGGGTACTCGAATTAGAAAAGGCACGGCACCACTCAGCATCATTACCGGACAAGTCTACCCTACCGAGATTGAGCTCTCTCAAATTGCTAAGATTTGTGACTAACGACGCAATGTTTGGCTCCACGAGCCATGACAAAGGATTTGACCATGTGGCAAACTCTGTATAATGATCGTCTTGATCTACAACATAAAAAGTGGTGGAGAGGTCAAGAGATACCAAACTGGTGAGGCTTCCTATTCCAACCGGTATGTGGCCCGCAAAGCTGGAGCTGGAGAGGTTGAGATGGGTGAGCTCCGCGAGGCGCTCGAACCCAGAGACCGGGAGCTGGGACCCGTTGAAGTCGTTCCAGGCGAGGTTGAGGTGCCGGAGTGAGGTGAGGCTAAAAACGGCAGGATCAAGGGCAGCGCTCTCCAAGCCGCACTTACCCAAGTCAAGGGAAGTCACGCGGCCGTCGGCGTCACGGCAGTGGACGCCCTCCCAGCGGCAGCAGTCCGTGCCGGCCCGCCACGACCCGAGGGCGGCGGCACCCCTACCTAACAAACTCCTAACAAACTCCTAACAAATCATATCTTATCTAACAAACATTCTCTCTTAACTAAGCTACAACATTGTTAAATTTCTTCTCCGCAACCGCATCATCCGCGCTCAACGGACTCGCCCCTATATAAAATACATTGCCATCCTCCTTGCGCTCCCTTTTCGTGTCGCCACCCCTACCTTAACTCCCTCGTAATGCTCAAGCACCATCGCCGCGAGCTCCGAAAAAAATAAAGTCCACCCCAACCCGTGTGCTCTCTCTCTCCTCTTATCTCAGCCCCCCTCCAAGCCGCTGCCACCGCCGTGGATCGTCACCGATCACTGCCGCCTCCCTTCTTAGCTGCGCTGCCCTAGCCGCCCGTCAAGGGGATCAAGAGGAGCTTAATTGGGGGAATAAAAAAAGAGGGAAAGGGAATGAGAGGAATGAAGATGGAAAAGAGAAGAGGGAGGAAGAAGAATTTTAAAATTTTGGTCAAATTCTAGGTTCGTGCTATAAAGATTGTCTCTACATGAGAATTGATCGATGGCATTGCAAGAAATCGTGACAGGTATTTAACATAGGGTATGAAAATTCAAAACAATAAGATAAATTTTAAAACTACAACCAAACTGTGCCAAATTTCAAATTGACACAATTGAGGAAGTTAAAGACTTCTACATAAGCTTTTCAACAACCTTTTTAAGGATAGTATCATAGTAATTTTAAACAAGATATATTATTACATAACTTGAGAAACAAAATGACCATCATATGATACTCTCCTTATTTCTATAATCTATATCCATTGCAACTGCTAGTTACTAATCAAAACATAGTAGGAAGCAAGTCTTTCCTGTGTTTACGACTCAGCTAAACGAAAGGCTAAAAACATCATTGACTCTAGTTTCCTACCCAAAGACTGATATTGATGATAGAAGAGGCCCCATAACTTAGTCGAACAGACTGAAGCCCATGTCCTGCAAGTAGAAGTGATATAAATTGTTAGAGCAGTACGAGATAATACTAACATCATGGCATATCAATGTGCAGTACCATATGTTAAAAGAGATGAAATGCAGAGAAAGTTGTTGGTCACACATGAAAAAGCATATAATGAATGTTACAATAATGTAAGAACTTCTGAAAGCATAGGAGCATGCATGGGATAGCAGTAATTTCATGAAAGCTGTAATGCTTAGGTAACAGCAGAGCAATCATCGAATATGATGGAAATAGCTAAAATAGGCATATGTGAGAACAGTGATCTTACATCATCGCTCTCTTCCTTCTCCACAACCTTCTCTTCTTTCTTCGACTCAGTTGCAGGAGCAACGCCAGCGCTTCCACTGGCAGGAGCAGCTGCTGCAACAGCCACACCACCACCACCACATGGAACTGAAGCAAGCTTCTCCCTTCCAGCAGCCAAGAGCTCAATAATGTCCTTGCCTTTCACTTGGGACAGCATGAGTTCCATCTTCTCATTGTCAATTTCACAACCAACTGCATATAGACAAGTAACGCCAACATTAGAAACTGCCATCATACAACTGAATTGTGTGTAGAAGGCACATAGATAATATTACATTTTAGTGTAATACAGAATATATGAAATAGTAAATATGGATAATTGTGTAAGCAACATGGAATAAAAACTGAGACTTGCTGTATTGACTGACAATTAAATACTAAGCATCTATTTGCCCAAACTAAGAAGATGCAACCCTTTTATCAGTATAATTGATGTTACAGGATAATCTTCTTGTGGTAACAAACAATGACAAATGTAGAAAATAAAGTTACCCTTGGCATTAAAATCAAAATGCAGGGCCAAAAGTTTTGTTTGGTTTCTCAACATTAGTGCGCTAAAGAAAATGGACAGTGGGCAAGAAGAAATTACCTGACTCAAGAATGGCTGTCAAATCCTCAGCGGAGGGGCTGGCATTGCCAGAAAGGTATGCAAGCAGATAGGCAGCAATGAACTTCATCCTGAACAAAAATAATAAAGAAACATGGTCAGCAAATGTGACCTCAACATGACAGATGGATACTAAAAGCTGTAATACTTCCAAGTATCTAACAAATCACCATCATATAAATTAAATCAGAGTCTAATAACTAAAGCATTGGAACACTTCTTCCTCAAGAATAATAGTGCGCCTCTGCACATTATATTCAGAAGTGCACAGATGCAACCTCCAGAATATGTTGTCCTAAAGTAACAGGAGGAATTATCTGCAAGAGAACAGTGCCAGACATCCGTTAGTCCATGCTGCTGTGCCGGTCAAATCTTAGAAAGGCGCTCCACATATTAGATCTAAGATACTACATATCACATTTATACTCACTAAAAAGCTTACTGCAACTCTACCAAAATGTTCAGTTAAACCCTAAAACTAGTTCCAACATACATCCAAACACCACGCGCTAGGAAGAACATCCCAGCCAAACCCAAACCGCGACTACAGAAACATGGCAAAGCTATCCCATTTCAACAAGCAAATCGAGTACAGCATACAAGCAACCTTAACAGATCACATACTTCGCGTCCAGTAACAAGACCATAACGAGGCCATGGAATGGCGACGGAAATATAGATCAAAGAGAGTGCCATTACTTGGATCGGAGAGGGAGAGAGCTGGAGGCGCGGGCAGCGGCGGCGGGGGGTCGCTGGAGTGATCTCTAGGGTTTCTGCGAGGAGGGGCTCTCGTGTGCGCCGCGATCTGTGCCGTCCGTCTTGCCCTAGCTCCTCCCCCTTCTGTCCCAGCCGTTGATCTCAGCTGATCGACGCCTCAGAGTAAACCGTGGGCCTCACTGGCCTGCTACTTCGTCTGCGAAATACGTGGCCCAGGTGTAACGGTCCATGGACTTAGTCTACGGCTCAGGTAAGCCCATAAAACGACATAGATGACACCAGCTTTACTCGGCCTTTTAAAACGGTATAATAAGTCCACGTGTATTACTTTATCGTTATTCAAGTAGTTGTTCTCTAGTCTTATCAAGTTATGTAATGCTTATCATGTAGATTATTGCCAAGGTTTTTGAGACATATGTGCCAGGTGCTATTCTTCTTCAGTGTGGGGCTGATTCATTGGCACGGACCGTCTAACTAGGGTGCTTCAGTCTTTCAATTGAAGGTTCTATACTTCTTAAACCTGATATGTGCTACTCATGGACTCGGCAAAACTGCCATCTAGGTGTATAATTAGCTAACCCGTGTTTCTCCACTTAATACTGTAATTGCCTTAGTTTTGGGAATTTTCTTGCATTAATGGTGTTTGGGGTCCTTTGGACTTTAAACTTAATTTTATTGAGCTAAACTCGCTTGATTGATCTATTATACTTGCTAGTTTGATCTGCTTTCATAAACAGGCCATGCTGAATGTGTAAAGTTTGTCAAGCAATTTAAAATTCCCCTTCTAGTAAGGGAGAAAACCAGCACCATATAATTTCATTTGCTTCTTCTAGGATATGCACGTATTTTCGAACATGCAGGTGACGGGAGGTGGTGGATATACCAAAGAGAATGTAGCACGCTGTTGGGCTGTTAAAACTGGGGCCCATCTAGACACAGAGCTCCTTTTGTTTTTGAGTGACAGTAGCTATTAATCCCTCAATGGTAGCAACATATTTTTCTTGTACAGCAAGTTGTCTGTGCATTGCTATGGAACTATAATCATGCATATTGTGAGACTTAGAGTTACAGAAGACCCATTTGTCTCAAACATATGCAAATACATTTTTATTTACACAATGAAATCAGCATTGGAGAAAATGACAGGCATGTTTGACATAGTGATCTTACTTTGGCCGTGAACTGGAAGGTCTATTGACAATAACCTTTAGCAAAGACTACACGCAATGGTTCAAACTTGGCTGATAATATAGTATAAAACAAATGTGATGGACCTAAATACTGAGTTAAGCCACATGGTTCCGAATACAGTATGAATTAGACCTCCAGAAAAGAATATTTCAACTTCTTTTCACCACAAAAATTGACTGTGCACAATTTTGTCATGCAAGAAAAAAAAACTAATAAGTGATCTACTTAAAGAACAATTTCTCGGAGCACATTTACAAGCTGACAATTTGAATTGCCGTTGTTTCTCTTAATAACTTAAAAGGCGATCTCAGGGGATACAAATTTTCTTTCTCTTAATAACTTAAAAGGCGATCTCAGGGGATACAAATCTTCTTCTAGGTGTAGTGCATTGCTAAATAAAACACTTAATTATATCTTATTACCTCAAGGCTAGCCGGTTAAACTTATCCAAAACTATACATGTCGCATATCACAACAATGCCATGTCTTGAAAAGGAAAACAAAATTTCGACCAAGTATCAAGGGAATGTCCATTGGTCCTAAACCACTTCTCTGGTATGCCCAAGCATATCAAGTGCAAACAAATCCCAGAAACTGAGTTCCTCTCCATGAATTCGATATTGGCTTCATGATAACAGGATCATAAGTTTAATGTCACGAAAACGCACGAGTGCCAATAAAATGGCATGCGTACTGCAGCCACAATGGCATGGATTGTTAACCACATCATTGAGATTTGCGTGTTTGTGACCAAATGTTTCTAAAAATCCGTAAATGTTGAATATGTAAGAACATCTACTCGTGCAAAAAGTGTGAAAAAATATGATAATATGTGCAATGCACAGAAAGGCAAAAGAATGTAAATAAACAAAATTTTGTAAGTGCACATGCTCTAAAAAATTGCACAGCAATGTATTCTTTTTTGAAATGCACAGGCACCACTTTCAAAAATGGGTTCACACGCAAAGCAACTATGTGCACAAAACCTACTATAGCTCATGCTCTGTACTCTTTTAGGCAAGAGGTAGACCAGTTGAAGTGAGAGCAGCACAAAAAACTCTAACTTTACAACGTTCTCTAATATCCTGAATTTTGTCACATGGAGCACGATTCAGCAGAGGGCTCAAAACCGAATCAAGAGGAAATAAGTGGGTCAATGCTGACCGGCATTCGTAGAATAAATGGAATAAAGCGCCTGCTTGGAAGGTGTCTTGCACTTTCCTACATATTTCAACCACAATTCTGCCCCTAGATGTTAAGATAATCTGCATCAAGTGTTGAGCTAGGAGAGGTCCTTAGCTGCTATACTTGGTTCTGATAGAGTTAGACAATCAAGCAAGCAACCAACATACGGGTATAAGAATAAAGCTTGCTACTTCCTTTCTATTACTTTGTTTTCTCCAATAATAAAGCCCATCAATATAAAAGCAAATGGATTCCAATAGTAAAACTATCAACATATTTGGGGCTATAGGCACATCAGGATCCTTTAGTGGGTTTTTGTCAAGGGAAAAATCGTAAATATTAAGATCACAAATGCTGATATCTTAGACATGCCATATCCGCATACACCTCAAACGCCATACCTGGACATTCAGATCTGTGGCAAAATAAGTCTGCTAAAACACAATAGGATTATACAGACCAGTAAAAATTGACAGAGATTCAACATTACTATGTACACTACAATCAAATTGACAACCAAAAGAGGCGAAGGAAAATATCTGTACAGGTTTGAGAATTTGTTATACAAACATTGATGTACAGTACAAATCTTCTCAGCGTTTGTTATGCACAGAAAAATACGAATCCTGGTATTCATCAATAGTGAAACAGGCAAATGGATTAGGACATCTTGTCAAACTCCGAAAATCGTTCACCTCCTTGTCACTCACCTTCGTCCTCAACCACGACATCCAGCCGACGATGCATGCAGTTATGGCGGATCGTGTGGTGGAGGGAGCAGAACATAGGCTTCCCTTCGTACCTAGCACTACCGAGAAATCCCGCCGACGCTGCCTGCAGTGACGAAGGATCGTGTGGTCACAACTAAGCAGGGTCTGCCTCTCCTCCCGATCGAGCACGCGACTCCCTCGTCAGCTCCTCTCCCGTTGCACGCCGCCGCGCTGCCGCCTCTTCTCCCGATCCAGCGCGTCGCTCCCTCCTCTCCCACCGCGCGCCGCCGCCTCTCCTCGCCGCCCCCTCATCTCCCACTACACGCCGCCGCCCCGAGCAACCACATTGCCTCCTCCCTGTCGCCGCCCCCTCCTGCTGTCGCGCCGCCACCTGCTCTCCCATCGCACGAGCCGCCGCGATCTAGCGCACTGCCTCCTCCCATTCCCAGCCTCCTCCTGTCCTCGCGCCGCCCCCTCCTCTGCCATCGCACGCGTCGCCGCCTCCTCACCCAACCACCAAAGCCTCCCTTCTCCATTCTCTTCGGGTTGTTGGCCGGCCGCTGAACGTTTGCATTTCCCCGGCGAATTGGAAAAGCAGGTGGGTTCAGGTCAGGTGTAATGGGATTGCCTTATTCTCAATTTATTTTTCCTCTAGTCAAAATCCTACCGCAGAAATGTTAATAATTGTTTTGTGTTGCCACCGATCTCTTGATAATTGAAGAACGAGAGTTTAGATAATATGTGCCTAGTATCTTTCAGGAGTAATAATTTTTAAGCCTGCTATATATGCCATACTGCCAAAAACATGTTCATCTTCAAAATGATGTGCTCATGAGTGATGCCCTGTCATCAAAATGAGAAGGCGTCTCTTCTACTTTGCGTCACGCAGATCGAACGGAGCCTAACGATCTCGTTCTTTTGGCTGCCTGCAGGAAGTTGGTCTGCATTAGCTGCTTCAGGTTGCTCGCCGGCGTGAAAAGTTGCTAGGCCACCATGGATGGTACGTGTGTGCTGGCTCTATTACCGTTCTCTGTTTTATTGTTATTGGACATGCATGACTCGCGTCAATTTTGGTGGTAAATCGTGGTTGCGATAGAATGTGCGTTTAGTAATGAATGAAGACCTTAGATTAATTGTGGCTTTGATTTAAAAGCAAGTTAGGGCGGCAATGTTGATGGAAACACCCTTGTGAATGTGGTATCTTGGAAGTGTGCCCAGTTGATCTTGGAGGCAGGAACTACAAATCGGAATTCTAGCTGCATAGTACTAATGTTGCATTGCACAACTTGAAAAGAAGGGGGAACGTTGTGCACATCATGTTGCAGCATATTGAACAAATTTTTTGTTTTCTAAATAACATACATAAAGATTGTAAAGCTATGTGTAATAAAAGGATGCTCGTTTTGCTGATAACCAGCTCTATGATATCAACTTAATAAACCAGGGACTGGGGGACAAACAATGAAAACCCTCAATTTTGAGTTGCTATGACAGAGGCATTGCTTACATACTAGGAAAGCCGATATTAGTTTTGAGCTATGTGCATTTCAAGTGTAGCAGCTGCTTGTGCTCATGGGGTCAATGTGTCATCCTATTTTCCAATAGTTGATAGTCAAGAAACGATGGAAGAGACCATTCTCGTTGGCGACGATCTCATGCGTGGGCCGCCTTCCCCTGTCGTACCGAAAGAAATCGCCTCACATGTCCTAGAAGGTGTTGACCTTTGCGATGGTATCCTCAAGAATCTCTTCCTATGTGAGTAACTTTTTCTCTGACATCTAATCATGTTTCTCTTTTGCCATATGTATAAAAGTATTCTAAAAAGAAGAAAAAGTAAATTCTATGATCCAGGCTTACAAATCAATGATATTGAGCCATTTTGCCAAGACGAAATTGTTCTATACCAACAATGTGCTGTGAAAAGGGTCAGTTACATTAAAACCATCTGAAGCTGCAGTTTGATTCCTTTTCCTGTTTAGCCAATTGTGCCATTTTCTGCCTTATTTTTGCAGGACAAGGAAATAAGGGAGCGGCTGCAGGATATTGAATATAAACTGGGTTTCTCGATGCCTCTTGAAGAAGCAAAGGAAAGAGTCACCCAACTCCAATCAGAAGTCACACTGCTTGACAGGTAACCTAACTGCTGATGCTTTTTGTCCTACATATATTATCATAGCATCATCCTGTTATTAGAAGTGGGTTAGTGGACTTGCATTCGAGTTACTAGATGAACCGTCAAGGTTCATTTCTGTTTTGTAATCATAATTTTTGAACCGTAGTAGAATTATCCACAGCCTGGACATATATCAATTTATCTTACCCTCAGGGGCATCTTCCAATCTGCACTAGTAACTAGATATTCCAATGTGCGCCAGCAACTAGATGAGGAGTGAGTATATGTTAGGAGCATGTAAATAGAAGATTTCTTTTATTCCTGGTATATCTTGATAATCCAACTTTTTAGCTCTCTACTATTTAAAGTGGATAATGATTTTAAAAGCTTCACCAATGTCCAGTCTTCACATGTACATCTTGTTTTCTCATGTCATTGTCGCAAAGGCATAGGTTGTACACATTGTTGTCATGATAGTGTCCATAGCCACTTAATGGCTTAATGCAACTCCTATCTTGATTGGGTTGTCTAAGCTGCATGTTGTATGGCATAGTTGTCCCATGAATGCGGTTACTTGGCAGCTAATGATAGTGTAGTTTTAAATTCCGTCCTTTGAGTCATTTGGTGTTGACACAGTGAATAAATATTTATTTGTTTTGTTCATGCTGGGAAGGAGCACCTTTGACTAGTTAAATTGTCCAAGGTAGTGCGGAGACAAGTGTGATCAGCCCAACCTAAGCATTCAGGATCTTAATCAGAGATAATAGCTGCTCTCAGTATATATTCTCTCTATATTCTACCAAACACAAATTTTCTTATATTATATGTTATCAGTCATGGTAGGATAGAGGCCCCAAGACTGGTACGAAGTAACCCTGGACCCCGGAGGCGTGATGACGCCTTGACGGTGGCGGCACCTCAATGACAGTTAGGATTTGGAGAACTATACATCGAGGCCAAACAAACCACTAAGGATAGAAGAGAATCCCCTAAACATAGCAACTAAACCTTAAAGATAGAAAGTACTGATCCTAGTCCTTGATTTTGGGAGATATCTATGTATTCTTACTTTAGGCCTCTCTGTTCTACTTGACCTCATAGAGCTTGGTGAGAACAGAAGGGTTATTTTTTTTGGAAAAGGTCATGCAAAGTACTCTTTACATTACATCTCAGTACTCTTTTGTATTGACTGATGATAGCCCTTGGTGTTTGCCCAATGCTCCTTGGGGAACACTTTAGCCCCCTGCAGCTGGTAGAGGTGTTCTGTGATTTTTGAGATAGCACGTGGCTCTTGCTTGACAGACTGCCAACAGGAGCTTGCTAGGCCTCCTCCATAATACACACCAACTGTCTGTTCCCATCAGTAGCACTTGTTCTGGTGTTCCACTGACATATGAGCAGCACTTATTCTCCAAAAGGAAGGCACTTGTAAAATTACCTCGTGACCATACTTCAGCGTCGTATTAAATGCATTTACAGCCTTTTGTTTGTAAGAACACTTCTTTGTTGCCAAGATAGACTTTTTTTTGTCTTATTAGTTATATTACACTGGATAAAGAGAATCATCAGGAAATTTATTCACACAATTTTTCTGATAATTTAGCCACGCAGTTTCTTTAGTTTTGCTTGCCTGATCTTATACTTCTATTTTAGGCACATGATTCTTGCTAGTGGACTTGAGGGTATGGAAGGATTTCGCCAAAGATGGAGCTTGCATGGACAGCTCGGCGATACGAGGTAACTGTTAACTATTGAAAGAACTGGTTTGTATAAATGAATAATGGAAATTGAGAACCTAGCGCACCATGGTACTTACACTTTTCTTATTAATGGCAATACATAACTCATATAAACTCAATAGGCGGTAACGAATTTTTGTAGTTTGCGTTGTGCCAGAAAAGTAAATTCTAGTTTGCAGTTTAGAAGATTTAATTTTCATCTGGAAACTATCCATTATGTTTTCCTGGTGCTGTCAATATGGAAGGTCTGCTTCGATGTTATTTCCTAAAAATGTTGACTTGATATAATTCCAGTCATATGTGTGCTGGTCTGTGTGACTGTGCGTGGGCCTTTCTCTGCTCAGTCTTGTGAAGGGAAATGATTTTCAAGCGTCAGTAATTAACATACTTATATACATCATATCTTAGCTGACTATATTTCTGCAATGCAATACACTGTCTGTCCTTTGTGCTTTTGTGTTTCTGTATTACCTTCTTAATCCAATATTTTCTTATTTAATTTCTGTTGTAAAGCTTGCTATTTTGTTGTGCTGGGCATTTGTGTAACATAGCATACCACAGACTTTTTGTGGCTATCTGAGGAGCTGCAAGGTATTGAATAGATTATATCATCGTTACGGAAGTGTATTAATGCTTGCTCCAAATAAAGTTGTCAATTATTTGATGGCAGGAACCAACTTAAGTCATATTTTATATGTTCAACTAGTGTTTTTAATTATCTTGTTGTGCTACTTTTTCTCTGCAGAAAAAGAGTGGAAGCGCTGAACCATGGGATGGCAAAAAGAGAGAGCTCAAGTTCTCCAGGGGAAGGCACAACACCTGCAGTTAGGAAGAGGTAGTTCTTTTGGTAGGTTAATCCTTTTCTCTCTGACTAGCAAAACATTGTAGCTTGTGGTATGTTAATGGCAATGTCATTTGCTTTCTACGGTGCTCTGCCTCCAAACCTACCATTGTGTTTGCTAACAGTGGGTTTGCCTATATGTAACTGCAATTTTGAATTAAAATATGGAGATACATGAACTGTAAACCTCAAACTAGCATTTGAATAATTGAATTACCCACGAAATGATCTGCTAGTTTTTCCCACTCTTGTGCAAGAGTTAACGACAGTCTGGATCGTTTTCTTTATGAATGGAGTAAGTTGGCCGATACACTCAAGCCGGATCATATTGTAGAGGCTGCTATGGGTAGGATACGCAAGCTGCAAAGCCAGCTTCATCCAGCTGCTCGACTACTATATGATTCAGATGTAGCGAATCACTAATTAGCTTGGAGCAACTTCCTGAAGCAAGATAACAACTAGAGCTCTGTTTAACTTTAACATTAACATGTGCCTCTAAGATCGTGCGTTACACCTTTCCCCTGAAGATTATACCCTACTCATGGCTTCTTCCACTCAAGATAGCGTATGTATCCTCAGTTTTTCTTTTCTTTTCAATCACATTAATGCAGATTTCCTGAAATTTTAAGTGACCATGCTAAATCTGGAACTTCGTTTCTTGCAAAGAGAAGCAGGGACGTTCAACTATTTTGCCCAATCTGATTGAACGGCAGGGCAGATGCTGGCCATGTAGATTCTGTTTGCCATAACGTAGAGAACATGGCACTCGACGCGAAGATCAAGAACAAGCACCCGGATTTCATCAACCGCTCCATCCATCTCCCCCCCCCTTCTCCCCCCCTCACCGGCGTTCGCCGGGATGGCAAGCATGGAATCGTTCCATGTGGCGGAGAGCCGAGCGTTCGAGGGCAGTTGACTTGCCTGAGACTTGATAGGTGAAAAGCCATGCGTGGTTCCGACGACACTCGTTTAGTCAGAAGCGATGCGCCCCTCTTCCGGGCTACAAGAAGGCGTTCCGCGCCTGCACCACGACATCATCACTCGCAGTCTCAACACGCTTGCGTACCTAACCTACTATAGCACCCAGTGACCAGCTGAGATGGCGTTCGTCCGGCCTTGCGCGGTGGCGCTGCTCGCCTGCGCCGCCGCCTTCCTCGTCGCCGCGGCCGGCGCCCAGCCGACGGGCCCGGGTGGCAAGCCGGAGGACCCCATCCTGTCGGACCCCAACGTGATCCCCGTCTACATGAGCCCCGGCGCGCAGCCCACCGTGGTGAGCTGCTACAACCAGAGCAGCCTGGAGCCCGAGTGCACCGTCGTGGCGCGCCAGTGCCCCCGCGGCTGCCGCGACACCTGCTACGTGCACTGCCCCACCTGCAAGCTCGTCTGCCGTAAGAACTCATATAGACAATGCATATGCGTGCGTGCGTCGAATATTTCTTGTGCCATTGAAGGTTCTGATCGTTTTTGT
Source organism: Stipa capillata (assembly GCA_019208055.1). Taxonomy (NCBI): domain Eukaryota; kingdom Viridiplantae; phylum Streptophyta; class Magnoliopsida; order Poales; family Poaceae; genus Stipa; species Stipa capillata. The sequence continues at coordinate 288,938 of JAGXJF010003915.1, read as the reverse complement.
GTGTTTCGTGTTGCGCGTGAAATGGAATCGAACAGTGTGTGATCTGACCGGCACGGAGTGCTACGACCCGCGATTCGTCGGCGGCGACGGCAACAAGTTCCTGTTCCACGGCCGGAGGGACGCCGACTTCTGCCTGCTCTCGGACTCCAACCTGCACATCAATGCGCACTTCATCGGCAAACGCAACGTGCAGGCGGCGCGGGACTTCACCTGGGTGCAGGCCCTCGGCATCCGCTTCGGCGGCCACCGCCTCTACCTGGGAGTGAAGAGGACGGTCACGTGGGACAACGCCGTCGACCGCCTCGCGATCACCTTCGACGGCGCGCCCGTCGAGCTGGCCGCCGCGCCGGCCGCCAGCTGGAGCCCGGCCTCCGCGCCCGCGCTCTCGGTCTTCCGCACCGGCGCGGCCAACGGCGTGGTGGTGCGCCTCGACGGGCGGTTCCGGATCGTCGCCAACGCGGTGCCGGTCACCGAGGAGGACTCGAGGGTCCACGGCTACGGCCTGACCGCCGACGACAGCCTCGCGCACCTAAACGTGGCGTTCAAGTTCTACTCCATCAGCGCCGACGTACACGGCGTGCTCGGCCAGACCTACCGCCCGGACTACGTAAGCGCCGGGGTCGACATGGGCGCCAAGATCCCGGTGATGGGCGGCGCTGGAAAGTACCAGGTGTCCGACATCTTCGGGACGGACTGCGCGGTGGCACGTTTCGCCGGCGAGGACGCCGTGCTCGCCGGCGCCGTCGACATGATCGACGAGCCGGCCGACGCGCAGTGCGGCAGCGGGAAGGGCAGCGCCGGGCTGGTCTGCAAGAAGTGAAGCGGAGCTCCCGTGGAGAAGAGCTGGTTTTGCTTCGTACTTACGTTCCTATCTACGTCTCCGTGCTAGCTGCTGCTACGTTATTAGTAGTAGTTCAATATTTGGTTTCCGAATAAATCACTTGGGTGATGTCTTGTGTAAGTCGTCGTGTAGGGCAACGTTGGGAAGCCAAGCTGTTGTTGCTCAGTGTGCCAGGCTAGGACAGGATCGGCATGGTTCGAACTTCAGATGCATGTCGTTCGAATCATAGCAACTTTTTTCCTTCACGTTTCCGAATAAAGATTGAAGAATGAAGTTTGTGATTTTCTCTTTGCATTTGTGTAAAATTACACTAAACTGGTTTGGCTTACCTAAATCCGTACATCTGGATCGGTATATCCACCACGGATAAAACGGTTTTGTTCCATTCTGTGTCCCGGACACTTTGAGCTACCATTTGAAAGTTTGGACATGGATCGCGATTCCTTACCGTGTCTTGAAACAAACGCCACGTACCTGCCCTGTTTCGCGCCCTTCTTTGCGTGCCACTTTGCATCATCGCCAATCACCATTTAGCTCCAGCCTCGTGATCTTATTACTTGCGTGGCCTTGCTCCAAGAACGCATCGCAGCAGAGCTACAGATACATTACAACATAACTCCATGCCGGGGATGTCTTCGTAAGCTGCCATGACGGAGAAGCAGCGATGGAGGGAGGGACATCGGTCGAGCGCGAGCAACCGCGGGTTCTTCGGCATCGCACTGGCCGTCATGAACCTGTCCAGCCGCCGACAACGCCACCACGCGAGACAAGAAGAAGAAGGCGAGGCCGCGGCCGCCGCCTCCGCAGCCTCGTCCTGCTGCTCGGCCTCCTCGCCTTCCTCCTCTACCTGCGGAGGCGCCGACGTAGGCGGCGTCGAGGGAGCCGCGGAGGGAGGCGGGTCCTCGTCGTCGTCGGGGAGTAGCTGTTGAAAATAATCTTGCCTGGAAGTATGGACCTGTCGTGGTATAGCTACCAAAGGTCGGTGGAATTGTTTCCTTGATTTGAGTCATGTGTAGTTTAACTTAGAAAGTAACCAAATTGCAGAGTTGGACGAATCGCCGTGTCCGAGTAGAGTAATGTAACATTGAGCATTATATACACAACCAAAACAAGACAAGAGTCCTTCAAAAAAGAAAAAGGGGGGACAAGATTTGTGTGGCCTCGGAAAAAGAAAAGCTTCTTCCTGCTCTCCCGTGTGTGTGCGCGTGCGTGTGTTGTGTTTCGATCGTGAGTGAGGTTTTGACGAGCTCGAGCACGTCAAGTCGCCATAGGTGCATGTGATCATTGGGCTAGAGCTGTTAAATTTGTGCCGAATAATTAATGTATAGTTGTAAGTTATGTGGATTTGATGTTATTATTGTACTATAGGATAGAATTTATGTTGGACTCTTGTAACCTAGACCCTATATAATAAGGGTGTAGCCACACAATGTAACCATGACAACACAATAGCAACATGCACGCAGAGGGAGCCGGTGACATTGTGCCGGCGCTCGGGTGATCGGTGTTGTGGTATCATAAGAAGGAGCGCCAGTAGTTATATCCCGAGAACAACTTCGACTAAAACTCGTTAACAAATATTGTCCTACAGGTTCCTTTCTTCGTTAGAGTCTCACGCAGAGTCTATTTTATTCCTTCTCTTCCTCCTTTCTCCTCCACATCATCAATTATCCTACGTGGTATGACAAAGAGTCAACTGATGTCACGCCTTTGTAGATGTCCTAACAAGTTCTAAGAAATGTCCTGAGAGGGGAGGGAGGGGAAATCTCTGCTTCCCTAGCAGATTTTTTTTAGCACGAAAACTTCAGTCCATGGAAAATCAGCAATGTACATGTGCAATGTGTCATTGCCCCTACGCACCAGGGCACCGCGGATGCATAACTTGTAGGCACAAAAAGTGAGAAACATAATTCCACTCATAGCTAGGCGTCTACGTGCTATCTGCACCATATAAGCTACTTTAAGGTTCGTGGTAAATTTTTATAAAAACAGTCAACTTTATTCATTCTTCATTATGGAGCCCTTTTCATTTTGTACAGACCGCCTAATCCATCCCCTTCTCATTCTTAAGTCTTCCACTCTTTCCATATTCATCCACCATCTCCTCTCTCTATGAGTATGAGAGCACCCAGCTAATTCATAAACAACAAATTTATTGTAATTAAGTGACATTAAGACTGGGCATGCTATTAGCCCTCTTGTTCACCCGTGAATACATTACTTCCGATCTGGGGCGGATGACCGTGATCGAGTCGCGCGGGCATGCTGAGTAGCTTAACGGGTCAGGCACGTTAGGGGGCAAGCACGGTTGTGACCGAGACAGGTGAGCTTGTTTACTTGTTGATCGTGCTGTGAGGTGGTCGTGTTGTTGGCATGTGTTTCTCCTGTTTTATTCCAGTCGTGCATTCTTCTGTATGTAGTTGTATGTTCGTTTCTTTGGGTGCCTGCTTACATGCTTGCTCTGTTCGTTTTGTGATGGCTACTGAATTTTGTGTCCAGCTTTCTGGTACTGACGTGCCTGGCTATTAAGGGGTTGTTTGGTTGGGCTGTGGCTATTATGAAAGCTGTTGTTGGCTGTCTGTTTGGGAAAACTGCTGTGGCTGTTGGCACCTGAACCTATGGTTAAGGGTTTTTGGTTGGGCTATGGCTGTTGGCTGAGTATGAAGAAATTGTCTGAAGTGCCCCTAGAGTGCTGAGAGTACGTATGTAAGCTGATTTGAGTGTTGTTACCTTAATGGAAGCTAATAATTACCCTAAAATGAGTTTGTTTTGTACATATAGAACATATTCGATGTGTTTTCAAGCTGAATTAGTACGAAACATTCTTTTTTGAGTTAATTAAAATTAAAATTACATGTTTACATGTAGGTAAATAGAGAAAACAAGTCATACGTACCATACTTAAAAATTAAAACACAAGCTAACGATTTCTCACAACACATAGGGAATCGGCAATTCGTTCTCAAAAAATGTTCATGTTATTTTCATCCATTGCAATACCATTTATATCTTCATTTCCTGCAGAGGTTGCCTCTCCCACATGTGGAATGTAATTCTCATCAGCATCGCATTTATCGAATTCCTTGTCAGCTAGTATGCTTTCCCGTATAAAATTGTGAAGAGCCATACAAGCATGCACAATTTGGGTTTGTGTCTCCTTTGGATAACTTGGAACATGTAAGAGGATCCTCCATTTCATCTTTAGGACTCCAAGCAAGCGCTCAATCACATTCCGGAGAGATGAGTGAGCATGATTGAACACCTCATGCTTCCCCGTTGGCGCGCGCGACATGTGAGACTCCGGTATATGATATTTTGTCTCCTTATAAGAAGCTAAGGATGCGTTTGGATGGGGGAATGAAGTGGAATGGAACGGAACCGTTCCAGATTCTGCGGCGGTTCGGGCGTTTGGTTCGCGGGACGCAGCAAAGTGGAACGGAACGATTCGGTTCCACTGGAGGGAATATTTGGCCCAGATGCGGAATGAGGTGATAACGCAAAATCGATGGAACGAATCGGTTCCTCACCCGGTCGTAACAGTATCCTCTAATCTCCCCAAAAAGAAATCCCGTGACTCATCTCCCCCAACACATCTCGCCTCCCCCCCTTTACTTCTCCCGTGAGCGGCGGCGGCAAGCAGGCGGCGGCGGCGCGCTCCCAGGCAGCAGCGGCAGCGCGCTCCCACGCAGCAACGGCGGCGGCCCGTTCCCAGGCAGAAGCTGCGGCGGCGCCTCTCAGGCAGCGGCGGCGGAGAGGAGATCTCGGGGAAGCACGCGGCGCGCTCCCAGGCGGCGGCGGCGCGCTCCGAGGCAGTAGCGGCGGCGGCAAGCAGGCGGCGGCCGCGCGCTCCCAGGCAGCAGCGGTGGCGGCGGCAAACAGGCAACGGCAAGCACGCGGCCTCGGCGCCCTCTCACGCGGCAGGTATGTCACCATTGACATGAATCAGCTCGGTTTTGGCCGAGTATGCACACATTCTTGCTGCTGATCAATGGACTTTGTGACAAGGGTTAGGTTAGCCAAGCTTGTGTTCTGCTTGAAGATATCATACATGGGCATTAGACTTCCTGGTTCGAAATTTCGCAAGCTAATAAAAGGCACGTGCTGTTGAAGGAAGCAAGCATGTGCTTGACTTTCTTGTAGACAAAATGAAGATGTTGATACAGATTTGGTGTTTAGGGGTTAGGATTCAAGGTTCGGAGTTGTAGGGATTAGGGTTTTAGAAAGTTTAGGATTTAGGTTTAGGTTTAACCATCATTTCAGTGAAAACACCTATATTTCAGAAATCCTTAATGCTAAAATCATCATTTTTTATTGTGGAAAAATATTAAGCATAGTATTCGTAGTCTTACCTAGGTTCCTCCTTCGTGTAAGCACAATATTAAGGAGAAAATTCTTTTCTTTGTCGATTAATTTGTACCTACATATAGTCGATGGTTGCATGAGTGCATATCTTATTTATATATATGTTCAAAATTGTTGCCCTCTCTCTACAATTGATTGTTCTGATTAGCTATACTCCCATTTGTGTTAAATACATGTCGTTGCTTGAATTATTGATACAACCAGTGAGCAGATTACTTCGTAAATGCATTGTAGATGGTGAAGAAAATGGATAGAAGGGGAAAGCTGTTGTTTATGGGAGCCGCCACATTTGTGGCTCTTTCTATGGTGGCCTTGTATCTACGTGATAGAATAAGAAAGAGGAAAGCCCGCATTACTTATGGTCCAATGGAACTAAGAGATCAAGAAAGAATCAACTATTTGAATAACAGAATTTTCAAGAGTGATGAAAAATGCAGGGATATGTTAAGGCTTAACAGAGCTCTTTTCTTTAGGTTGTGTCAAATATTGAGGGAACGCTCTTTGCTCCGTGACACTATTAATGTATGTGTGGAGGAGCAAGTAGCGATGTTCTTGAATACTGTTGGACATAACCTTAGAAATAGGGTCATCTCAACTAATTATGACAGGTCAAAAGAGACAGTTAGCCGCTATTTTAGACTAGTCTTACACGCTATAGGTGAGCTACGAAATGAGTTTATCCGGCCACCATCATTGGAGACTCCTACCAAAATTGCAGGGAACCGACGGTTCGACCCATATTTTAAGGTATTTTCAGCAACTATGCCTTAGTTATTTAGGCTAGAAATTATGAGGTTTTAATTTTTGTGTTACATGCATAGGATTGTATTGGAGCAATCGATGGTACACATGTAAGATCTTCTGTTAGTAAGGATATGGAGCCTTCCTTTCGCGGTAGGAAGTCCTTTGCTACTCAAAATGTGATGGCAGCGGTAGATTTTGACCTTCGAATCACATATGTTTTGGCGGGTTGGGAAGGAACATCACATGATGCGGTGGTTTTAGCGGATGCACTAGAACGTGAGAATGGCCTGAGTGTCCCACAAGGTAAGAAATTGCTTAAAGACAACTTTATACGTAATTGCACAAACGAGTCACACATATTTTTGTCATGTTCTAGAAAAATTCTATCTAGTTGATGCTGGATATGGAGCCAAGCCTGGGTTCTTGCCACCTTTCCGTGGTGTGAGGTACCATCTGAACGAGTGGGGCAGCAATCCAGTACAAAACGAAAAGGAATTGTTCAACCTAAGGCACTCATCTCTACGAGTGACTGTAGAGTGGGCCTTTGCATCACTCAAGAGACGGTTCAAAGTTCTAGACGATGCCACTCCATTCTTCCCTTTTCCGGTTCAAGTTGATATTGTTGTAGCTTGTTGCATTCTTCATAATTATGTGCTTACTCAAGGGATATATAAGTTTATTATACCGGAAGTGGCTTGGACCGGCAACCCCATGAGGACCTCAAGGGAGCAACCAATTGACCATAGAGCCATGGTAGATCGTAGGCAACAAACTGCTACTAGAATGTGGGAAGATAGGCAGAATCACTATGGAAATTGAATGTATTTGTGTAATGCCCGGACAGATGGTGGCCTTTTCTATTTCAAAGCAATGTATTTGTGGCATTTCGTATCATGTGTTTGCACTTATGAATGGCTGGACAAATCCATTTTCCATGTCAATAAAATCTATTTGTGTTGTGTAATGTCGTATCTTTCCAACTATTAAGGTCCAAAACAGATTATGCCATTTCTTTTAAGTATTTTCACTGCTGGATAGAAATGGACAATGTGGAAAACCTTGGTGGGAGTAGTCTGCTTGTGTGGACAAATTCAATGTCCACCATGATGCTAACTCATTTGGCTGACCTAGTGGCAAGTGGCACTAGAACTTCAAGTGGTTTCAAGAAGGTGCACCTTAACAACTGTGCTAAAGCCTTGAATGATCATTTCAAGCTAGCTATCACTGGAGATCAGGTTAGCAACCACCTTAAGAAGTGGAGGAAGGTTTGGGCAAAGATTGAGAAGCTTAAAAAGATTAGTGGTGCTCTGTGGGATGAGGAAACGTGCAGTATTAGGCTTGAGCATGAACACTATGCAGGTCATATTAAGGTAATTTTTTTCTCACATAGTATGTTAAATTGTGATACGTTGCTGCATCTAAATTTGTTAAAAATAATGTACCATTCATTTCAGGACCACAAAGGTGATGCAAATTACTTGAATACGCCCATTGAACACTATCATGAAATGGCGACAATCTTTGGTGCAAGTATGGCCACGGGGAAGTATGCCAAGTCCGGAAATGACCCGCTTTCTGTTGAAGTGCATGACATTGAGGATGACGAGGGAGGCAATGGAAGCAGTGAGGTCAATATGTCGGCAACAGCAAATGTTGGCGAGTCTTCTGCTGGTTCTAAACGAGCAACAAAGAGGGCTAAGGTAGTCCCAAATGAAGATGATCTGCTGCTGTCCACACTGAGAGTTGGCCTCGAGAGAGTTGCTGTAGCACTTGAGAAAGCTGCTGGAGCCAACGATGATATTCCTGAAGGCCTTTGGGATGAATTGGTAGCCCTTCCTGGATTTGACGAGGCGCATCTTGCTCACTACTATGCCCATCTTGTTGACAATCCTAAGACTGCAAAGGCATTTGTCAACCTTACTGTCAGTAACAAGTTAGTTTGGGTGACTAGATATGTCACCAAAAACTTCGGTGCATGAAGTTGATCGTATTAGTTGTGGTACGTGGACTTTTGGATGCCCAAGTGGTTGGTTCGAACTTGTATTAACTAAACTAAGTTAGCTTGCGTGATTGAGATGTATGAACTTCAAACTAGTTATTGTAAGTGTGGAATTATGTGGACTTTCTATCATGCATTATGTATTACTTGGTTTTTGCATTGTTAGGGGGGACTTAAATTCTACAGGGAGCCAGTTGAGGAGAGCAAGGATGAAATAGGTGCGTATATTTGTCTTTGGGCCGTTTGTTCGATCTACAACCTTGTCGTTTGGTAGTTGATTTGTGTGAAATTACTGCTTGTACTAAAAGGTACCTTAGATTTGCTACGTAGATATTCAGAAATCTGTCTTACTTAGCCCTTACATAAGTGATGTATTAGATATTTACAACCTGGAAACTAGTGTGTTCGTAGCGCTTGTTCTGCAGTTATGAGTTTGCCCATGTGCTAAGAAATTTGTGTTCTGGGATTGGAGATATCCCTGGTTGACCAATGGTTAGTTTAGTTGGTTTGATATGTTCCATACAAAAGGCGTTAAGACAGATGAGGAAACAAGCTTGTTTACAAAAGGTTAATGATGTATATTTTGTTTTTGGAATTATCAATTGCCATGTATAGTTGCTTATAAATTTAAGTTGAGGGGTAATAGACTTTGGTTGCGCATATTTAGCTGCACCTACTATAGTCTTTAGGTTTTCGTGGAACTCATGGTTTGCACTAGACAATTGCAATCAGTTCTGGGATGCCCTTATGCTCCGCTGTCTAGAGCTTGCTCTCATGCTGGAATAACAATGAATCTGCTGTTGCCAAGCTTTTGTTTTAACCTGTAATCTGATGGGCTCATTGGAGTGGCTGTGAACGCAGAAGGATTAGCAGCAGAGTTGCTTTAGAATTCGTTTTGAACTACTCCTTTCAATTCACAAAAACATGTCGTGAACTGGAGGGAGTATATGATACAATAAAGATTTGTAAACAATCTGGTAATTGCATTCGAGTCTGTTAAGTTCATTGGAACACTTTATTTGGCCTGTATTTGCCTCTTCATGTGGTTATATTTGTACGCGACTACTATACTATATTATCATGTCAGTTGAGCTGCTGTCATCATATCTTCCTTCAATGTTGGCTGAAATACCATTGATGTCTTGGGTATTTGAGTTGGAAGGGTTGATATAAGTGTAAGGATCCTGTCAGTGCATCTCTTTGATCAAGGATCCTTTTCGAGTTGATCGTATTGTGGTACATGGACTTTTGGATGCCCAAGTGGTTGGTTCGAACTTGTATTACTTTCAGTTGTAAATGTGGAATTACTAGGCGCTGGATAGTATATTGGTGAAAAAACAAAATATTTATTGCTCAAAATACAAATGAAATTCTGCTGAAAAATAGAAATGAAATACTGATTACATTTCCTTCCATCCCATTCTCTGAACCAAACACTGGAATGTAACCATTTGGTCCCATCCCATCCTCTCAACCAAACACTGGAATGTAACCATTTGGTCTCATCCCATCCTGTGAACCAAACACTGGAATGTAACCATTTGGTTCCATCCCATCCTCTCAACCAAACAATAGATGGAACCGTTCCAATCTTCGAACCAAACAGCAGAATAGAACCATTCCATTCCATCCCATTCTATGGTTCTAGAACCATTCCATTCCGTTATTTTTCATTCCCCCATCCAAATGCATCCTAAATAACTGATCCTATTAGGATATCCTGAGTCAACAAGGTAGTACTTTTCTACACATAACAACCAACCACAGTATAAGAATCTATATGCGAAAGCAATTAAAATTTTGTGCACAAAAAGTAAGGTACCTATCCCGTGATGTATAAGTGTCTCGATCCTTCTTCCAGCCGCATATACATATCCCGTGACGTAATATTCTGCACAAGTTTCTGACAATTTGCTTCCTGTCCAAACATCCACTACTAATGCACCTGTTGTTTTTCCATCTATGATATCTATAACACCACACGCTACTCCCTTCCAGTCCGGATCAGAGATGGACAATGACCATGCACTAGATAGCAATCCTAGTCTGTCATCAACTAATGATCTTTCTGTAGCTGTTGATAATGCCGCATGTATGGAGGAGGCAGGACAGAATGCCGCAGGTATGGAGGAGGCCGGACAGTCTATCAGTTCGACAGTGTCGTCACGAGTGTCTGTGTCTTCACCATCGTCGTCACCTTCGTCATCGCCTTCATCCTCTGAGGAACAGCAGCCACTTCCACGCCACCCTATGACGACTCGTCTTCGTGACAATATTGTGCAACCATGATGACTTACAGACCGCACTGTGCGGTATCCCTTGAACAAGCGGGCCTTCCTAGCATCAACCAACTCGTGTCCTACTGAACCAGCATCGCACATTGAGGCCACAAAATTTTCAGAATGGCATGATGCCATGGATATTGAGTACCAGGCTCTCATGAAGAATCGAACATGGCATTTAATTCCTCGTCAGCCCCATCACAACGTGGTAGGGTGCAAATGGGTTTACAAAATTAAACAGAAAGCTGATGGTACCATTGATCGCTACAAGGCGTGGCCAGTTGCCAAAGGATTCACACAACGTGGAGGAATTGATTATGGAGATACATTTAGCTCGGTGGTCAAGCCAACTACTGTTCGCCTTGTTCTTTCCCTTGCAGTCTCCCATGGCTGGCACTTGCGACAGATTGACATTCGAAACGCGTTCCTCCATGGGGAGCTCACTGAAGATGTATTCATGCAACAGCCACCAGGGTATGAAGATCAACAACATCCACATTATATCTGCAAGCTTGACAAGGCACTATACGGTCTCAAACAAGCACCGCGTGCGTGGAATGCTAAGCTCGGTACAAAGCTTTTGTCTCTTGTTTTTGTTGCCTCCAAAGCTGATCCTAGTCTATTCATTCTTCATTCTCCGAAGGTTTCAGTCTATATGTTAGTATACGTTGATGATATTATCATTGCAAGCTCTAATGCTAAAGTATCCGATCAGCTTCTTCATCAACTTTCCTCTGAGTTTGCTGTCAAGGATCTTGGATCACTGAGCTACTTCTTGGGTATTGAAGCATCTCACCACCGGGATGGACTGGTTCTCACTCAAGGAAAGTATGTTCAGGATTTGTTATGTCGCATGAACATGCAGCTGTGTAAACCAGTTGACACACCAATGTCCAGTATGGATAAGTTATCAAAGGAACAAGGTACTACTCTCACAGAGAAAGAAGCATTTGGTTATCGAAGTACAATAGGGGCACTTCAATACCTCACCCTTACAAGGCCTGACATATCCTTCTCGGTGAATGAAGTGTGCCAGTTTCTCCATAGTCCAACAAATGTCCATTTGGCAGTAGTCAAACAAATTCTTCATTATTTGAAGGGTACATGCTATGTTGGGCTGCATATTCGTCGCTCTCCTTCACTAGATTTTAGTGCTTTTTCTGATGCCGACTGGGCCGGTTGTCCAGATGATCGGCGTTCGACTAGAGGTTTTGCTGTCTTCTGTGGACCAAACTTAATATCGTGGAGTTCACGAAAACAGTCGACAATTTCGCGTTCCAGCACTAAGGCCGAATACAAGGCACTAGCTAATGCCACTGCGGAGATTATTTGGCTCGAGTCATTGCTTCGAGAACTCAAGGTGACATCTTCACGAGCTTCGAGACTTTGGTGTGATAACCTTGGCGCCACATATCTTACCGCCAATCCAGTGTTTCATGCTCGGACTAAACACATAGAGATTGACTTTCACCTTGTACGTGAGAGGGTTTCGCAAGGCTTGCTTGATGTCGAGTTTATCTCTTCAGCATATCAAGTTGCAGATATATTTGCCAAAGCATTGCCAAGACATGTATTCAATGGGTTCTACAACAATCTCAATCTTGTGGCACCAGGTTGAGATTGAGAGTGGATGTTAAGAATAACGCCTCTTGATGTAACGTGAGAATCACGATAGAGGTAAACTGTCTTATGATAGAGATAGAGTCCATCAAGGTTTAAACCTGAGTCTGTTAGAGTTGTATCCGTTTAAACAAAATAGCTTGTACTGTGTATATCTCTTGAGGGTATATATATATACATGAATAGCCCACGGTGATTGGATGTGAGGCAAAACCAATCTGTTCTTAGTTTTTTACTGTAGCGATGGCTGATTTGGTGAGCTCTATGAAACAACAGCTTGATTATTACTGGTCACTAGGTGAGGCCACTGACAAGAGAATGAAGTTGATAGGTGAGGTCTTATTTGCAAAGTTCAGCGGCACATCCGTGAAGTTGATAGATTCTCTTACGAGCATATCATTTTATTCATTGGTCCATACCACTACGGAGCCACAAAGTTTTTATTGAAACCAGAGTCCAATTGCCTTAATCCATTCATTTAATTCAAAAAATAGTTACTCAATTAATTAGAGAAAAACTGAACAAAAACCAAGATTACAACATATCCAAGCCTAGACAAGTTAGGCTTAGATCACCCCGATCGATGTGGCCATGACAACATAAACTTGACGCGCAATATTGAGAAGGTCGATCCACCGAAACCACCCACAAATGTCATTGTCATCGCCTAGTCGCCCCGCAAACTAGTGACTCCGACTTCATCACGGGCAACCATCGAAGCACCCATCACCACAACATTGCACCAAGTCCACGCAAGCCAACCCACAACAGTCAGCCACTACATCGACGACAGGGTAACTAATTTCGGCAATGAGTCTCACATGAGAAATATGCAAAACTTGCACTGACTAGGTCCACTGCAACCGCTGGAGAGAGCCGCACACCAAAGCCACCATCTACAAGTCATCACCATCTTCTTGTCCACCACAATGCGGCAACTCCGACTTCACCACAACATAGTGAAATGGTGCACAACAAACCCAATAGCCACGCTGATTAGTTGGCATCGAAGCTGAAAGAGCATCTAGGCGCCAAGTTGGTTTGGTTAATGGCAACTCGAACTGGATTCTAACGTTTACAGTGAGTGTAAGCAGGTTTGTAGGTTCCAGGAAGAAGGGTCATCAAGGAAAGGATGACCACCAAAAAGGGTACAAGGGTGGTTTCCAGGACTAAGGAATGGCTATGCTAGGCAGCTGTGCCACAACTGTGAAGAAGCCGGTGCTGTGCAAGGAGTTGCAAGCAAGGTGATGGTGGCTTGATGCGTCAAGGGCCGTGACTATAGTTGGTGGGCAGGTAAAACCTAGATTTGCTAGTTTCTTTGAGTCCATAGGAAAAGCCCGTACTATCAAGAGGGATGAAGCAGTGATGATCTGTGGAGGTTCTAGTTGCTCAATACTCAAGATGTTGGACAGTTGCACTAATGCTTTGAGGTTAGTGGCCCTGTGTCAGCAGTTTTGCATAAGTATGAAATTGGTTGGAGCTGGCACTCTGCAGTGCTAGCAGTAGAAAACCCTAGGGGTTAGAGTCACCGGTGTGACACAGCGGTGTCACAGGTGGTCTAACGCTCTATGACTCAGGTACATCTCTGTACCAGGGGAGAGCTTGTAAACGTTAAGGAATATGCGCTGCGATAGCTTATCTGCTGAGTCGGAGGGCTGTCGGAGGTTCTCTCCTTATAGGTTTCAGAGAGTGTGTGCACTAAAGGCATGTCATGTGCTAAGACCGGGTTGAGCAGTGCGGCTGCGTCAGTTTAGGGTTTACCTGTGTGTGCCACCGGTGACACAGGTATCGGTCTGCTTGAGCCGGTTATAGTTGGGCGGAGTGATTGGCTGTGTCACCGGTGGCTGACACCGGTGATTCACTTAATCCTACGTGGTAACAGTATAACGGTCAAGTGCCTGTGAACCCTATATATAGGGGACCAGGAGAGGTCTTCGATTTCAACCAATGAGCCAATCAGTAACTCACATTCGACCGTTGCAAAGCCTCTTTCCACCGAACAAAAGCCAAGTTTCCTAAGTGTCAGTTCGGGAAGGGTTAGAGTTCTTGAGCAAAGAGCATTGATTCCTCCAAGAGTTGTTACTACTAAATCTATTACTCTTAGAGTGTCTACTCCTAGACGGGCGTAGGAGTTGCTGGTACCACCCAAGCTTGTGTGGGCTGGACCAGTAGTCTGTGAGGGTGATTGAAGTCTACCTACTGCAAGCAAAAGGACTTCCACAAGCAAAGGAAGAGACCTGAGATCAGGTACTTGGAGAACAAGCACGATTCAGTGCTGGCGATCTCTTCGGAGTAGCCTCTCCAACAGAGACGTACCACTCTGCAAAGAGGTGGGAACTTCAGTGAAAAACACTCTGTCTCCTGAGTACTTGTTGTTTTACTCCTTGCTTCTTGCTATATCTGTTTGCTTGTATGCTCATATAGATATTCTGTTTATCTGCTTAGATCACCTTTACACATGTGTCTTGTTAGCTGTCTCACAGTTGGTATAGATCGTATCTCACACCTGTGTCAGCTGCCTGTTACACAGACACTTTGATTGCTTATCATTTTGCTAAGTCATTAGCCCACCTGTGCTTATCACATGTGTAACAGCTGCATGCTAATTTACACATCACAACTTACCTGTGTCACTCATCTGTCACACAGCTAGCTAATCCTTGCTTCTACATAAGGCTTAATCTAAACAATCTAGTTAAAAGAAGTAATTTTTGTTAGCCTCCTATTCACCCCCCTCTAGTCGGCATCTGAGGTCCTTTCAGAAGCCCATGTTGCGACCCAAATGCCGCTCGTCACCATCATTGTTGCCATGCGAGTCATCACGCCATCCACGCACCACCAACTGTTGATCTTCTTAGCCTAGCTCCGAGACGATGCCTCCAAGAAGGAAAACAACGTAGAAATATCGTCATCGTCCAATCTAGGAATACCGGATTAGAGGTTTCCTCCTGGAGCCTAGACCCCAGGCACAGGAAAGGAGTGCAGTACCACAACGACGCCTCCAAAGAGGTTAATGGCGTCGGAGGCGTCGCCATAGCTGGTTCTGACAAAGGCTGGAACAAGGCTTTCACCCAGAGCTACCTCAACCTCTTCCCGCTGTCCGGCACAATCACGCCAGCCACCATGAAAAAAGCACCCAACGCTGCTCGAAGGCCATCGTGCACAGCCAGTCGGCCTACCCCAGAGCCCATCCATCTCGCCATCACCATCGACCAATCTCGCCCTTGCCGGTCGCAATTCCATGGCACTTAGCCACCAGGACCGCCAGGCTAGTCGCCAACCGCAACACCTCCGCCCGGGCCCTAGCACCCCGAGCCCGCCACCACGCCAAATCTGGAGCCAGCACGACAACTTCAGACCTAGGCAAGCAGCCTGCAATGACGAGCAGGGCCGGCCCGCTACACCAACCGCACGAGGCCGGACCTTGCTCCACCCGTGGCCACAATGCCCGTGGACTGGCCATCAGTTGTCCGAGTATACCGGATCTGACAAGCGGCTCGATGCCCACACCAGATCCACGTGACCACGCCACCAAAACCTGCAGCCCCGCCAGCCCGCCGGATCTAAGGACATTGATCTGAATGATGAGGAGTTTCCGCAGATGCTCTTACTTGATGGATGCTTCATTCTGGTCTCTATTGGTGGAATCAAATTTTATTTTTACCACACCTTTATTAGGTAGAGGATGAGAGTTGTGCTCTTGAAGAAATAGTTGTTGAAAATGTAAGTGGGCCATGGAAACAATTGTCTTGTGACACAAATAATGGTATGCAAAGCACGGGTAGCAACGCTGCATTTCAAGGTGACCGAAATGATAGAAAGGACGCAATGAAGATGACCAAAAGAATGACCAACCTGGAATGTGGTTCAGCAGATTCCTCCATCACGACTTGCTCTTGCTGGAAAATCAAATTCCATTTTTCATTGTCAAGAAGTTGTATGAGCTAGCTTCAGCAAATTTACTTCAAGTTTGTTGAAGAAGCATTGACTTTTTATCCCAAGGCAGTGAAGGAACACAGCAGGCCAGAAGATTTCCAACATTTGCTTCAGTTGTGCCATATGTCCCTTAGGCCTAATATGAAGGTTGATAATGGCCATCATTATCAGGTTGGACCTCAGAATATTTTTAAGTTTTTATGTTTTGGACGAAGGTATTTCAGCTTGGTCATCATTCTGAGGGCAATGAGCAAATCCAGTCAGTTGGACAGGAGGAGGATCCCCCGCAAGCTGGTCAGGAGCTAAACCGCTGGCGTAGAGCAGCACAATATATAGAAGCAGGAATCAAGTTTAAGAAACGCGAGTATGATTATCTGAATCCTCATTCTCTGTTAGACATTAAGTTTAACAATGGTTCCATCGAGATTCCATGCATTTTTGTTGATGAATGTTCCAGCAGTCTTTTCAGGAACTTCATTGCATTTGAGCAAACCTTCCGTCAGTTTGGGGATGATTTCACAGCTTACACCGTTTTCATATCACAGATTACCAGTATGCCAGAAAAAGTAACATTGCTTGTTGAAAGAGAAATATTGTCCACCACCTTGATAGCGACAGACAGGTGTCAGATCTATTTACCATGCTCAATGGTTTGATTTCAATGGTAAGTATTAATTAAAGTCACTATGTCGGGCCATGGAAGAACACTACCAGAATTGTCTGAACCGATGGATTGCATGGCTCTGGCTGAATCATTTCAGTAATCCATGGTTGGCCTTAGCTTCTTTAGGGACAGTTTTTGTGCTTGTGCACCGTCGTGCAAACCATCTTCACCATATTAGCATACATGAAACCACCTAGTCATAAATAACAACTGGCCGAATTTTCCATGTTAGATATTACAATGCATATGCTTATACCTGAGAATGTAATTGTATTTCTTATACAATTGTAATATCTCTAGTTTATATTTGATTAATCTACACCCTCATATTCTTGAATCGATGAATTTCTCTTTAGTCTGATTAACGTGGTAATTTCTAGCTTATTGGAGCGAAGAGACTTCACTTAACATCATTTTAGTAATACAACTAGAAAATTTCGCGTGCAATTGTGCAATTTGATACCTCAATACATATGCTTATATTTGACAACTAGCAAATGTGCCCGTGCGTTGCAACGGGAGAAAGGCCGTAGCCGGCGAGGGAGCCGAGGCGCTCCGCGGGGCCGGCCGCGCCGGCGGTCAGGGCGGAGCCAGCCCGCGCGGCGATGGTGGCGTGGTCGCTGTGGTTGCGGGGAGAGCGGAGGAGGCCGACGCAAGGCGTGCCAAGTACTTGCTCCTCCACACGGTGCGCACGCACAAGGGCGCCGCCGACGAGTGCTACAACTGCGTGTAGTCGACGCCGCGGGGGGCGGCGGCGGCGGCCGAGACGGAGAGGCAGACGCTGTGGCCGCGGGCGCGGAGCGGGGACGGGGCGAGGCGCGCGGCGGTTGGAGGAGGCGGGGAGGAGGAGGCGATGTTGGGTGGTGGAGGTGGTCGGGGACGGGTTCCTGCGGCGGGGGGGGACGGGGACGCGGTCGACGCCGCGGGGGCGGCGGCGGCGGCCGAGACAGAGAGGTGGTCGGGGACGGGCTCCTCCGGCGGGGGCGGACGGGGACACGGTCGACGCCGCGGGGGCAGCGGCGGCGGCCGAGACGGAGAGGCGGACGCCGTGGCCGTGGGCGCGGAGCAGGAGGTGGAGCGCGGACGGGGCGAGGGCGCGGTGGTTGGAGGAGGCGGTGGTCGGGGACGGCGTTTGGGGTTTTGGGGTAGGACGGACGGGAGCGACGGACGAAGAAATCGTCCGTCCTTTAATATTAGATAGTAAATGTGCCCGTGCGTTGCAGCGGAAGAAACAAATTCTTGGGCGGCGGCGGCTTTCCGCCACCGAGGAAGAGCGGGCGCGACCCGGGTCTCCAGTCCCTCGCAGCCGCGGCGAAAGAAATGAAGCTTTGTCAGGCGTTGGTTTTCAATAGGATCCCTGGAGTCCTGTCAGGTGTAGAAGATAGTTCTCATCTTTTGACTTCTGTTGATTCCAGCAGCATTAGGAGAACCTAATCTCATATAGTGTACCAGTGGCTCGATAATGTACCCCTACGTCTTCTTTTTGATCATATGTAAATAATTTTGTTTGATTAACCCTGTCCTGTCATGAGCACGGTGCCTCTGTTTGCTTTGAATTGTCAATGTATCAGGTGGCTGGATGGCTGTACAAGATTGTAAATGCGTAGAATGTTAGATCATGTAAGAGATTTAGTTGCAGGCATAAAGATTGGGCTCAATAACACAACACACGAACAAAGAAGGCTCCAATGACAAGCTGTTCAAAGTTTTCTTTTAGGAAAATGGATATAACAGATTATCCAAATTTGCTTTGAGAATATTGTTCTTTTTTGCTGCGAAGGAGTACATTGGGGGTTAGACATGCCCCTAACAAAACCAATATTCGAACCTTCATTCCCAGTTTTTAGCAAGACATTCATAAGGGTAACTGCTTGTTCGTTTGGACAATAACATGAAATAGTACAATTTATATTGCTTTGAGTTTGCAATGAAAAATTACTCAATTAACATGCCAATTGATGAGCCAAGAAAAAAAAGTGTCATCGTGTCGTTTCAATTATGTCCATTTCAACAATGGCAAGAATAGAAACACCGAATAGTTCCCAGCTCTAGGTCTTCCCATGCCCAAAAAATTTAGAGAGCCGCACAGGGCCTCCTTCATCCTCTCTATCGCTGTTGGCATGCTTGGACCTTGACCTGTGCTTCTTTTCCTTCTTCGTTCTCTTCGATCTGGACCTAGATCTAGATTTTCTCCCGTCCCTGTCCTCGTCATCACTGCTTGAAGATTCTGAGGAGCTATAACTTGATTCCCACGAACCTCTATGCTGTCAAGATGTGGATAGTTGTATTAAAAATTTGCACATATGTATACAGATGCAACTTTCGATAAAATAAAGGATATGATTTAGAGAACCCATTCAGTAGAAAATATATAATAAAAAGTTACAGTTAGCGACTACTCCATTGCAACCCAACCAAGAAGCAGTGGGATACAATACAAGTCAATAGCTCATGAGGTCAATCATTCCAGCGATACTTTTATCACTTACTTTCCTAGGGAACTAAAGATAATAATTCTAGCTAGTTGTTCCACACCAACAATAGAACCAAGGAAGCTGATACAGCTACAGCCAGAATACAACTCACTGATGTAGTCCAGGTTACTACACCGGAAGTATATAGAGCATACCTTTCTCCTCTTTTTTCGTTTTTTCTTGTCATCCTTACACTTCCGGTCTACAATACAATAATTATCAGTCAGATAAGTGAGTCAACATTTGTAGTTTCATTAAATGGTTAAGCAGAAGAGCGAAAAAGATGTGGTATGGCAAAGAAAATACAAACTAAAATCCAAACAATTTGATCAAAGGAAATCACCATGCTGCAATTTGCCAAACTAATTTACCTTTATTTGAAGATGATTTTCAGCTTGACTGGTTTCTACCGTGGCCTAGCTTCTTAGCCCTTTCAGCATCCAGCTGAGCTCTATACTCTTGCATCATTGTATCTTTGTCAGCCTCCACCTCACCTCTTTTGAGTTCATCTTCCTATGAAAAATCATCATGAGTGATCTTATGAAGCACTTCGTAAAAATATAGCACCAAATGAATTTGCACTACTCATAATTATGTTAACACCTAGCAAAGGTAATCTACTTTAACCTAACCACAGATTTTAGTTTGGTTGATGCTGAAAAACTATGTTGATTAAATCATACACATCGATCATGGTCAGATAAGAAAACTACAAGAAAGAACCTAATTCAAGAAATAAAAGCTTCAGATGTTTGATTTGCCAATTACGAATTACCTTGACCATCGACATAAATCTTACTTAATGGTCAAAAGCTAAACACCAATTGTGATTACGTACTATTATCAGAGTCAATTCAAAAAATCAAATTAAGTAGGAAACTACAGAGAGCACTTGGAACATTATCTTGCTGACATGCACTGACTATCTCTGAACTAATATCTGGATAAAGAGCATTATCAAGAATCTGTACCAATGAAATCTCAAACCTTTTGGAGTCAGTGTCCAAATACAGACCATTGCCTACTGAATCAAAAAACTCAGCTTTCGGAAAGCCAGTGGCATTATCTCTCTTGACCTTCACTCCTAAGTGGTCTAGCCCCAGGAAGGATAAGGCCTTAGAGAGCACACAATTTCCAGAGGGAAGATCATTTACACCATTGGTTTTCATAGTTCTCAAGATTTGTTCCATATCATCAAACTGCCTATATTTGCAATATCCTGCCAAAAGTATCTTATATGTTAAAAGTTCTGGCATTATTTTTCTTTCAATCATGTCTTCAAGGATATACTTTGCATGTCTGTACAGTCCCTCCATGAAAACACTACCTATAATAGCATTATAAGCACAAACTTTAGGTTCAATCTGTCTAGAAAAACACTCAGATAGCTACAGCAGCCAAATCTCATCTCACAATATGCAACCAGAAATTCATTGCAATGTACAACCAGAATCAATTTCAATGTCTAGCAGCACAAAATTGACAAGAAGTTGAGAAAAAAATCACCACTGATCTTGAAGAGGGGGCACGGTGGTCGTGGTCAGCGGTAGGGCAGCGGTGCTCGTCGACGTGGGCGGCGGCGCTCGTCGGTAGGGGCGGATGAGGGACGCGCCGGGCAGAGCCGCCGGCCGCCAGCGTCGGAGAGGTGGCCGTCGGCGTCGTGGTGGAGGCGGAGGCGACTACGGCGGCGGGACCCGAGCTCGTCGCGGTCGGCAGAGGCGGCGGCTCGCGCAGGTCGGTGATGGGGCCGGCGGAGGTCGCTGTCGGTCGAGCGCAGGCCTGCGGCGAGCAGATCTGGAGGCCGGCGGAGGGATGAGGGAGGGGGAAGGGATGGGGGGAGGGGCGGCAAATGGATGGGGCGGTGGGAGGGGCCATGGGCGGAGGCGGATGGGAGGGGCAGCGGGCGGAGGCGGATGGGGCGGCGGTAGCGCATGCGGGAGAGGGGAGAGGGGGGGAGGGGTGGGGGGAACCTCTGCAGAGGGAGGCAGAGGGGCGGCCGGGATGGGAGCAGGAGGGGCGGAGGAGGCGGCGCGGGCCGAAGTCGCCGGTGGCCACACTGAGCAGCTGCTCTCGGGTGGGTTGAGATATATTGAGAGGAATCGGGGGCGGGGGAGGTGGCAAAGTGTGGAACGGGAGGGACCGACGGACGGACGGACGAACGAAGAAACGTTCCGTCCTTTAATATTAGGGAGAGATATAATTGTATTTGTTATATAGCTATGATGCGTATGATTGAAACTAGAGTTGTATTTCTTATACAACTAAAACAGTTCTAATATATATCTGATTAATCATACCCACCAAAATAAGCGATGTAAATATATTTTCCCTTCCAATTACTATGAGATTGGAGATTTCAGTTGACAGGTACTTTACATGTTCTTCTTTCCTATCAGATGCTCTTCACCACTGTAGATTTCTTTGGCAAACATTTAGAGTGGCCTTACACTCTTTACATAAATATATTAGAATGTTCTCTATCAATTTTGAAGAGCTTATGTCGTCGCAATCTTCTTCTTTTCTTGTGAGCTGTCGTTGCGATATATATCTTATTTTTGTGGACTATAACTTCTCCATTGTACCTAGGACATTTTTTTCCCTAGTATAATTTGGGCGGTGACCATGCCTAACTTTTTTTCTATAAAAGACCCTTGGTTCCAGTTTTTGATGGAAAGACCATGCTAAACTAAGCACATGCATATCCTAAAAAATCATAGAATCTACAAGATATTGATTCTAGCTAGTGACATAGGTATTCTTAAGAAGGCAACTATTGCAGTAACAGCGGCATATGGCAGAGAAATTCCAGAAACAGATGCGAGATGGATATAAAGAGTGGTTTCGTAGAGCAAGAGTTCATCCGCTCCTCTCTGAAGATCGTATTGAAGATGCCTCTAAGCCTGCCCTCGTCATTGCCTTTATCTTAGCTATGGTCACCGTGTCACTTGTTGCAGAACGAGATGCTCCAATAGATGACAGCACTCCCTTACTCGAAAATCTTAATGATACACCAAACATGAAAGTGGGGGCAACCAGCACAGCCGTGAAAGGTCAGCGTTTATTTTGATCTCTTTAACTCAAATTCTACTCGTAACTCAATTTCTAGTAGAAGACCATGAAAATCTGTTCAACGAGTATTTGTTTTGATATCTTTTAACTCAATTTCTACTCGTTTTGATCGATCCTGATCTTAAAGCATCTCTTGTGTTGGCCAGGGGAGAATGAAAGCATGGATGTTAGAGAAGACAAAATTATAATCGGCTTACCCAACAACATAGTCTTGCCACGACGTATTCCTCCGTCATCCAAGGCCAAGGCACGGAGGACGAAAATATAGATATCACCCTCCTCCCTCCTCTCCCCGTACCATATCTTTCGGCCACTCCTCTCACCTTCTCCCCTGTACCCTTCATCACCTCCACCGTCCCAAACTCCAACATCCAGCGCACTCTCAGTGTCAGAGTCTGCACCACCGCCCCTGGCCTCTCCTTTTCTTGCCCCTCCTTTTCCTCCTCTCCACAGCGGCCGAAGTGGGATAAGACGAACACGAAAGAGTCCCTCGTGAACCGAAGTAAACCGTGATCCTAATGACCAACTTTGTCCCCCCATTTAAAACAAATTTATCCTTTATTTTTGCTTGGCTACATTCAGTTAGTTCCATTCGGTCGGTTTGTGAAACCCGGCACAAATGTCTGCACATCCTCTAGAGCTGTTTCAGTGACCGCTCCGGATTCAGAATATTCTTTGAATTGGTCGGGCTGTTACCTAATTTTCCTCTTGTCACTAAATCTGTCGATCTCTCTCTTTTCCCATCAGTTCGACTCCTCGCTACTTTTAAGAATGTGGATTTCAGGCTTACTCTGGTAATTTAGGCGCAAGATCCCTCCACTTATAAACTGAAGTAACCACAGGTACGTTGGAGTTGATATCTTGCCTTAGTTCATAATATATTTTCTACCTTGACCTTTTCCTTCTGTTTCTATTTGGTCGCAATGCTGCCTTTGCGGTATTTTTAAAAGGGATTGTCTATTTCTTAGTTTCTTGAAATTTTCTTAACTTTCAATCACTTTTTAAGCCTTTAGATCAAAATCTAACAACCCTCATCTCCACTAAAATAACGTACAATTTTACGGACTAAAAATTACGGTAACTTTTCATTAAAAGTACATACCTCCAAAACTGCAATTTTAGGCTAAATGATATGTAATTTTACAGACTAAAAAATTTACAATAACTTATCACTAAAATTGCACACTTTTAGAGCATCTCTAGCCCTTCCCCTATCCTTTAATCTCCTAAACTTCCCCCTATCCTTTAATACCCAGTATATAAGGCACTAAACTTTTGGTGCACCTAACCCTTCCCCTAAAACTTAATCCCCTAAAAATTTTCTTTTGCTATTTCTTCCAAATGTTTGCACAAACATTCCAAACAAATGCACCACATCATTCATCATTCAATTGAATCATTGCAAAACAAAAAGAAAAAGAAAGAAAAAAATGCCTCTCGGGCATTTCGTCGAGCGCCTCGTCCTCGCTCGGGAGTTCGTCGGAATTGGGCTCATAGACGACCGTCGGAGGAGGAGGGGGAGGCGGCGCGGTCGCCGGAGGTGTTGGCGCGGCCGTCGGCGCCGCGGGAGGCCGAGGGGGAGGCGGAGGCGGCGCCGCGGCCTTCTTCTTCTTCACCGGCGGCGCTTCGGTGCGGTCGGCGCCGAATTCGCCGCTGCCGGTGGGATTCCGGCGCCGGAGAGGGTGGCCGGAGGTGCGGCAGGGGTCGGGGGTTCCATTTCCCCGGTCATCGGGGCGGCGGACGGCCGGCGGCGTGGGTTGCGGCGGCGGCGGCGTGGTCAAGCGGGAGAGAGGATTCCGACACCGGCAAAGGAGACGAGGGAGGCGGGGCTGCCGATGGCCAGGACGGACCGATGGGAGCGCCGGGGGGTCACCGGCGGCGACGGGAGCGGCGGCGGCGCGAGTCGGTCGGGGGCCGAGAGACACGAGCGAGGGAAAGCCAAATTTGCTGAGAGTTACTGTTCTCAGAGCAAATTTAGTCCAGAGAGGTAAGTTTTGAGGGATGAAAAGCTATATTTTTGAGGGATTAAAGGTATAGGAGAAGGGCTAGGTGGGTGTTAATTCCCTAAATGAAATTTTTTTAGGGGATTAAAGGTTTTTAGGAAAAGGACTAGAGATGCTCTTAGAAGTATAATTTTAGGCTAATTGACGTACAATTTTAGGTGATTGAGATTTACAAAAATTTCAGGCAACTAAGAATTAGCCAATGCATTCTTGAAAATCATCAGCCTTATATCCATTTTTGTGACTGAATATGAGATGCCTTTCACGCATGCAGTTGTAGCTATAGAAATCAGGTTTGATAATTTTAAACTTTGTGCTGCTCAGTAATTCGAGTTCCTCTCGTACATAGGTAATTTGCTGGTGATGAAAAGACCTCAAGTCAATCTATCGAACTCGCTCAAAGCTGATTCCAAGAAAAATGACTGTTGATGGAAGTTCTAGATCCAAATATGTAGACATGGCTAAGATGGTCAATTTCATGACGAGGGAGATAAATTCTTTCTGGTCACTACATGATCCGGCTCATAATGGCACCAATATGTGCCCTATCTATAGAGTCCCAGAACACATTCGAGAGATTAATAGCGTCGCATATGAACCAATAGTTGTATCCTTTGGCGCGTATGACCATGGAGCTCGACACCTACAAGATATGGAAAAGAAAAAATGGGAACATTTAGACAGGGTACTAAAATTGAACTGCGGAAGAACTTTGCATGATTCATTAAAGCAATTGCCGGACTGGAGAAACAAACTAGGAGATTCTATTCAGAGGAGATAATAATGGAAAGAAAAAAGTTTCTGCAAATGCTTTTGCTGGATGGGTGCTTCATACTTTTGAGTATTGATGAAAACGTTGGCACCAGGGTATCAAATTCCAGAATTGCTGAGCCAAGTTCCATCAAAACAATAATCGATGGAAATTCGACAGGAGAGGCCGTGACAAATTTTAGAGTCAGCTGGTGGAGTTGGACACAACAAAGGTAGTAGGGAACATGGATATACCATGGAGTTGGAACTTATTAAGGTCGAAGCTATTTAGGAAAGAGGAAGAAATTTGAAGTACAGGATGCAAACCACAGGCCGAACATGGAGAACAGTAACGGTGTTGGAGAATGGTTGAGTAGAGTTGCATGGCATGACATGTTCTTGTTGGAGAACCAAATACCTTTTTTTCATTGTTGAAAGTATCTACGAATTAGTCACAGGTCCAAGTATAGGAATTGAATCGCTTCGGAGCAAAACTGCTGAATTTTATAGAGGACATCTTGGGTCATTATCCAATAGTTATACAAGAATTCGACAGACCCAAACATTTCCATCATTTGCTCCAGCTATGTCTCATCTACTTCAGACCTAGTAAGAAAATTGATGTAGAGCTTCAGTATAAGCCCAGGAGTAATTCATGGTCTTCGACATCTATGGAATAAATTTTATGAAATTGGTCATAAACAGTTGAGCTGACAAAAGCTAGAGCAGATGGATTGCTTCCAATCAGGAAAGCTTCGGACTCATTGGCGTCGAGCAGTAGAATACCAAGAATACCATGAAGCTGGAGTTCAATTCAAGAGAAGGGATATGATGGAGAAACTAGCCTTGACATAAGGTTCATTGACAGAGTTATAGAAGTTCCTTGTTTGCCAATTGATGAATCTAGTGAATCTCTTTTCAAAAACCTTCTAGAACTAGAGCAAATAGACCCCAGGTTTGGCAATTACATCAGTGCCTATGTCACTTTCATGTACCAGGTCATTGCTACGCCTGCTGATGCCACACTACTTGTTCAGAGAGGCATCATCGTGCATATGATGGATAGCGATGAAGAGGTGTCAGCTCTGTTCACTAGACTCACCAAACAAGTGACATTCAGGTTTGATTGGAAATACTACTTAAAATCTTTATGCCAGTTGTTGGAGGCCCATTACCAGAGTCGCCTAAACAGATGGGTAGCTTGGCTGTGGCTGAATCACTTCGGAAACCGTGGTTGGCGTTGGCTGCATTAGCTGTTGCAGTGATGCTTGCCTGCACTGCACCATCGTACAGACCATATATACAATCTTGGCCTATGTCAAACCTCCGTCAAATAATTGAGATTCTTTTCATCCTTTACAGATTCTTTACTACAATGCGGTCGGACATCTAACAGATTATGTCAAACCTCTCAGTTTCTGAACGCACCTCACTGGATAAATTGCAGAGTTAATTAACGACACATCTAACAGGTTCAGAAGATGCTATCATCTGGAGATGGGATTTGAAATGAGTATAGACTGTGAAATTCGTGCATAAGCTTTTGCAGAATGCCAGACTGATAAAGGGCGGCAAAAGATGTGAAGGGCTGAATTACTGTGAAGATAAACTTTGTATAACTCAGTACAGAAACAGTCTTGACAAATAAACAATTTGTACAGGAGAGGTTGGCAAGGACATCTGTGTTAAGAATGAAACTGCAAGCCATCTCTTGTTTCAACTCACAGTAGCATGCTATGTGATTAGATCAGTTATATGGAGTTACTAGTGGCGCGCGGGTGCTTGCACACACCACTAGTAACACGTTACCACTGGCGCGCCTACAATGGCGCACACCACTAGTAAGTATCTCTGGTTTTAGAATTTTTAGGGTTAGGATTATATTTTCTTTTTTTATACATTGAATATAGACCATTTAAAGTTTCATGTAAATAGTTGGCCTTTTTTAGTGTTAGTTTTCTATTTGTCGGGCATTAAATTTATTTGTATGTATTTGAATTTTAAAAAAACATATTAATGAAGTCTCGATACAACTTGATATGACATCAATAGTAATATGCATAGAAGAGATACAACTTGATATTACATCAATAGTTAAGTGCAGATACAAAAGAGATACAATAACGTGAGAAATTGCCGCTGCTAGCTAGTTTGTCAGCGTTTGACAATCTTCTCAACGGTTGTCTTGGTCTTCTTGGTCTTCCTCGTATACTTTAGCCCCACGTCGTTACTCTTTCTTTTGAAGGGACGGCCTGTCTTAGGTAACGTAGTTCTGTTCCTTCTCGTGGTGTATTTTTTTACCATCGTCTTCTTTCGCTGGGTCACCAAATTGGTCAAAGTCTTCTTCGTCAGCGACTCCATCTATTCCGACGATGCTCCTTTTGCCTCTCCTCATGACAACACGGCTCGGCCTTGTCGGGTCGGTTATGTAGAAGCATTGGGCCACGTCCTTAGCTAATACCCATGGCTCATTTTGGGCAGTGATTCCTCGCACATTCCCAATAGGCTTTGCTGAGGGTATAACCATGGTAGTGAAATAACGGTCTTCGATTATGATACTCTTCGCCCATCTGACACGGCACATGGGGATCTTGACCTTTCCCGAGTAGTCAAGTACCCATATCTCTTCGAGCCTGCCATAGTATCTGTCCTTTACATTACCGGTCAAGGCCTCCATCGTCACCCCCGAGTTCTGGTAATCACTATCCTTGTCTTTGGCCTCCGTGTAGAATATGTATCCGTTGATATCGTATGCTTGATAAGTCACAAGATTGCATATGGGGCCATGTGCCAAGGTGAAGATGATCTTTGCTCTGTCATCACTCGCTGGCAATGGCTTCTTCTGAATGCACTCTTTGAACCAAGCCACGAAGGAGGAGTTGTGCTCTCTCTTGATTTGGTCATCGGTCATCGGTTGCCCAAGGTCAGCGTACTTTTTTCTTAATGTTCTCTCGTGCTTCTCCGCCCAAGGGGTGACCACTTCTAGGTGCTGTAATGCTACTGTGTGCGCTCTGTTGAAGTCATCGCGTCAGTTCGGTGCATCAAAGTCCACATGCAAATCCCTCTTCCCAACCGAGTGACCTACTCCTTCGAGCCTGCCAACGTGCTTATTAACGGGCAAACCAATAGATTTTTTGACTTCCATGTAATCCGTGCAAAACATGATGCACTCCTCCGTCAGAAGGCCCTGGACGATGCTTCCATCCGAACGGGCCCTGTTACGAATGAATCCCTTGACGGTCCCATTCATCCTTTCGAACGGGAACATGTTGTGCAAGTATACCGGTCCCAGGTCGATGATCTCCGGGACAACATGGACCAACAGATGTACCATAACGTCAAAGAATGCGAGCGGAAAGTAGATCACAAGCTCACATAGTATGACAACGATCTCTTCCTGTAGCCTTGCGAGACGCTGCAAACTGATCGACTTTTGAGAGATAACGTCGAAAAAATTACAGAGGTCAAGAAGTGTTTCGCGGGCGTGCTTGTCCATTATCCCTCTAAGTGCAACTGGAAGTATCTGTGTCATCATCACGTGATAGTCATGAGACTTCATCCCGGACACCCTACATTTCTTCACGTCTAGATATCTGCGTATGCTCCCCGAGTACCCAGAACTAACTTTGATACCTTCGAGGCACTTGAAAACTTGATCGAGCTCCTTCGGATCTAGAGTGAAGCATGCGGGGGGACATGAATCATCGAATTTTGAAACATTCTTGCGCGTAACTGTCTCCTCCTGGTCAGCGTGTAGCTCATCCCTTATATTGAGGTCTTTCAAGTCTTGCCTTGCCTTCGGCCCATCTTTTGTCTTTTCCGGCATGTCGAATAGGGTACCAAGCAAACTCTCACAGACATTCTTCGTGATATGCATGACATCAAGACAATGAGGCATATCGAGGACTGGCCAGTAAGACAAGCCCCAAAAAACAGACTTCCTTTTCTATACTTTTAACAGCGGCTCAGGGGCCTTCCGTTTCTTTCTCGGCTTAGGGCACTCTTTCCAATCGTTCAACAGCCAACAGATTTCTTCTCCGCTCCTCTTACGTGGCTTTAAGCGAGCCTCAGTTGTACCGTCGAACAGATCTGGACGACTTCTCCACTCGTCATCCTTGTGAAGCCACCTTCGATGCCCCATGAACACGGTTTTTTGAGAGCCGCCCGCGGGCTTTAGCTGGAGATAAGTTGTATCATCCATACACTTAACACATCCGAAGTGTCCGTGGCACACCTGGCCGGAGACATATCCGTAACCGAGGTAGTCTTGCACCGTCGTGATCAACGCAGCTCTCATAGGGAAATGGCTTCGTTCGTTGGCGTCCCAGGTGTGGACCCCTTCATCAGCCCATAATGTGTCTAGCTCCTCCTTCAATAGCTAGAGATATAGGTTAATATCATTCCCCGGTCTATGAATTTCTCTATCAATTCCATTACCTTATCCTTACCCATGAGGTTCGGATGTCTTCGAAGAAGATTGGGTGGAGTTCTGCGCCCTGAAGTCGTCCGAAGAGTTCCAGGCAGATAGCCAGAAGGGGCAAGAGCTAGCCAGGAGGAACAAGCACCCACATTTCCTCGGTACCTTAGGGTACGTCGGTGCTAAGAAGAAGTGGGCGAAGGAGGACGAGGAAGCGGAGAAGCACGGGCAGCAGCCGGTGTTCTCGGATTTCAGTGACAGCCAAATCTGGGACTGGTGCAGGGCGAGGACAAAGGTGGATCCTCGTGGGCAACGCGTCTGGAGAAACCCTGAAGACGAGGAGGTCTGTCAGAGGATGGTGGAGCTTAATGAGCAGGCATCTCAAGGCTTGTTCGTGCCAAGTCGAGAGAAAGACATACTATCCGAGGCCATCGGCACCAGGGAGCCCTATGGACGCACCAGGGGTTTCGGTAATCTCGCAACATGGAGTAAAGCCTTCACCGGGGACACGCAGGAGGCACGTCGGCAGAGGAAGCGAGCAAGAGCCGAGCAGATGAAAGCGGAGATACAGTCGTCCCTTGAGGCGTAGTTTGAGGAGAGAATGAGGGCGATGGAGGAGAGGCTTTCAGCACAGTACTTGCAGGACAGGGCGCCAGTCGCAATTAGCCCGAGTGCCCGCCGTAGTAGCTGCGCATCGGGTGCGGAGGATTGTTCTCCCGTCGACCAGATTGGGGGTCCGACGTGGTGCAAAATGCAGATACAGTTCGCAACGACGAACTTCTCGATGGACGCCGCGTATGGTCAGGTGTGGCCATCTGCTCCTAGAACGGTGATACACGGTGTCCCGTTAACGCCAGGCTTCGCGCGAGTGCAGGTCGAGTCAATCAACCCGACCTTCGCTAACTGTCCCTTGCCGAATGCGCGAGAATCCGATGAGATGTAGTTGCTAAGTGACGCAGTCGAGTCATTCGTCCAGTGGCCGAAGAAGGACATAGTCCTCGAATCAGCACCGAGCGCACCGTCCGTTCCTTCATGCTCGCCGGATTAAGGGATGCTCAGGTTTTCACCGGTGCTTGCTCGATCTCCGCCGGAGGTTTTGAGGCAGCTCGCCCTTCCTCAGCCGGTGCCAAGCCTGCCACATGTCGAGGTTCCACATTGTTTGCTACCCCCTCAGCTCCTAGCACTACCACCGGTGGAGAGCTCATGGCCAAGCCGTGTTCCAACGAAGAGTCAAGGGGCCACATCAAAGCTAAAAGTATACAAAGCCAAGAAGTCTGCTTCAAAACTGACGGGTGATGTTGAATATCCTTTAGCGGAGCTAGCTCGCCAGCACATGCCGGGACAAGCTATGGTGGATGCTAACGTAAATCTGGGCGTAGCTTGCCGGAAGCTTCATGATCATTACCTCGATATGTCGAACAGGCCGTTTCCAGATACAAGAGTCGGCGTCGTAGTCTGCTTCAGGGAGGAGGATTTCAAGCATCGCCAAGGAAATATGTTTCCCGTGGATTTCTCGGACATATTCAACATGATGCACTTCCGTGAGCTGGACGCCAGTCTCATGAGATGCTTCACGCTGTAAGTCCTTACAACACAGCACCTATTTGTTTTATCACCGCTAAGTGCCTGCAATATAAGTCATTCTTCTCCTATACTAAGATACATGCTTGATCTGACCGAAAGAAGAAAGTTGAACAACTCTGTGGGGTTCGGCGACCCACATTTGATCTCAGCCCCATGCATCGCGGCAAATAAGAACATGGTGCACGATTATGTCGTGCATTTACTCCATGAGTACTCCGCACGATATCACATTCAGGTTGCCTATAACATCGGGTAAGCCACATCTTTTACAAATTATCATGGTTAGACACCTAAACATGTAATAACTTCGTATCGTATAACCAGGGGCCATTGGATCCTCCTCGCGATCGTGCCGAAGTGGAATAAGGTATATTACCTTGATTCCATGAGGCGTAGTATTGACGCGGGCAAGCAAGGGTACGTGGACATCATGCATCTACTCGACGAGTGAGTACCAAAACGTTCGACTTCATCCATGCCTATTCTATCTTCTTCACAAAGGAAAATACAGTTCGATGCTAATTGTTTTGAATCACCTAGAGCGTTTGACACGTATGTCAAATAAGGAGGGAGACACAAGGAAGGAGTGCCTGTCTAGTTACGCCATGACTCCAAGTTTAAGGTATTCCGTAATGTCCTTGACCCCTCGAACTAATGCCATCATACTTCTGCCCTCTATACCTAATCGATATCCCTTTTGTAGTGCCGGCAGCAGCCCGAAGGGACCGACGTCTGTGGGTATTATGTGTGTTTCCACATGCTAGCCCTTTGCAGCAACCCAAAGTACGGAGATCTAGCGGTACGAAACCATCGCCACTACTAATGTCTAGTGTTTGATCATGCTATTCGCCCTGAGTGTAAGCCTCATGTTTTCAGGGAGCGGCGAAAACCATGGCAATCAAACAGTTGGAAGATATGGACATGGCCCAGATTCGATCGCACATCGCTAGCTTCCTAAACAACGAGGTCATTAGTCCCCAAGGCCGCTTCGGTTCCTCGGCGGCAAGCTAGGAACTTAGGATTGCGACTAGTTAGATCATTACTTAGGTTTCTAGTTAGGTCATTACTTCGTTAGTTCCAAAGCTTCAAACTTTGTAGTTATCTGTCCAACTTGTGGTTTCAAATGATAAGTGCACTTGATGTTTGTAAATGCCTTGTTCATTTTTTCTCTCACTGCAAACGTGTAAGTGGGTGTGACATAACTACAACTTTTTCTTGTGAATATCACTGTTTTACAAATGAGACTTCTTTATCAACAGATATCGTGCATGGAGGCTTCGGCAAGTGGTTCTATTCATGTGAAGAACTTAAGAGAGGTCTACTTTTCTGAATTTGATCAGTATCTCCGCTGTGAATTGAGTACATGACTCAAGTGAACAAGTTTTGTAATATTATTTGTATGCGTATGTATGTGAATGTTTGTAGTTCATGTCTTGTGATCGATGCAAGAATGAATGATTGAAGTGTGCTATATAAATCTGTTGTGCGTGCTGTGATTTGGATATATCATGTATATGAGTTGTTTGCTTTTTCAGGGAGGCTAGTAAATCAGACAAAATAATGCCTGTTCAAAAACATATCCGAGGCGGTTGGAACTTGACAACCGTCTCGGATGTGCTATCTCAACCGCCTCAGATAAGGACTTATTGGAGGCGGTTACATTGTTTCAACCGCCACGGATAAGGACTTATTGGAGACGGCTATGTTATATTTACCGCCTCTGATAAGACATTATCCGAGGCGGTCGATAAAACATAACCGCCTCGGATAGTAGCTTATCCGAGGCGGTTTGTAACCGCCTCGGATAAGTCCTTATCCGAAGCGGTTTAACCGTTTCAACCGCCTCGGATAAGCTCTTATCCGACCGTCTCGGATAAGCTCTTATCCGAGGCGCTTGCGTAACCACCTCCGATGCATGCCCCCCATATCTGCAACCACTCCGTCGAGGCAGTTGC
This sequence comes from Stipa capillata, assembly GCA_019208055.1. Classification (NCBI taxonomy): domain Eukaryota; kingdom Viridiplantae; phylum Streptophyta; class Magnoliopsida; order Poales; family Poaceae; genus Stipa; species Stipa capillata. The sequence goes on along the minus strand of JAGXJF010003915.1, from coordinate 256,238 downwards.
TATAACCGCCTCGGATGTGCTATTTTAACCGCCTCGGATATGGATTTCTGTACTAGTGAGGTATCTTCACGTGGCCCTGGAGAGGGAGCCGGTGTGGTGGCGTGGAACTTCGATGGCGGAGGCTGCAGGGGACGACAAAGGTGGCACAATCTTCGAGCAACACGGCAGTGCAGCGACATACCAACGCAGGTGTCGAATACCTCGGCAGCTTGGCAGGCATCATTGGCGGTACGGCGAGGTTGCGACATTCTTTGTATGTGCCCGTTGGAGTAAGAGATTACCGCCTTGGGCGGCTGGGCGCCATCCTCCTCCAATGCGGCGTGCAAGGTCCTCCCCCTGCCCACCCAACCGCCCTATCCAGGAGCCAGCTGACCTCAGCGTCCGCCACCTCAGTGTAAATGATATTGATGGCGAAGAAGCTACGCATCATCTGCGAAATCCGCTGTTGCTAAGGTTGTTAGACCCTGAGAAGCTGGATGGGAGTTGGAGCTACGGAAGCCGGAGGAGGAGATCGGCCTGATCCGAGCGCGTCGCGGCCGCTAGAGAGAGCGGCGACGACGTGGGCGTCTTCGCGGCCACACAGGAGAGTGCGGCGTCTCGACTACACGCCTGTTGGAGACTGCGGCATCGCGGCTGCACCAGACGGCGACGCGGCGTGGACGGGGGTGTCTCGGCCACAGGCCCGCAGGAGATGGCGGTGTCACGGCCGCACGGAACGGCGACACGGCGTCGACGGGGTCGTCTCGGCCGCAGGAGACAGCGGCGGCTCAGCGTAGGAGACGGTGGCTTCTAGCTCTTGGTTCAGTCATTGCAGTACAAATCAAGAAGCTTTCATGTATAACCCTTGGTTTGGCCATTATGGTACAAACCAAGGAGCTTTCGCCTTTAGCCCTTGGTTTGACCATCACGATACAAACCAAGAGATTGTTTTGCCATTCATATTGCCACGGTTTCAGTGTCACCCTAATCTGGCCCTCCTCGCAATGGATGTTTGAGTGTTGATAGTTGTGAATTGTGATATATAGGAGTAATCTTGTGTAGTTGTGGAATGCACCCAGTACGACACAACAGATGAAGGAACCCCCTCACAGAAACTAACAAACTTTTCGTCGTCATCATCCCATCATAACGACCGGACGGCTCCGACTACACCGCCTCAGCGCCGTCGGGGAGCAACTCTCTACCTGCCGCGTCGAGCCTGGGGCCACCACAGCCACGTCCATTGGCAGCCATTTGCATGACAAGTCAATGTTCTTGGCATCCAGGTTTGGCATTCCTAAATAATTGACGTTTGCAACCTTAATGTCGTGCAGAGTTTTGAGTTCAACATATTACGTACTTCTTGCTCGGATCCAGGATATTGCTTAAGCATATGCACTCTACTTGTATGTATCCACAGCTCATTTAGAGTAACTTATAGCATATCCATCTCTATCCCGTGGAATTCCCGAGCCCAAAGATTGTTTCCTGATCCACTAGCCGATGCGACAGAGATGGGATTTCTTGTGTTCACAAGTCATTTCCATGTGTGTAATCGAGCCCCCCAAAGTCCAGTTTTTGTTGATTTTAGCCCCCTAATTATTCATCTTTGTCCCATCAAGCCGTTTGTGTTTAGTGTTGCTTTAATTCCTCAACTACCGAAAAGAAAGTTTTCAATAGTTTCTGGGAGGAGACCGGCGGCTACGGTTGCTTGATTTGCAACGCAACCACAAGCTCGTGACAAGTTAATTTCGCCTTGAGCACCACGTGGTCACGCGTACCCCGTCAAATCCTAGCAGCGTACGTGATGCACGTGTACGTGAACAAGCGCGACTTGCACTGTTACAGCATGTCAGAATCGCGCATCCAAAGTTCCAAACGCACACCTTGAGCTCGCGCGGTAACCATGGCCAAGGGCCAAGGCCGTGCTCTTGATCTTCGTCCTCGTGCCCTGTTGCTCTCCTCCCTCGCCCTGACCTAGAACTTGTGCGTGATAGCGCCGGCGCTCCGACTGTTAACCACACGCAACCCTCATCCTTCATTCCATTTTGCAGAGTTAATCAATTTGAAGTTGGATTGGTCAAGTGGATCTGTCACGACCTGTTTTTCGGAGCCGCGATGTTTTACCTGCAACTGTACAGGATGTTTTTCAGTTGTGGGGATGGTATAGATACAACATCAGCACAGTGTTCAAAACATCCAGATTATATTACATCATAACAAAATAGTTTGGCAGCGGCTTAGTTTGTACATTAGACTGGGGCATCTGAGTCCAAAACTTACATTACAAAAATGGACCTAAACCACAGGCACGGAGAGTGTGGATAAGACCTAGAATTCGTAGTCGTCTCCATCGAAATATTCTTCTTCTTAGGGCCTTCTTCAGTGTCCTGCGCATCTGATATGTATTGTGCAGCAATGAGTACACGACGTACTCAGCAAGCCACATTGGGAAATTATTCTACATAACTACATGCATGGGATTTCAAAGGAGGGGTGTAGGGTTTCAACATATCATTTGGTGGATGCATAGCTCTAGTCTCCGCCTTAACATTTCAAATCTCCTTCGTTAAAACAGTTTTGAGATAAAGCGTTGAGTTTAAGTAACCCTGCCGGGTTAACGACAGTTTTAAATGCCATCACAAAAATCTACTTGTGCTTCGTAACGAGAATCACCTCTAAACACAGTTCCATTGACCGGGAACACGGCGTATTCGAATACCATTTGATATGACTCTGCGGAGTTGCTCAGTTTTACCCACATGATCACCGTACCTCTTTACATCACTGCAGTCATACACACGCCCTTCGGTGTGTCGACAGAGGTAGGCTATAAAGGCTTTTTATCTGCTCTATCTTTTGAAGTTACTATCCAGGAACTGTCATCACTCGAACTCCCGAGAGCCGACGGGCCAATGTCAACTACGCGGTTCGGGAGTTGGGTGAGTTCCAGTTGTGATTGCCTACCGAGTAGCCTATCACCATATTTGCTTCTGCGAGCCTCTCAGAGAAGTGGGACGGCAAGCCAGTCTGTAGTAGTTCAGCGGGTAGAGCAGACTTACTAGGCCAGGTTCGAAGAGTCGCACATGTGATTGAGCGGTTCTTGCGTTCTTCACTACGCACAAGGGTTGTATCCTTAACTGCCCCGAGTAAGGAAATCCTCCCGATTTCCCTTACTCCACGACTATGGGCATGGCAGCATGATCAACACGTGAAAGGCCCCATCTTCTCTATCCCCTATCGTCGGCAATTTCCTTTCAAAAAACCACATTCTCCAAGTTTAGCTAGGGTTAACAATTATCCCTAAACTTTATCTGACCTGAGTTCTAACGCCGGTGAAGGATACTGGTAGTACTTATTTTTATCCTAGAGTTTTCGAGGTGAATATGGCCTACAAAAATTGACTGGGCTGTGGGGGTGGTAGGTATTAACTATATTGTTATGTCATTCGAAAATATCACGGTACTAAATTAACATGCAGAAAATAATTAACTAAGCTATTAGTACAATAAGTAGCAGGCGATTGGGATCAACATGGACGAAGAAATGTGACTTGCCTACTGCACTGTAGTTGTTCGGATCATTGTTCTCACGAAGGTCTTCACCGTCGGGTTCCTGCTCGAGCGTTGGTTCGCCACTAACATTCCTTAGTTGCAAGAAAATCCAAACAAACATACACACATAAGTCCGGGCTCGAAGAATGCGAGCTGGGAGCAAAAATGCATATTAATTGAAAATAATACTAAAAATAAGGTGTGTGGATGTGCGGGATAGGAACCGGAACGTCGAGAAGCCGAAGGAAATGGTGGGAATGGAGTTAGGGTTTCGGACGAAAAGCCGAATTATGAGGTGTAGGAGGTTTTTGTAGGTTTTGAGTATCAAAAGGTGGGAATTTGGACTAACGGATATCAGAAATAGAACCACGTCATCGAAATGATCGAAACGGTATATTATAGGGTTTTTAGGGTTTCGGGCCCGACGGGTCGGGCCCGGGCCCTCAAAGGTATTGGGCCCATTAGGGCTCTCGGGTTGGGCCTGGATATGGGTGTGGGCTGGACTTGGGCTAGGTTTAGAGTTTGGGCTAGGGCTGGGTAGGGCTGGGCTCAACAGAATAAAGGAAATAAAAAGAAAAAGAGAAATGGGAGTGGGTTTTACCTCGCCGGAGCCGTAGAAGACAGTGGCGCGGTGGCTTGGGCTCGGGAGCGGCGAGGAGGAGGAGGTGGAGCTCGGAAGGGAGTTGGGAGATCTGGCGCGCGAAGGATTGGAGGAGGAGGGGGGTCGCGCGTGTGTTCTGGGAGGCGAGGCTCGGCCTCGCCGGCTGTTATAGCCGAGCGGGCGGGGAGAGGAGGGAGGCGCTGGTCGGGGCGAGGCTCGAGGCGAGCTGCGGTCGTGGCAATGGTGATGACGGCGTGACGCGCGCGGAGCTCGGGAGCGGCATGCGCGGGCGAGGTGGCGAGCGAGGCAACAATGGAGGCGCAGAGGGGGAGGAAGTCGAGTGATGCATGGGCTGTCCTCGGGCGCGGCGTCGGGGCAGAGCCGGCCCCACCTGGCTCCAGCGCCGAAGACGAACGGCGTGGCGTCGCCGTTGATCTCCTTGGGCAGTGCGACAGAGAGGCGAAGAACGGCGGCGACGGGACGGTAGGTGGCGACGGGACGGGGAAGAACGGGAGGAGAGAGAAGATAGAGGTGGGCCAAGGAAGATGGAGATGGGCCGGGGAAAGGAATTCGGCCCAGGGCATGATTTTGTATTTTCAAACTTCTGCAAATTTTTGATTTGTCATAGGATCAAACTTATTTGGATATCTCAATAGCACACCTCGTCTCCTATTTAAGATAAACACCTCAAGAACCGCACACATTTAATCAAAAGTACACACCATGGAGAAGGCTGTGCTCCTCCTCATCCTCCTGCCCTTGCTCTCCCTGCTGCCCTTCTCCTCTCTCGCCCTGACCCAGGACTTCTGCGTCGCCGACCTGGCCAGCAGCGACACGCCGGCCGGCTACCCGTGCAAGCCCCAGACCGCCGTCACCGCCGATGACTTCTACTACCGCGGCTTGGCCACCACAGGCCCGAGCATCAGCCCGTTCAAGATCGGCTTGTCCTCGGCATTCGTCACCAGGTTCCCCGGCGTAAACGGGCTCGGTATTTCCGCCGCGCGCGCCGACTTCGCCCCGGGAGGCGTCGTGCCGCTGCACTGGCACCTGGCCGCCACCGAGCTCCTCTTCGTCCTCGAGGGCACCATGTCCTGCGGCTTCATCAATGCCACGTCCAACAGGGTGTACACCAAGACGTTGTACAAGGGCGACCTCATGGTGCTCCCACAGGGCCAGCCACACTTCCAGTACAACCTCGGCAATACGACGGCGGTGGCGCTCTCAACGTACAGCAGCCCCAACCCCGGCCTGCAGATCCTGGACTTTGCGCTCTTCGCCAACAACCTCCCGTCGGACGTCGTGAGCAAGGTCACCCTCCTGGACGAGTTGGAGGTCAGGAAGCTCAAGGCGCTGTTCGGCGGGAGCGGCTGAGCCATTCTCCATCGGTCACCGGGGTTGAACTTGAATTGGTCATGGTTGTGGTGTCAGAATAACAGGACAACCCGCTCATTTGTCCGGTTTGATTTATTTTAATCTATCATCTTTTAGAATATTTTACATATGGTGTGAATTTTTCGCATAAGTTTTCAGAATTTATGGGCTCCTCTTGGACACCTTCGTTACTTTGAGATGGTTCAGGCAGTCGTCTTAGATATGGGTTTAGACCTATCTATGATGTGTATTTTTGTAGCAGTGTACACAACTAGATAACATGTAGACGCAAACCAAGCTAGTTATAATCATTTGATCAGGCTCCCTTTAGGTTCACCTATTGGTGTAGAATAATAGTTTCATCTGGTTTTGGTTAGACTAGTAGAGTGCCCATGCATTATAATTGATAAAAATTTTAAAAGAAAAGATAATATCATAAAATAAACTATAATTGTCATTCTATTCCTCAACTTATGCGTAACATGTCTTCTTCAAAATTAGTGTGACTAGCAGAGTGCTCATACGTTGTAATGGATAAAATTTTTAGAAGAAAAGATAATATCATAAAATAAACTATAATGGCCATTTTATTTCTCAAATTATGCGGTAAGATGTCTTTTCTTAAAATTAGTGTGATATTGTCATTCCTTCTATAATTCATATCCGGTGCAACATATAAACATTCTATAAGTAGTTTTACAAGGTAGGGCTAGTTTATTTACAAGACATCCGGTGACCAGGAAAGCTAGTAGCAAGTTGGTCACGGTAAAATGCTCAATTGCCTGGCCTATTCGTAGCGTGGTTCCGTTGAGCCATTGTCATATTGTCCCTACACTAGTACAGAAATCCATATCCGAGGCGGTTCAAATAGCACATCCGAGGCAGTTATAGCAGCCGCTTTCACCGAGTGGTTGCGGATATGGGGACATGCATCGGAGGCGGTTACTTATCCAAGGCGGTTGAAATGCGTAAACCGTCTCGGATAAGACCTTATCGGAGGCGGTTAAATTTTCTTCACCGCCTCGGATTACGTCTTATCCGAGGCGGTCAAGATAACTTAACTGCCTCCGATAAGGTCTTATCCGAGGCGGTTCACGCATTTCAACCGCCTCGGATAAGTTCTAGAGATATCCGATGCGGCTGTTAAGTTGCAACCGCCTCGGATATGTTTTTAAACAGGCATTATTTTGCCTAATTTACTAGCCTCCTTGAAAAAACAAACAGTTCATACAAAGTGTGCAAAATGTTCATACAACAGATTTATATAGCACACTATTCAATCATTCATTCTCGCATCGATCACAAGACATAAACTTCAAACATTCACATACATACTCATATAAATAATATTACAAAACTTGTTCACTTGTGACATATACTCAATTCACAGCAAAGATATTGATCAAATTCAAAAAGTCTCTTAAGCTAGCAAAGATATTGATCAAATTCAAAAAGTCTCTTAAGCTAGCAAAGATATTGATCAAATTCAAAAAGTCTCTTAAGTTCTTCACATGAATAGAACCACTCCCCGAAGCCTCCGTACACGATATCTGTTGATAAAGAGGTCTCATTTGTTAAACAGTGACATTCACAAGAAAAAGATAGAATTATTTGACACCCACATATACGTTAGCACCGAGAGAAAAAATAAACATGACATTTACAAACTTCAAGTGCACCTATCATTGGAGACCACAAGTTAGAAAGATAACTACAAAAGTTTGATGCTTCCGAACTAGAAATCTAACTAATGACCTAACTAGAAACTTAAGTAATGATCTAACTAATCGCAATCCTAAGTTCCTAGCTTGCCGCCGAGAAACTGAAGCGTCCTTGAGCACTAATGACATCGGTGTTTAGGAAGCTAGCGATGTGCCACTAGTGCAGAAACCCTTATAGGGGAAGCTTACTAGTGGCCCCCTCAAAGAACCACGCCACTGGTATCTGCATAAAATATCAGTGACGTGCTAGTATCCTCCGACACCACTAATAAAAGACTACTAGTGGCGTGCTTACCAAACACCACGCCACTAGTAAGTGGGACCCGTAGTCGGACACGGCATAAGGTACTAGTGGCGTGGGGATATCCAGGCACGCCACTAGTATATCTGCTACTAGTGGCGTTGTCTGCTATCAAGCACGCCACTAGTAACCTGAGCTGGTCCCGCTTCTGGGCCCCACTTACTAGTGGCGTGCCCTATATATCACACGCCACTAATAAAGCAGTTACTAGTGGCGGGTCTCTATTTGCCACACGCCACTAGTAACTTTCAGATACTAGTGGTGTGCTCGTGGTTAGGAACGCTTCTTTTTTAGTGGCGTGTGGGATGTAGGGCACGCCGCTAGTAACTTGAGCTCAATAATTGAGCGAATCTCACTGTTCACATATGACGCCCTCTCTCCTTCTTCTTCCATTTCTCCTTCACTTCTTCCTCCTCACCCCTTGTTCTTTCCTCTACACATGCATGGCACATTAAATTCCTCTCCTCCACCTCCTCACATGCATTAAATTCCTCCCTGTCTATCCTCCATTAATTAATGCATGGTTAGCTACCTCTCCCCCCAAATCTATCTCACCTAAATCCCTTTCCCCCAAATCCTCTCTCTCTCCCTCTCACCACCACCACCACCACCTATAGCCGGCCTCACTCGCTCTCGATCGACGTCTCGGTCCTCTTCGTCCCTAGGTGAGAATTAACTTCAAGGGCATGCATCGTCGTCTATTTGAATGAAATGAAATGTACATTGTTGTGAATATGCGCATATGTGAGATGATGAAAATTTGTGTATCGAGCCATATATATCGTTATGTCAACGATCGACTTTGTTAATGCATGTATTGCTTGTGACACCGGTCATCGAGCCGAGGCAACAACTCATTGTAGTTGCTCCATGTTTTTTTTAGGGAATATATATGAGTTGCCAATGTTTTGACAAAATGTTGATTCGTCAACGTTTTGTCAAATTTCTGGCACACTCGATTTGTGTCATTTTTAGCAAAGGTCATGCCGAAATTTTCTATGACCTTGTTGGTTTTAATCCTTTTTCTTATATCTTATAGGGATCGATCGAACGATATCATGGATCGAAGTATGAATGGGTTCTTAAAGTTCACCGTGGAAGGTATGGAGCGAAGGGGTGCCAAGGAGATATGTTGTTCGTGTCGTGAATGTAAAAACATGCATATGTTCACGCCCCGTTCTGGCTCTGTGAAGGCGCACTTGCTCCGACGGGGTTTCATGGATGGTTATACACGGTGGACAACTCATGGTGAGGAGGATGAGGATGTTGCTGACGTCGAAGGGGCGACAGATGAAGAAGCGGGAAACGAAGACCCGGAAGATGAAGGGATGGAGCACCAAGAGGCGCCCGGACATGATGAAGAGGTCGAACATGATGACGATGCCGGACATGATGAAGATGCCGAAGCGGCGGACACCCAGGACACGTTGGCCACGATGGTGCAGGAACCTCATGTTCAAGAGTTGATTGTGAAAAAGACGACTAACGAAAGAGCTGCTCTTAAAGAGGCTGCCAAGTTTGCGAAACTAGAGAAAGACTCAAAAACTCCATTGTATCATGGTTGCGATCCCCAGCACACCTGCCTCAACGTCACGCTCAAACTTCTAGACATCAAGGCAAAATACAAAAGTACGGACGCAAGTCTAGATGCGACATTGGAGTTTCTACATAAAGCTTTTCCCGAGGGGAACGTGTTGCCTAGTAGTATCGATGAGGCCAAGAAGGTCGTGTGCCCTCTTGATTTGCCGCACATCAGATACCACGCGTGCGTCAATGACTGCATCATTTATCGGAACGAGCACGAGGACCTAATAGAGTGTCCAGAGTGCGAGGAACCTCGATACAAGCAGGGAAAAAAAACTCCTCAAAAGGTAGTATGGTACTTTCCGCTCATTCCCCGTTTGCAGCGTCTATATGCAAACAAGAAGGAAGCAAAGCTCATGCGTTGGCACAAAGATAGGAAGATGGCGGGTAAAGATGATGGCGTGCTGAGGCACCGTGCAGATGGTTGCCAGTGGAAAGCACTTGACTGCGAATACCCCGAATTCAGAGGAGAAGCAAGGAATATCAGGGTGGGTAAGTATGGACAGACTCAATCCTTTTGGCAACTAGAGCAGCACACACAGCACCTGGCCCGTGTTTGTATGGTTCTACAACCTCCCCACTTGGCGCTGCATGAAGTGGAAGTATGTACACATGGTTATGCTAATTCAAGGGCCGAACTTCTCTTGCTTGAGATAGTCCCTCACCAGTCTGTACTTGAAATTTCTCCAGCACTTCCCAGCTGTCAATATGGTAGCTCGGTAGAATTCGGCTTCGACCTCTTCTGGGTACATGAAGGAGCCCTTCACTTCCTCAAACAGGGACCTCCGCTCCTCCCATGTCAGCTCACCCCAATCGGCGAGGGTGATCCTAACCCTAGAACGGGCGACCACCCCGCATAACGTCTGCCACTTCTTCTGGGTTTCTTCTGGCTCGGGAACTCCGGTCATTGGATCCAAGCTCTGAACTACCCATCTGCCCTGCGGCCGACCTGATGGCTTCCTTGGTTTGCGAGAAGCCTTTCCTGACGATGTCAACGGTCTTGGCGACCCCGACGGCAATACTGTAGGGGAGGACGGCGGGGAGTTCGTCTCCATTCTAATAAGGACCAAACAGTCACTCGTTAGCTGTAAAACACGATCCGGGTATATATGGCCTAAAGAAATGGGGAATTTGTAACAACCTGAGTGCCGGAGGGTCAAGAAAGTTGGCATACACGCAAAATAGGAATTATGAACTAATTTAGGTGGTGAACTGGTGATGTTATCATTGATATGCCTCTGATCAGCCTTGTGGAAAGCCGGAGCTCAGACTGCTGGCTTTGAGTAATGTTGTTTGATGCTTGATTAGCATTCATCTGTGGCCTGTGTACTCTGGTTTCTAATTGCTTTTGAATCTTGATTGCTGCGAAATTACTGATTGCGGTCTTATAGTGCAATGTTGTAGATGCTCCAACTCTAAAGGTTGATTTGTGTTAGTTGATGGTTGTAGTTTTGTGCAATATCATTTTGTTCTCGAGGAAACATGAGACCTGACCGATATATGTTAACACTATATATCGACGAGAAGGATGTTTGTGCATGTGTGATCTAGGGTTGCGTACATACTTGGCGCTGTTTTTTGGAAACATGCTTGTTAGGTTTGCAATCAATCTTAAATAGGACTAGCTTGATTATGTGCCCCCTACTGGGGCATTGCACTTTGATGGAATTGAAGCTGAACAACAAGCACTCTTATAGTTATCATGCAAGTTGTAATATGAACTAGAGATATAGATTGCAAAAAAAAGAAAGATGACAAGTCTAGGAAATATGAACCAAAATACTGAGGCCGCTGCGCTGCAACACATTTGAGTCAAAGTGTTTGCAATTAACAATATGTTGCAACATAGAGAAGCATTTATCAGTTTTTCTTTGTGAGACAAGGAAGACACATACGGGCACCCAATACGCATGCACCCAATGCACCCTCGTGAGCACGTCCCCTGAGCACTCGTAGATTTGACTCACCTTGCGGTTGGAGGAGGAGGCCGGTGCTTGGGGGGGGAGGTCGCCGGTGGTCGGGGAGGAGGCAGCGGTGCTCAGGGAGGAGGCTTGGGGAGGAGCTCGGGGAAACCGCCGCTCGGGGAAGCCGCCGCTCGGGGGAGGAGGCCGCGGTGCTCCGGGGAGGCGGCCGCGGTGCTCGGGCTCGGAGGCGGCGGTGTTCGAGGGCGGCGGTGCTCGGGGAAGGTGGCACTGGTCGGGGGCGGCGGCGCTAGGGTCGGAGGCGACGGTGCTGGTCCAATGCTTTGAGTTAATGCGCGCGGGTGAAGGCAGTTTGAGTTTCTTATATGGGCCATATCGGAGACGGTTAAACCGATCTGACCACCTCCGATTACGAATAAAGGAGGCGGTTGCGTGGATCTAACCGCCTCGGATATGTACATATCAGAGGCGGTTCCGTTGATCTGATCACCTCGGATATGTACATATCAGAGGCGGTTGAGTAATATTAACCGCCTCGGATATCTTCATATCGGAGGCGGTTTTTTAGAAATAACCGCCTCCGATAGGTTTTTTGAACTTTCAGCACAATTCAGTTCACAGTTTCAGAACTGACAACACACACATATGAATATAACAAATATATCACCATTAATTTACACATATACTGATAGCACACAAATACTAACATCATAAATACATCACCATTTCCACATACATGTTTCTTGCATGTTTAATCCAATAAAATCAACACTTGTCAACACAAGCATGTCTCATATCTCAAGCGCATGAACAACACAAGCATATCTCATATCTCAAGCACATGAACAACACAAGCATATCTCATATATATCAACATTTGCACATAAATATTTCTTACATGTTTCAACCAACAAAATCAACACTTCTCAAATCATTTCATTGGCTCCACTTCCTCGTCCTTTTCTTCTTGCGAGGCATTTCTTCTTCGAACTCTAGTCCTTCTTGATGATCTTGACGTGCATACTATGCTTCGTTAGGTTCATCGGTAATCGCGTCTCTGATGCTATGTTGCATCGGAGGTGCATCTTCGAAGGCCTTGTATTCGTCCTCATCCACCACACCCTGAACTCCCACAATCTTCCTTTTACTTTGTAGGGCAATATGAAGATTTTTCTTCGCTGGGTTGGTCACATAAAACACCTGGTGAGCTTGATTGGCTAGAATGAAAGGGTCATCTTTGAATCCAACACGTTGGAGGTCTACTGTTGTGAAGCCGTACTTATCGACCTTCGTAGATTGTAGATTGACCCAACGGCACCGGAATAATGGGAATTTGAAGTACACATAGTCCAACTCCCAAATATCCTCGATGAATCCATAGTACCAGCTCCGTTTCCCGCTCATGTCAGAAGCTTCTATGCGGACCCCACTGTTTTGAAATGTGCTCTTGTTATCTTGATCTCTAGTGTAGAATGTGTATCCGTTAATATCATATCCTTGCCAAGTGACGACTTCGAATGTTGGACCCTTCGCGTACCATGTTAGCATGTCGCTAGAGGCACCTAAACGAAGACGCTCCTTGAACCACTTGTTGAATTCTTTGATATGCTCTCTCGTCCTCCATGCATCGGTTCTATTTGGATGCTCCCGCCTTAACTTTGCCCTATGCTCGTCCATGTATGAGGCAACGGCAGTCGTGTGTTGCAGCACTGTGAAATGGGCGAGAGCGTGACCAGCTTGATCGGCCGTTATTGATTTCTTTCTGATGGTCCAAACACCGTCAAGCCTACCTTCGTGCCGAGAGCGTGGAATGTCAATTGGTTGGTTCGACTCCATGTAGTCAACACAGAACTCGACAACCTCCTCTGCAGCGTAACCTTCGACAATACTTCCCTCCGGTCGATGCCTGTTTCGCACGTAGTGCTTCAAGATTCCCATGAATCTTTCGAATAGGTACATGCTCCGAAAGAAGATGGGCCCACACATCTTGATATCGTGCAAGATGTGGACGATGAGATGCACCATTATATCGAAGAAAGACGGGGGGAAATACATCTCTAGCTGACAAACAGTCTCCGCCGTCGCTAACTCCAGATCATCTAGTTCGAACACGTTCATCACCTTCTGTGAGATCTTGTTGAAGAAGAAGCAGAGGTTGGTGATTGATTCTCGGACGTTAGGCGGCAGAATATTCCTGATTGCAATTGGTAGCATCTGTGTCATCATGACATGGCAGTCATGAGACTTCATGCCGATTAGTTTCAAGTCCTGCATCGAGACGAGCCTCTTGATGTTGGCGGAGTAGCCCGACGGAACCTTCACGCCATGCAAGAAGTTACAAAACTCGGTTCTCTCGGCCTTGGATAAAGTGTAACAGGCAGGGGGATGTATGTCTTCCCGTTAGGCAGCAGTACAGGCGCCAGCTCTGGACTGATTCCCACGTCAACCATGTCAAGTCGGGCCTTGACGCCATCCTTCGTCTTGTCCTTCATGTTTAGCAGTAGACCCGGCACACTGTTACAAACATTCTTCTCTATGTGCATCACATCGATGCAGTGCCGGACGTCTAGATCCTTCCAGTACGGTAGGTTCCAAAACACCGATCGCTTCTTCCAGTATGCGGACTCATCTGCGGCCTTCTTTTTCTGACCCTTTTCGAGCACGATGTTGACACCATTAACCTTCTCGAAAACCTCTACACCGCTCTTCGGCCTTGGTTTCACACCGTTCTCCGTTCTCCCGTTGAACTGTGACTTCCACCTCCGGTAATGGTGCCTTACAGGCAGGAACCGCCGGTGACCCATGTACACGACTTTCCCATAATTCTTGAGACTTAGGCTCACGGTATCCTCCATGCATATGACACAACCTTTGTGTCCTTTCACTGTCTGATCGGAGGTGTTGCCAAGAGCGGGAAAGTCTTGGATTGTGCAGAACAGCATGGCCCGCAGAGTGAAGTATTCTCTTTTGTCCGCATCCCATACCTGCACTCCTGTGTTCCACAGTGTTTGTAGATCATCCATCAATGGTTGGAAATACACGTCGATGTCGTCACCAGGTTGCTTAGGCCCTTCGATAAGTACGGACATCATAATGTACTTCTGTTTCATACAAAGCCAGGGAGGTAGGTTGTACATGCTGAGAAGTACGGGCCAGGTGCTGTGTCGGCTGCTCATGTTGCCAAATGGATTCATTCCATCCGTACTCAGCGCAAACCTTATGTTTCTAGTCTCGGCAGCGAATTGGGGATACTTCCTATCGATGTTTCTCCACTGGATAGCATCGGCAGGGTGTCTGAGCTTTCCATCGGACGACTTCCGCTCCTCCTCATGCCAGCGAAACAGGCAGGTACCAAGCAACCTTCGCAGGAGTCCCCTTCGTCGCCTCGACGAATTCGTCAGCTCCTTGTACTCCAATCTTACCTTTGTACCGAGAAGTCTTGCACACAGGGCATGAATGTAGCTTCGCAAACTCTTTCCGGTATAAGATACAGTTGTTTCGACATGAATGTATCTTTTCAACTTCCAGTCCCAAGGGACAAAGCACCTTCTTGGCTCTGTATGTGTTTATAGGTAACTCATTCCCCTCCGGAAGCATGTCACCTAAGAGGCCCAATAACTCGTTGAAACTCTTGTCGGACTAGCTGTTGCTCGCCTTCAGCTTCAATAGTTCAAGCATGGTATATAACAAAGTGAACTTAGCCTTACAGCCTGCGAATAGCGGTTTCTCCGAGGCCCCCATCAAGCTTAGGAATTGTTGGTACTCTCTGTCGGTTTCGTGCCCTTCAAAATCACGCAACATCTATTCCAGTTCAGGCATCAAGTCGGGATCATCGGACATTTCATGCACTACTGCAGAATGACCCTTTGCTGAACCCCCTCCACTGACGGGCGCACTCTTGCCCGTCGTTGGAGGGTCTTACCGCTGACGGGCACCTAGAGGCCCATCAGCAGAGGAGTCTGACTGGCTGCAGCAGAAGACCTTCACTGACGGCCCCTTAAGTTGCCCGTCAGTGGAGACGCAACCCCGGTACCATAAATGACGGATCATCTCCACTGACAGGCGGTACTTAAGTGCCTGTCAGCGGAGAGGAAGTCTCCACTGACAGGCAACAACGCGGCCCGTCAGTGGATATGAACAAAGGGTGCCAAGATGGTGTGTCGTTTTCACTGACGGGCGCTACTTAAGTGCCTGTTAGTGGAGAAGCGATCTCCACTGACGGGCATGTCTATCGTGCCCGTCATTGGTATTTCAGGCCAAAAGCATTGCATCAACAAACATCAATAACTTTTGATCTATAAGTCCAAATAAAGTGATTCTTTTTGCAAAATTTGTAAAATGAGTAGATCTAGACAGCAGATCAAGTTTCATAATTTTCTGAGTTTCCTAGAATTTCTAGTATTTATTTTATTTTTTATTTTTTCTTGGGAGATGCTTGAGTTACAAAGCAATGTATAGTCCAACTTTTGTGAAACTGTCTGATATTTTAAACACAGCCTCATGAGGTCACCATGCCAATTTTCATTTTTTTTAGACCATATTTAGAGTTTATATAAAATAAAAAATCATTAAGATGCAAGTAAAGGTTTGAATTTTCCCAAGAAAATATTTGAATTTTTATATATATATTCTGGATAGGAGCTAAAAAGATACGTAGGTACTTATATATGAATTTTTTTCCATTTAGAGGTCTTCTTTAAGATACTTGTAGTTCAAATTTGAAATATATCCAGTAAATAGCTAGATATTCATTTAATGCCTAAAAAATAGCAAATAATTTCAAAAAAATGCCTAATTTTGACATTACCAATATAATGTAGTATGTTCCATGTATAAAAATTTGGGACCATTTTAGATAAATATTTCGGGAAGGTACTATACATGGTACCTCAAATTGGTATTTTAAAAAATAGAAAATACAAATTATTACATAACAAGATGGAACATGAACAAATATTAGCGTATAATAGTGTAATATCAAGTTGTAGTCCAAATCTCAAGTTCAAATGATGAAGAAATTGTGATGTGTACTTCAATCTTCATACTTTCCCTTTGAATGCTGTGATGCTTCCTTGGAGATGCTTGAGTTACAAAGCAATGTATAGTTCAACTTTTGTGAATTTGTCTAAAATTTTAAACACAACCTCATGAGGTCATATAATGACCCCATGCCAATTTTCATATTTTTTAGACCATATTTAGATTTTATAAAAAATAAAAAACCAATATGATGCAACTAGTGACGGGCCCTTAGAAAATGCCCGTCAGTGGTGAGGGGTAACTACTGACGGGCGCTCACTAGGGGCCCGTCAGTGGTGAGGGGTAACCAGTGACGGGCGCTCACCACGGGTCCGTCAGTGAAAACACCCCTCCACTGACGGGCGGAAGCTAGACGCCCGTTAGTGCTAACCCACATCACATATAAGGCATGCGCGGGACTTGGTGAAAAATTCACCAAGTCCCGCGCGTTCATTCGAAAACAACTCCTCACCGAGCGCCGTCCTCCCCGACCGCCGCCCTCCCCCGAGCGGCGGAGTGGCTCCTCCCCGACCGCGGCCCTCCCTGAGCAGCTCCTCCCTGAGCAGCTCCTCCCCGAGCGGCTCCTCCCCGAGCGCCGGCAACGCCTCCTCCCCGAGCGGCAGCAGCTCCTCCTCCCCGACCACCGGCCCCGCCTCATCCCCGACCACCGCCACCCCCGCGGCCGCCATCTCACCGGTAACGCACTTCTCCCCTTTCTTCTTCCCCCTTGTGCTCTGCGTGCCGGCCATAGCATCGGTGGTCATTGCCGTCTCCACCACACCGCGCGACGCCGCCTCCTCCACCACCACGCACGACGGCGCCTCCTCCACCCAGCGCCGTGTCAGTGGTCGCCGCCGTCTCCACCACCCCGCGCCGTGCCGCCTCCTCCACCACCCAAGCCATGCGGTGACTCATCCCCGGCGTCGCCTCGTCGATGACCCCGGCGCCGCCCTCCACCGGTGCTCCCTCCTGTCCTATGTGCCGGCGCGGGCTCCCCGACCCGAGCAGGCGAGCGAGCGGGGTGGCGACCTCCCGGGTAGGCAAGCGAGCGGGGAGGCGGCCTGTCGAGTAGGTGGGCTAGCGGCGCGACGCGACGGTCTCCGGAGCAGGCAGGCGAGCGGCGCGGGGTGGTGGAGGCTGGGTGGATGAAATGTTGTTTTCTGAATTTTTTTTATCCCTGAAAAAATACTACCGACGGGCTCCTAAAGAAAGCCCGTCAGTGGTGAGGGGGAACCACTGACGGGTGCTCACCAGGAGCCCGTCAGTGGTGATACATTTCCTCTGACGGGCAAATTGAGCCCGTCACTAGTTGATGGGATTCGTCGCATAGAAAACAAAATTTTCCTACGAGATGCAAACGAAAATCTAGATCCAATCTAGAAAACCAAGATCCAATCTAGAAGAAGCTTGCAACGAGAGACAGATCATATTTACATACCCTCGACGAACACGTCAACGCAGCGGAGAATTTGACCGTTGTCGATAAAGCCCGCAGCCTCCCGCAGCTAGGTTATACCTCCCAGCCGCGAGAGGGATCTTCTCGTGTTCCAATCCGATCAAGCACCGCAACGAGCGGCACCTCCGAGATGTGCACACGTACGGCTCGAAGACGTCACCTCCTTCTTGATCCAGCAAGGCGGGAGATGAGGTAGATGAGATCAACTCCGGTAGCACGACGGCATGGTGGTGGAGGTGGTGGGGTTTCTCCGCGGACAGGGCTTCGCCAAGCGCTGCGCACGAGAGAGAGGAGATGGGAGAGAGGGAGGCGGCGGCTGGGATGGATCTCTCCGGAGGGCTGCCCCTCCCCTCCTTTATATAGAGGAGGAAACTTGGAGGAGGAGGAATAGTACCCGTGAACAGTACACGCGTGAACAGTACGTGCGTGAACAGTACCCTCCCCCAAGTAAAGCCTCCCCTTTTGATCTTATCTCCTATTTTTAAGGGATTTGATCTTATCCATCTAGGAAGGGGGGGTTACTGTTCACGCGACACTATTCACGTGTGTACTGTTCATGCAGTACCCTTGGTCCATGTGGACCCCTCCGGGATAAGTGGGCCCCACCCGGGGACCCCCGGAACCTTCTAAAACCTTCCCGGTACGATACCGGAAAAATCCCGAACTTTTCCGGAACCCTAAAAATACTTTCCCATATATGAATCTTTATCTCCGGACCATTCCGGAGCTCCTCGTGACGTCCTGGATCCCATCCGAGACTCCGAACAAAATTTCGGTCTCACCATATTAATATCTCATTCTCTACCCTAGCATCAACGAACCTTAAGTGTGTGATCCTACGGGTTCGGGAATATGCGGACATGATCGAGACACCTCTCCGATCAATAATCAATAGCGGGACCATGGATGTCCATATTGATTCCCACATATTTAACGAATATCATTTATCGGTTTGAACCACGATGTCGAATATTCCATTCCCTTTGTCTCGCGATATTTTACTTGCCCGAGATTCGATCGTCGGTATCACCATACCTAGTTCAATCTCGTTACCGGCAAGTACTCTTTACTCGTTCCGTAATGCCACATCCTCTGTGACCAACTTTTTAGTCACGTGCTTGCAAGCGATACAGAATGTGCTTTACCGAGTGGGCCCAGAGTATATCTCTCTGTCACATGGATGGACAAATCCCACTCTCGATACATGCAACCCAACAAGTACTTTCCGAAATACCTGAAAGACACCTTTATGATCACCCTGTTACGGCGTGACGGTTGATGCCCCCAAAGTATTCTTCCGGTACCAGGGAGTGGCATTATCTCATGGTCTAAGGATCGGAACATTTAACAATGGAAAGCTATGCAATATGAACTTTGTGACGTGATCGAATTGCCTAACTTAATTTGGGTCTGTCCATCATGTCATTCTCCTAATGACATGACCCCGTTATTAACCGACATCACATGTCCATGATCAGGAAACCTTAACCATCATTTAATCAACGAGCTAGCCAGATAGAGGCATTGCTAGGGACACGGTGTTGTTTATAAAACCACACATGTATTATGTTTCCGGTTAATACAATTATAGCATGGAGTATAAACATTTATCATGAACAAGAAATATGATAATAACAATTTATTATTGCCTCTAGGGCATATTTCCAACAGTCTCCCACTTGCACTAGAGTCAATAATCTAGTCAATAAGTAAGCACTTAACACCTATGGCATTCCGGTGTTATTCATATGCTTTGCATGTGGTAAACTTTATCAATGGATCTGACATGTTCAGGTCCATGTATTTGCAAATCTTTTGCGTCTCCACGCATCACTCATTCTCGAATGAGTTGGCATTGTATATGTTTGGTTACTTGGTGGGACCTTAATTCCTCGTCCTGAATTATGTTGCCACCATTGTCGCACAATAGAGCTTCATAGTACTGGCTCACTTGGAACTACACCAAGTTCGATAACGAACTTCTTGACTCAAACATCCTCCTTTGTCGTTGTTAAAACAACGATATACTCAGCCTTCGTTTGTGGAATCCATCAAAATGTTTAACTTTGGAATTCATCCAAATCCAGCATGGAACCTCCTTCCAGCCCATTGTGCCACCTTTTATTAAACACATAGCCTAATTGAGATAAATTATTTGTATCTGT
Source organism: Stipa capillata (assembly GCA_019208055.1). Lineage (NCBI taxonomy): Eukaryota > Viridiplantae > Streptophyta > Magnoliopsida > Poales > Poaceae > Stipa > Stipa capillata. The sequence continues at coordinate 236,565 of JAGXJF010003915.1, read as the reverse complement.
AACAAAACTAGCACCGATGTAACACCTTACAATGGACCGTTTGTCACCTCTGCATACAAAACATATCCTTAGTTCTTCCAAAGTACTTAAGGATATTCATAGTATTGTTCAAAGATCAACATGTGATCATTCTGGTATATGCCCGTAACACTCAGAGCATACGACATATCTGGTCTGTGTGCATAGCATGGCGTACATGATTACAAAAAAAAATGCTCATGCGTTTAGCTCATTAAGTGTTTGTAAAACACTGAGTCTTGCATCAACCTCTTCCATGCGACAAGAACCCTTTCTTGGCGTTTCCATACTGAACCAACTCAATATCTCATCTATGCACTTTGGCTTAACCATATTCGGTGCCTCAATCTATCTCCATAGATTTTGATGCCCAATATGCTGTTTAGCCTAAGTCTTTCATCAAAATCTAATTTTAATGAAATCTCAACCGTATCAAGAAAAGACACATAATTTCCAATCAACTATATGTCGTCTACATAAAGTATTAGAAATATGTCTTAGCGCTCCCACTTACTTTCTTGTAAATATAGAAGCATCTTCACCGTCCCTGATGAAACCAAACTCTTTTGACAATTTCATCAAGTGAAAATTCCAACTCCGTGATGCTTGCTTCAGTCCTCAAATAGAACGCTGAAGTTTGCATACCCTTTCTAGCATTCTCTAGATCGACAAAACCCTTGGTTGTATCTCACATACATCCTCGGTTAGCTTCCTATTAAGGAACTTAGTTTTGACATCCAGCTGCCATATCTCTTAATTGAAATATGCAGTCATTGCTAGAATAATCCTTACAGACTTAAGTATCGCTACGGGAGATCCAATCTCATCGTAGTCAACTATTTGAACTTAGTCGAAAACACTTTGCGATAAGTCGAGCCTTTTAATGGATGGACACATCCACGTCTGTCTATTTTATAGATCCATTTACATCCGATAGGCTTCATGCCTTCCGGAGAGTCTACCAAGTTCCAAACTTGATTTTCGCACATGGACTCTATCACGGAATTTATGGCGTCCAACCATTCAGCGGAGTCAGGGCCCATCATTTGCTTCCTTGTAAGTTGCAGATCCATCGTTGTCACAACAACAATACTTCATCCTCAGACCACACGCTGGTTTAGTACAAAGTCTGCTTAACCTACGCGGTTCAGCTGCAATCTCGACCGAAGTCTCTACAACACATGTAGTGGCTTCCATTTCAGTCATAATAGGAAACTCCAGAACAACTTCCGGTGTTGCGCTACTCTGACCTAATGACAAAGATTCTCCAATCTTGCCGAGCTGCACTGTCCTCCCACTCACCTTTTCGCAAGAAACACTTTCTCGTGAAATCCACCTTTTGTGACAAACACTTTTGTCTTCAGTTCAGTGATAGGAGAAATACCCAAAAGTTTCTTTGGGATAACCTTTGAAGAATCTTTAATCCGATTTTGGTTGTAAACACTTTACATATGCTATGCATACCAAAATTTAAGAAAAGACAATTTGGGTTCCTACCCATGCCATAACTCATATGGTGTCATTTCAACGGATTATGATGGCACTCTATTCAGTGTAAAAGCGGTAGTCTCTTAAAGCATAATCCACAAAAATATAACGGCAGTTTTATTTAATTACATCATCGATCAAACCATGTCTAACAAGGTTTGATTACATCTCTCGGACACTCCATCACTCTATAGCGTTCCGGGATGCGCAAGTTGTGGAACAATTCCATAACTCTTCAGATGTTCGCTAAACTCGTAACTCAAATATTCTCCTCTACAATCCAATCATAGACATTTGATTTTCTCGTTACGATGATTTTCTACTTCACGCTGAATTTTGAACCTTTTCAAATATTTCATACTTCTTTCTCATCAAATAGATATATCCATATATATCCACTCAAATTATCGGTGAAAGTTTATGAAGTAGAGGAATCCACCATACACGGCTACACATATCGTACTTCATACATCATTATGTATAATTTCCAAAAAGTTAGTCGTCCGTTCAACTTTGGCCTATAAACGGATTTTTAGTCATCTTCCTTTCAGACAAGATTTGCAAGTGTCAAATGATTTAAAATCACATGACTCCAAAAATCTATCAACATGGAGTTTCTTCATGCATCTCTTTCCAATATGACTTAAACACAGGTATCACAAATAAGTGAAATTCAAATCATTAGCCTCGCGGCGTTTTAGCGTCAGTGTTATGGATGTTGGTATTACCATCAAGATTTAAATGATCCATCCACACTACAAGAAATTCACCGATCTACGACGATGTATTTTTGTCATAGAAAATCGACAAAATCGTCATTAGGTATTATCTGTGACGATCCTGTGACGAAAAAAGGATCGTCACCGATTGAGCGTCTCTAATTACATTCAGTGACGATGTACAGATTTTCGTCATTAACTTTGTGACGGATCTTTTTCGTCATAAACTTTGTGACGAATCTTTTTTCGTCATAGATTTGTTAAAAAATCGTCACTAGATGTGAGAACCCTAGTTTTGTGTGAGAACCCTAATTCTAGCATCGCATTCATTTTTCTCATGGCATTTAGAATTCATATAAGATAGAATGCAAATGAAATTTAAATAGAAACTTTATTAATCAATAGAACAATACGAATGTCATGATACAACATTATTACAAATAAATGAAGAAAAAGAAATACAGATTACATAACACAATGTTCTACCTATACAAGGTCTAAACCAAATTCTTGAATCTTTAAGTCTTCGAACAACAAAGGAGCAAGCAGTAGCCATTACCAAGCAAGCTTAGAACAACAAAGGAGTAAGCCCCAGGAGACTAAAGACCTCAAGAACAAGGAAGCATCAGGAGCATCAAGGTGAGAAGGTCCCCACGGCTAGGAGGAGGAGAAGTCACCAAAACCTGAGGAGGAGGAGTACAGGAGAGAAGGAAAAAGATCAACAAGCTCACCTGAACCATACCCAAAATCAGGTTGGGAATCTCAGAAATTACATGAAAACCTTGCATGTGCATCCTTAGTGAATTAGCAATAGCAAGAACCCTCAGAACCCATTTTTGCATCACAGAAATTGTAGGAGACATTTGTAGAATCTGTTCTTATCCCTTGGCACTAAGAGAATGTCTCAAACAAATTCTCAGCTAGAGTTCATCATTAGGTTTTTATTTAGGCAGCTGAGTGTAGGAAATCTGCTCTTACCAGATTTCTATTCTTCATACCTTTCTCAATTCTCTTAGAGAGATTATCACCATAGCAATCAAGGCAACCGAATAGGCAACATGGCAGTAATCTGTTCTTATCTTAATTGGCCAAATCCTCAAGACCCTTCTTTAATAAAGCATCCCAAAAACGAGCAGACTAGATCAAGTATAATATTTGCTCTTCTCAATTAACATATAAATATGGATAAGTGCAAAACTAGGAGAAGTAAATAACAACTAGGAGTAAGCTAAGCATCTGTTCTTGCTAACTTGACACACCCGAGCACACATGCATTATATATATATATATATGTATGCTCAGTATCAGTAACAAAAGATCAATAGCTAAGCTCAACCAAGTATAGCAGTATGTTCTTATCAGGCTTAAATGACTAGATAATATGAAGCACACATACGCACATACAAGATCACATAAAGAAATAACACTCTAGAGGCAAAGCATTTTCCAGTAGCATCTTGTTCTTCTAGAGTAATAGCTGATAGCAGTGTATGTGCAGAAAATAAAAGCTAGGATCAAGAAGTATAACCTCTGTTCTTGTCAGACCGAAGCACTTAGGTGCACAGAAATTGGGAGCAGCAAATTGATAGGATTGACAAAAAGCAGGCAACCGAATACACTAATTGGATAATAGCTCGAACCAATTTGGTCAAGAGCAAGTCAAATCATGCCATTCTTCATTAAATCAAAGAAGAACCCTAGAAGTAGAAGATTGGGGAATTGGGAAGAGAGGATTAGGGGAATGAGGGCTTACCTGTGGATGGCAGCAGCAACCCACCGCACCACCGGCGAGGGACGAGCCGGCGGAGCACCGCCGGAGGCGGGCTACGACGCCGGGCTGCGAGCCACTCGGGCGGCGCGGCAAGGCGACCGAGGCGGCAATCCGGAGAGGGGCTGGGGCGAAGCCGAGGCCAGAGCGGCACCGGACCGAGCCCGGGGCTACAGCGGAGCCACTCGGGCGGCGCGGCAAGGCGGCCTCGGGCGACTGGACGGCAGGGCGAGGCAAGGAGGCCGGCCGGCGGCGCAGCCAAGGGCAGCGGCGAGGGAGGCCCTGCGGTGTAGTTGGGGGCGCGGCGGGGAGCGGCGGGGGAGCCGGAGCTCGGGAGGCCGGCGGCGGACCTGGGCGGCGGGGAGCTCGGGCGAGCAAAGGGCGGCGCGGCGCTGGTGGGAAGCGGCACGGCACGGGGAGGCGCTGCAGAGGGAGGCGCGGCAGCAGCCCGGTGGAGGCGCCGGTGGAAGGGGGCTGAGCCCTGGAGGCGAGCGGCACCGGCGGCCTGGCTTGGGCGGTGGTCGCCGGCGGTGGCCAGGGGCGGTGGCGGCCAGGAAGAGGAGGCGGTGGCTTGCCCTAGAGGCAAGGCGGCGGCGGAAACCCCAAAGGGGAGGCGCGCGGTGTGAAAGGGGGCTGGGGTGGCCGGCTGCCCCCTGGCCCCATTTAGGGTTAGGGTTTTTTTTTATATGTTTATTTTATTTCTTTTTGTGATTAATCTGGGCCGTCGATTAAAATACACCCTAGATCGAGCGTCCGGTATCCGATCCATGAAAGTTAATATTTGGTTCCGATCATCTATAAGAGGCTTAATTTTTAAATACCATTTTATTTCGTTTATAAATTAAATTTTAAAATGATATTAGATTCGGGATTCAAAACATTGGTTTTAGGTTTAGAGAAAATCACAGAGATTATGCATTGTATATAGAAGCTATGTAGTTGTTTCTCATATCCAATATATTGTATTTGTTTTCGTTATTAAAATACTTAGAATACATGAGAGATCGATTGACAAATTATTTATTTCTAATAGAAATCGGCGATGCATGAGGTCTAAAGATGCATGTGATTTTAATCTTTGAGCATATTTTAATGCAATGCATGAGATGATCCAATTAAGGTTAAAATTTTATTTTAGTCCATACATTATCACTTTAATGCATAATTTAGAGATGGATAAAGTGTTTATGACGATTTTGCTTTAGGTTCTTGTGACGTTTTTAATGTAAATCGTCACAAAACTGCACGGCTACAGCCAACCACCACTGCTCTATGACGATTTTGCTACATTCGTCATTAAAAGGTAAAAATCTATGACGAAATGTGGCATTGTCATAGAATTTTCGTCATGGATCAAAGAATTTCTTGTAGTGCCATTATGGAGCATGGCCATAATTTGAACAACTATTGTTCTCATAAAGCCGAAACAAAATAACAATTACTAAGCACTTATAATCAATCTCAAGCAGACGGTGAACATAATAAACCCTTTTATTTAGTTCCCAATGTGCATCACTACCACATCTTTTGCTAGTCTTTTAGGCCATTGTAGTTCTTGTATCGTGTTGCATTGTATGACACTCATACCAACCGATCTAGTATCACATACCCAAGAATTACATTGTTTAGTAGCAAAGAATACATCTACAACATGTATATCATCTATATACCTGAGCTGGACTTTTCCAGTCTTTTCTTTTCCTGCCAAATATTTTTCAGATCCTCTTTCAGCGTCCCCTCTCCTTTTAGAAGAATCTATCAACATCAACAATGGCACCAGCCACATTGGCACATAGTCTTAGGATTTTAGTCAAGTACTAGCACCCTTAGACTTGCACTTTGAAATTGATCACAATCATCACATGATTGGCGTTCTTTCGGATTCCACTTTTAGCTATCTTTAAGTATGGTAAATAAATTACCCATACACTTTATCCATCCCATCATAACATTTTATGATGAAGCTATTATAGCTCGTAGGAAGTATGCGAGAATAATTTCAGTGCCAAACTATTTAGAAATCAAGACGCCTAGCGTCTTCAATCTTTGCATATACTCATACAATATGAGCACACGCTTTCTCACTAGATTACACTCAGTCATCTTGCAGCAAAACAAGGTTTTAGATATCACATATATGTTACTCCTTGCTCACTTCTGAAACAATCCTTTCAGCTCCTAGATTATCTCATAATCTCCTCAATTCTCAAAACAATTTTGTAGATCAAGTTTCACGGAGACAAACATGACTTTAGACACTAAATTGGAATCATTGCTCTTGGATTAATACAACTTATTAAATCACATGGAGCTAGGTCAGGTTACCGAAAGTTTGCAATAGGACTTTATCTTAACTTGGCACTAATATGGTACCATTCCGTATCATTACTACCAGATCAATTCAGTTTTTCTATCTCAATTAACAAGCTAAGTGTAAGGTAGATAACGGATGCCAATGACTACTACGAACTATGCAAATTGACTTTGATTAGTTGTTCATGATAATAAACTCCCACTAAATTCAACATCCCTCATAGTTGTTTTAGTGGTACATGATCCAAATCCACTACACCAAGTCCGATCATCACGTGAGATGCTGTAGTTTCAATGGTGAACATCAACATGTTGATCATATCGTCCATATGACTCATGTTTAACCTTTCGGTTCGCTGTGTTCCGAGGCCATGTCTGTACATGCTAGGCTCATCAAGACAACCCCAGTATTCTGCATGTGCTCCGAGGTCATGTCTGTACATGCTAAGCTCGTCGAGACACCCGTCGTATGTGAATGTAGAGTCTATCACACCCGATCATCACGTGGTGCTTCGAAACGGCGAACTTTCACGACGGTGCATACTAAGGGAGAACAGGAACATGATATTACTTTGTGAGGGATCATCTTATAATGCTACCGTCGTCATACAAGCAAAATAAGATGCATAAAAAGGATAAACATCACATGCATAGATAATGTGACATGGTATAGCCTTTTTCTTCTTGTGCCTTTGATCTCCATCTCTAAAGCACCGGCATGATCTCCATCACCACCAGCATGGCGCCTAGGTCCTTGGGCGCCGCACATGATTGTCACCACCTGTCACATCCCGAATTTTCAAAACCTGAAAATTAGGGCCAACAAAAACTTTTTGCGTTAATAATGGTAACCGCTTAGACGAACCTAGTTAAAACCCCGTCGTCTCTCTCGTAAACCTAGCGTCGTTTGGTTCGTCCTTCCTTTCCGATGCGTGTCCATCCATTCGCTTCTCCCTTCCCTGTTTACTTGAACACGCGTCCCGGAGACTCAATGGCATGGACATCCGTGGCCATTCCCAGCTGGCAGTGCTTTTACCGCAGTTTGAGCCGTCGCTTCCTCTCTTCTCTTTTTCCTTTCCATCTGCAGTTGAACCACAGCAGCACCCGTCGCATCATGCATGGAACAGCAGCAGCAGAGCCCCCTTTAATTACCCAAGCTGTCCCCATCCTCTTCTATTTCTTGCCTGCCCTGAGCTGTCCCTCTCCTCTCACATTCCCTCACCCTCACGCATCAAATCTCTGACACTGCATTCACTTCCTTTTCCCCGTGTCGTCATTCCCTTCCCAGGTGCACCAGGCCACCTCACCTCACTCCCTTAACTCCACTGCCACGGCCCAGCATCAGTCCCATCACCTTTACACAGCCACTAGTGGCCATGCTGCCTCTCTCGTGGAGTCCTGGCAAGTAGAGTTGGCCAACAGCTAAGTGCCAAGGACCAACATTGGAGTTCCCTGCTGTGCTGCCATTTGACCCGCCGGAACCCTCTCCCTTTCCCCTGTCTCTTCTCCAGAGCTCCTCCCCTAGTCAAAAACTTCCCCAGAACGAGCAACCAAGCTGCCCAGATATTTTCCGAGCTCCTCTTCTTAGCCTTCCTGCTCAGCTACTCAGCATATCGAGTTTCCTTAGTTCCTCTACCTCCAAACACCAGCACCCGAGCTCTCTCGCTTCACTCCTCTTCCCCAGTCCTCCTCCTCTGCTGTAGTCTTCCCTGGCCAAGTCTCCTTTCCCATTTTTGAGCCCCCTAGCTCCTCCACCGTAGCAGCCCCCTTGCGCCTAGTCCGGCCGCGCTCTTCTAGCAGCCGAGCACCGCTCCCCTCCGGTGCGCCCTGGGCCCCATTCCTTTCCGAGCCCCGCGCGGCAAGCCGCCCAGACCTCCGCCGCCGGTCTCCATTAGCCAGGGCTGCCGCTCCCTACTCACCCCCAGCCGAGGTGCGCCACCACCCAAGCCATCAGGCCGCCGCCTCCTGGAGCCCGTCCTCTCGCCGCCGGCGCCTGCGCCAGCCGACACCACCGCCGCCGGTACCCACTCCTCGCCGCCGCCTGGTCCGAAGAAGCACCGAGTGCGCCGCCGCCCCAATCCTTTCTCCCCGCCTGAGCGCTCCGCCCAAATTCCTCCATCCCCGAGCTCTGCTCGCCGCGGCCGAGCCCCTTAGCTGCCCTGGCAACCCCGCAGTTGGGCCGGTTGCCGCCCAGACGCCGCTCGCTTTTCTTCGTCGCGACCCAACTCTGCCGCCGGCAGAGCCCCTCTGAGGCACCGCTCCCAGATCCGCCGTGCTCCACCCCCTTCTAGCCCCTGGTGAACTGCCGCCGCCGATGGCCTATCTTCTTCCCCATTCTCTTTTATTTTCCTTCGGCAGCGTCTTTCTCTGCTTACTCGCTGGTAGTCAACCGAGTGCTCTAATTAAGTAAGAATCGGTTACCTGTTAGTGAGTCACTTAAACCTAAGTCAGTTAGTTAGTTAAGTAAGCTAGGCAATTAGTACGCTAGTTAGTTATTTAGTTAGTCATTTAGCACGCTAGTTAGTTAGGTTAACTAGTTAGTTAATTAGTTAATTAGTTAGCTATTTAATTAGTTAGTTAATTGGTTAGTTAGTTAGCTAAGGCAGTTAGTTAGTAGTTCATTAGTTAGCTATTTAGTTAGTTTAGCATTTAGCTGGCTGTAGGGATAAACCTAGTGTAGCTTTTGGACTAATCTGTTGATTAGTTCCTGTCTCGCCGCCTGACTTCATTAGGATTAGCTAATCTATTACTCAAATATAGTAGCTAATCTTCAATCTATCTCCGACCAGTATACTAACCGCTAGTATTAGTTCATGCTGCATTTTCTGTTGACTGATGTAGAGACGATTGGAACATGTTTGCCAGCTACATGTGTTTATGGTTGATCATATAGTTAGTTTAGTTTGAATAATTGCATGAAAAGTTGACGGAAATGCTTAGTTAGTAAAGAAAACTAGATCCGCGACCATGCTAGGATAATATTCCTTTCCGTGGTTCTGGACATTGAGTTAGAAGCCCTCGGCGAGTAGACCGTAGTTATTTGATACCTAACTAGCTGCATATAGCAGTAGGTGCCGTCCATAGTCACCCATGTGTTTACAATCGCAGTATAGGTCATCCCGTAGTACTAGAACCCTCAGAATGCTCAAGACCCAGCTAAAGATCAGTAGTGCGCCACGCCCCTCCTGGCCCCGTGTAACCGTAGTATTGCTAAAGGAAGTCCGTGAGGGAAGACTAGAAGACCCTAGGGAAGGCACCATAGCAAATGGTTCCGAAGGTTAAGATCTTAGGAAAGAACGATCCCGACAAGCACCCAATTCTTTATGTCAAAGCCCCTGCCGCCACGGCAGCTACTCCTTTCATCGCGGCAAGCTACTGTCGCAGCCCTTGCCCTGTCGTGGCAACCTCTTTTCCCCGCCGCGACAGTTCTCCCCGCCGCGACAGCCCTTTTGTCCACCGCGGCATCATCGCGGCAAGCCATTCACTGCCGCGACAATCCAGTTCCCGCCGCGACAAGCGATGCCCTACCGTGGCAACGCCGCTACAGCCCCTCTCCCGCCGTGGCAACTGTCGTTGCCACTTTCCCTCTGCCACGGCAAGCCTCTACTGTCGCCGCATGGTTCCTACCGCAGCAAACCTTGTCGCTGGTGCCTAACTCCTGCCGTGTCAAGCTCCGTCGCCGCCACCTTGCTCCTGCCGCGGCAGCAAGCCACCTCCGCGCACTTTATTTCTTGTAGCCTTAGAATCAAACAGTTGTCAGGAGCGTTATGATTTCATGTGCTGAAATTTCTGATTCGATGTTATTTGGTTTTTCCTTGCCTCGTTGATTTATTCGCCGTTCTTTTCGACGTGTAGATACAACGTTAGGAATTATCGCGCGAAGGAACTCGGACGACTGCCGGATCGAATTCAGGACCGAGCCCCGGACAACATTGCCAGGCAAGCATTCCCACCTTGACCATGTTGAATCCCATACTTGTGAACATTAAGTATTTTGTTTGCAAACTTGCATGCTATATTGATATTGACGTTATTTTATGCTAGGGTAGTTATGCCGAGTAATTGCATATGAGATAGGCTCTGAAATCCAATTCTTGTAACCCTAGCCATATTTAGTCGCTTGATACTCGACCGACCAACTAAGTAGGAATATAGGCATTAGCCGTGCTTAGCCCTGCTGTAGTAAAAACTAAATTTTACCGATACGATGGGATTGGGATCAAAACCCTCGGTTTGTTATACATCCCGAGGGAATCTTTTAAAAGGAAATGTTTACTAAAATCCTAAATGAAAGTGATGGAGGATTGGGATTCGGGCAGGAATGCTAAGGGAGTTGGGAGGTGGTAAGGTAGCCGGACGCTACATGAGAAATGAGATTGCCAGGTAGCCGGTTGCTACCTGAGGAGATGGTTGGATATGGAGTCCTGCTCGAATCAGTTAAGGACCGAACCTAAGTGCCGCTGAATCAGTTCCCCCACCGTACGTCCACATGTCCTTTATGGGAAGGACTGGACCTGGTACCTCGTCTAATACCGGAGCCCGGAATCGTGGGAAGTTAGGTTGAAGTGCTAGTGGATCCGTAGAATCCCTAGAGGATCTCCACGGAACTGAGTAGGGGAAAAGCTCTTCATGGGTCTCACCGCATTGTGAGGGTAAAGCTCAGTAGAGTCCTATAAGGTACGTGGAACATGGTCCGACACAAAGGGGGAGAGTCCCATCTCTGTCATTTGAGATGAAGAGGGTCGGGTAGTCCTCCTAGCGAGTCCGGCTCTGGTATGAACATGGGGGAAGGGTCTCGTTGTAATATCCCTGTCAGTATACGTCGCGAAGTATACCCAGGGTGACTTACATCTTGTGGGTAAAGCCGTACCACCTCTGCAGAGGATTAAAAACTATTCGAATAGCCGCGTCCTCGGTCATGGACATGAACTGGTAAGGCCACACACTGGTTAGACTGAGTTTTGATTGTGAAAGCTGGGGAATGGGATTAAGGACGTGGGCATGATGTGCCCACAGGGAGCAGTTTAAGCTACAGGCTGGTAGTGAGGAACTGCAGAAGAGAAAACCTAGCCCGGGCCGCGTGGAGTAGCGCGGGTAGGTTGTAAGGATTGTTTGAGGCGGTAGACGGAGCTACCGACCTCTAGGTGACGATTGTCCTGCCAAATTGTCCAGCACCGGATGCTGTCTCGGCAGAGACGAATTGGATCTTTCGAAAACGCTTTTGAATCTACTATTCTGTATTTCGAACAAGAACTTGCATTTCCGCACAACTGCAACTTAGGGTAGAGCTATCCCTTGATCTATTCCCTGCATGAAATATTGCCGTATATTTCCTCCTGTGGGAATAGCTTGCGAGTACATTCCATGTACTCACCTGGCTTGTTGATTTGGCCAGACGAAGGAGACGTCAAGTCTGGAGAAGCTTATGATCGCGAAAGCTAGGGCGTAACCCCAGTCAGTTGCCTGTCGGGTATGGCATACTGATGGGCCACATCTCCGCTGAATTCCGCTGCAAGTTTATAGCCGTTGGGCTACAGGTATCAGATCATCGACCTTATCGGTCTGTTTAATTATTTACGCATGTATGACAATGATATACAGGTTAACTCGTGTGTATCGGCTACTGATCCAGGGACCGATACAGTAATCATGAGGGAGTTCCCGGCCTTAAAACCGGGGGCGCCACACCACCACGCGTTGCAACTACAACTATCGCTAACCATAGCGATAAAGTAATGCAATTACATGGCGTTTGGAGTTGACACGCAGGTCATACAAAAATATTAAAGACAACCATATGGCTCCTGCCAGTTGCCGTACTCATCGACATGCAAGCCGTGAAATATTACAAAACATGATCATCTCATACATCACATATATCACATCACATCTTTGGCTATACCACATCACATGCCCCTGCAAAAACAAGTTAGACGCCTCTACTTATTGTTTGCAAGTTTTACGTGGCTTCTAGGGGCTGCATACAAGGACCGTTCTTTACCTACGCAAAGCCACAACGTGGATTCAAGTATTGCTATTAACTTCTTCAAGCCTCCCGTTGCAATTTAAATCTCACTATAGCAAGAGAGACAGACACCCGCCAGCTGCTTATGCAATACAAGTTGCATGTTGATCGCAGAACCGGTCTCATGTGCGAGGACATGTAAAGTTGGTCCGGGCCGCTTCATCTTACTATCCCGCAAGATCCAAAGTGCACGAAAAGAGGTAGTAACAAGAGAATCAACGCCCACAATCCAATTGTGTTCTACTCGTACAAAGCATCTACGCATAGATCTAGCTCTGATACCACTGATGGGATTCGTAGCATAGAAAACAAAATTTTCCTACGAGATGCAAACGAAAACCTAGATCCAATCTAGAAAACCAAGATCCAATCTAGAAGAAGCTTGCAACGAGAGACAGATCATATTTACATACCCTCGACGAACACGTCAACGCAGCGGAGAATTTGACCGTTGTCGATGAAGCCCGCAGCCTCCCGCAGCTAGGTTATACCTCCCAGCCGCGAGAGGGATCTTCTCGTGTTCCAATCCGATCAAGCACCGCAACGAGCGGCACCTCCGAGATGTGCACACGTACGGCTCGAAGACGTCACCTCCTTCTTGATCCAGCAAGGCGGGAGATGAGGTAGATGAGATCAACTCCGGTAGCACGACGGCATGGTGGTGGAGGTGGTGGGGTTTCTCCGCGGACAGGGCTTCGCCAAGCGCTGCGCACGAGAGAGAGGAGATGGGAGAGAGGGAGGCGGCGGCTGGGATGGATCTCTCCGGAGGGCTGCCCCTCCCCTCCTTTATATAGAGGAGGAAACTTGGAGGAGGAGAAATAGTACCCTGAACAGTACACGCGTGAACAGTACGCGCGTGAACAGTACCCTCCCCCAAGTAAAGCCTCCCCTTTTGATCTTATCTCCTATTTTTAAGGGATTTGATCTTATCCATCTAGGAAGGGGGGGTTACTGTTCACGTGACACTATTCACGTGTGTACTGTTCATGCAATACCCTTGGTCCATGTGGACCCCTCCGGGATAAGTGGGCCCCACCCGGGGACCCCCGGAACCTTCTAAAACCTTCCCGGTACGATACCGGAAAAATCCCGAACTTTTCCGGAACCCTAAAAATACTTTCCCATATATGAATCTTTATCTTCGGACCATTCCGGAGCTCCTCGTGACGTCCTGGATCCCATCCGAGACTCCGAACAAAATTTCGGTCTCACCATATTAATATCTCATCCTCTACCCTAGCATCAACGAACCTTAAGTGTGTGACCCTACGGGTTCGGGAATATGCGGACATGATCGAGACACCTCTCCGATCAATAATCAATAGCGGGACCATGGATGTCCATATTGATTCCCACATATTCAACGAATATCATTTATCGGTTTGAACCACGATGTCGAATATTCCATTCCCTTTGTCTCGCGATATTTTACTTGCCCGAGATTCGATCGTCGGTATCACCATACCTAGTTCAATCTCGTTACCGGCAAGTACTCTTTACTCGTTCCGTAATACCACATCCTCTGTGACCAACTCTTTAGTCACGTGCTTGCAAGCGATACAGAATGTGCTTTACCGAGTGGGCCCAGAGTATATCTCTCTGTCACATGGATGGACAAATCCCACTCTCGATACATGCAACCCAACAAGTACTTTCCGAAATACCTGAAAGACACCTTTATGATCACCCTGTTACGGCGTGACGGTTGATGCCCCCAAAGCATTCTTCCGGTACCAGGGAGTGGCATTATCTCATGGTCTAAGGATCGGAACATTTAACAATGGAAAGCTATGCAATATGAACTTTGTGACGTGATCGAATTGCCTAACTTAATTTGGGTCTGTCCATCATGTCATTCTCCTAATGACATGACCCCGTTATTAACCGACATCACATGTCCATGATCAGGAAACCTTAACCATCATTTAATCAACGAGCTAGCCAGATAGAGGCATTGCTAGGGACACGGTGTTGTTTATAAAACCACACATGTATTATGTTTCCGGTTAATACAATTATAGCATGGAGTATAAACATTTATCATGAACAAGAAATATGATAATAACAATTTATTATTGCCTCTAGGGCATATTTCCAACACTAGTCACAGCCACTACTGACGGGCGACCCGCCCGTCAGTGGAGGTCACCCCTCCACTGACATTCCCAGGCTGACGGGCCCCCAGCCCGTCAGTAGAGGGGGCTTTTTTCCCGTCAGTAGAGGGGGTTTCTGCAGTAGTGATGGTTTGAATCACAACCGATATCAAATGGCATATCGGTTGCTTCTTCATCGGTACAAATATCATCATTTGATACTACGGCTTCATCTTCACCGTGCTTGGTCCAAGTTGAATACCCTTCCATAAAACCTCTCTTGAAGATGTGGTACTCAATATGATGGAGCTCAAAAGTCCTTACGTTACCACAGTCTACGCATGGACAATACGTGTCGGCTCTACCCTCTTTCAATATGTCCGCCTCGGCAGCTGCCATAAATGCTCTAACTCCATCTCTATACGCCTCTGTGTTGCGCACTCCGTAAATCCACGATCGATCCATCTAAGCCGTGCATGTGGGAAGTTGAAATTTTAGTTAAAAATATGAAGTGCATCGACTTCGTGACATGAGTTTAACATTACTTCAATTACTAACCTAACCGAATTATCAAAATAATTACTAACATAATTAACTAACTAATATAATTAACTTACAGTACTAATTGACTAATATAACTAAACTATATGCGTCGACTCTCTTCAATTACTAACGTATAACTAACCAAATTATCACTTCTTGCATATAAAAATTAATATTCCACAAAAATATATCCATCATTAATTATTTTCCTTTTTACCCACAAAATTCATTAAAAATTTTGATACCTTAACACACCTTGCAATGCATTGAACCATACGATAATTCAATAATCTCCATCGATCTAATTATGATCATATAATTGAATATTCTCAATGTCCAACAAACAAAGCAAAATCACCAAATTATTGGATGAAATGATTCAAAAACTATGCACTAACCTTTGGTAACCACCAAGGAAGTATTATCTCCAATTATACTCTTCCAAATGTAGCTTCTCCACCAAAAATTCACCAGCAAATCACTCAAAAAATTGCTAGCAAATCGCCACATTCAAGACATATCTACCTCTGGTCGTCTGTCTGCTCGCGCAGCACAATTAATACTGTGAATCGTATTGGAGGTGGTTAAATCCGCATAACCTCCTCGGATATCACATGTATGGAGGCGGTTATATATCAGAAACCGCCTCTAATATGTACTAGGGCCATTATCCGAGGCGGTCAGAAATAAGTAACCGCCTCGGATAACATTGGAGGCGGTTACTTATTTATAACCGCCTCTAATGTGGTCGTTATCCGTGGCGGTTGTTCCCGGACTCGTTATCTGAGGCGGTTTTTTTCGTACTAACCGCTACTGACATATCTTATTCGTGGCGCTTTTACTTAACCGCCTCGGATAAGGCGCCTCGTATAAACAATTCTGTAGTAGTGCTTGTGCATCTAAGGACCAAGCTCGGGAGGACTCCTGGATTCACAAGAATACTCCGTATCATATACCCTCTTGTGTGAGTATGATGTCAATTTGATTGACTCAATTGGGCACCGCAATTTTGTTCCCAGTCACTAATTTCTCTTTGGGCACTACATTTTGCCATCTGATTTTGGCATTTTTCTGAGGTTTGCATCTATTAATTAATACATATTTGATGAGAAGTGCATCGTGCATCTGGTAGTGATTACTAGACCCAAATTTGGCCAGGCTGATGCCATTTTCGGTGATTGCAATAATAAAATCCATCATGCTGGTCAGATGGTGGTTAACCCACAAGCCCGATGTCACAATTAGCTTGATCTATAGCATATTTAGCATGATTATCCTTTCTTGGACTCTCTACCTTGGCCTCCAAATAACTAGTGCATGCCATTAATGTGCAGAAATAGTTCATCCATGTAGAATCATATGTACCTCGAGTAGACTACCAGAATTTGATCGAATTACTATTTTAGTAATACAAATGTGGCACTAAGCTCCTCCCCTGTTCCTTCATAACTTCTTGCTTGGTACTGTGCTTGGTGTATGGTTTCCGAAATGCTAATTCTATTGTGATGATACTTTCACAACATATATATCATACCACTGTATACAGATAAGATTTTATATGTTTAATTCCGGAGGGATAAGATAAACATATTTTGCATAAGTATCAGAGCAATTGTTGAGACCTCTAGGCATAAAAGTCTAGTTAGGAGACCTGTGAACCCTAGAAATGAAGTTGGAACCTCTATAAGGATTATTCTCATCTATAGTCTTCTTTTGATAAAAGATAAATGTATTATCTTCCAACAACTTTTCCGTGACTATCTATAGTAACACCTCACATTATGGGTTAATTCGATTTCTTCAAGAGGAAGATAGCAATCTATTATATTATCACTTACCTCATGAACCTATAAGAGCTTCAGAATTTGAAAATGTGAGGGTTTAATGGTAAGAAAGTAGATCATAAGGTTAGAACCCTAAGTATCAGAAAAGTAAGTATTTGTTTTTGCTTTTGTTCTGGACACTATAGTTAAGAAGCACATAGGTCGTAAGGCACACAATTTGATTAACTGTGCTTATTGGAGTTATGGATCTTTTCAGATTTTTGCATGAGTGCTTAGTGGTGTTATGAAGATAAAATCTTAGTGTATGTCGTTGAAGATTATATTATTAAGCTTTGCTTCATATCACAATATAGGTGAATGGCGAGCCCAAGTGAGGAAACCCTTAGGTTGGCGGATGACCAAGCTTAGAAGGAAGCGGAAGAGAAAGCCAGAATGGAAGCTGAGCAGAAGGCGAAGGCTGATGCAGCTAGAGGAAGTGGAGGCAGCCGTATACCTCCATCACCATCGAGGTTCAGCACCGAAGAAGCTTTCATGCAATACATGCGCCAGATGGAGGAAGATCGGAAGGCTAGAGAAGAAGAAAGGTGAGAAAGGCACGAAGCTCAGGAGAATCAGAACAAGTTCTTCACCGAGATGCTGAATCGGATGGAAGGACGAGGCCATGATACTCAAGCTCCAGCCGGAGGAGGCATTAGTTTGGGCAATTTTCAGCAGACCAGGCCTATGATTTTTGCCACATCAGCAGAGCCAATGGACGCGAAACATTGGTTACTAGATACCGAGAGGAAGCTAGAAACCATCAAATGCAACGACGAAGAGAAAGTTCGCTATGCCACACACCAGCTTACTGGACCTGCAGCGGCATGGTGGGTTAATCTCAAGGCAGTTCAACCAACCGGAAGAGTGATCACATGGGACATTTTCAAGGTGAAGTTCCATGAAGCTCATGAGGAATACCTGCTGGAACAGCAAGCCGAGCACCGATACCGCTAGGTACATGCTACAGTTGTGGAGGAAGTCACTATGCACCACAGTGTCTGAAGAAAGGAAATTGCTATGGTTGTGGTCAACCAGGGCATAAGATCAGAGATTGCCCAAATCCAAAAGCCCAACAGCCACGACCTCAAGTACCGAGACCAGCAGCACCAGCTCCAGGAGCAGTAGTTCGAGGAGGACGAGGTACTCAAGTCCGTGGCAGAGGCAAGGTTCATGGAAGGGTGCAGTCACCTGGAGGACCCATAAAAGTTGATAAGAAGATAGAATGGCTAGTCATAGAGATTAGTGGCTATACATTCTTTGCTCATCTTTTGATCATACCACTCCAAGGCCTAGATGTCATATTAGGCATGGATTGGTTAGCACGTCATAAAGCCCAGATTGACTGTGCTAGGAAGACCGTAGTTCTTAACCATTGGGTAGGCGGAAAAGTTGTATTCCAAGGCCAGAGGAACCAAGAAACTGAACTGGAATTTCAGTTAAACTCTCTAGAAGAGAAAAGTATTGGGCAAATACCAGTGATCAAGGAATTTCCTGATGTATTCCCAGATGAGTTACCGGGTATGCCACCAGATAGGAAGGTAGAGTTCACCATCGATCTAGTACTGGGCACATCACCAATAGCTCAAAGGCCTTACAGAATGGGACCTCTAGAGCTAGTAGAGTTGAAGAAACAGTTGGATGAGTTAACGGAGAAAGGATTCATCCGCGAAAGTATATCACCTTGGGGAGCACCAGTCCTCTTCGTTGATAAGAAGGATGGTAGCATTTGAATGTGTGTAGATTATAGAAACCTGAACAATGTCATCATCAAAAACAAGTATCCATAGCCAAGAATCGATGACTTGTTTGACCAAGTTAGAGGTGCTGGAGTTTTCTCCAAGATAGATCTACGATCAGGATATCATCAGATCAAGATCAAACCGGAGGATATTCCGAAGACCGGATTTGTCTCTCGATATGGCCATCACGAATATCTTGTGGTACCATTCGGACTGAGCCGGATTTGTCTCTCGATATGGAAATCAATTACACACTAGGAAAAGCCAATGTTGTAGCTGATGCACTGAGCCAGAAGTCAGAAATTCAAGCAGAGAAGGTCGAAGATATATCCAAGCATATTCTTCAAGACTTGGATAAAGATAGAGTTGAGGTTATCATCAAAAAAGGTGAAGCCAGTGTTGCAGCTTCAGTGATACAACCTAGTCTTCAAGATGAAATCAAGAAACATCAACTAGAAGATAAGTTCATTGCAGAAGAGGTAAAGAGGATTAAAGCAAAGCAACCATCGGAATTTACCCTAGCAGAAGATGGATCGCTATGGTACAAGAACCGGATATGTGTTCCTAACATTCCGGAGATTAAGAAGGTGATCTTAGAAGAAGCTCACTAAACTCTTTACAGTATTCATCCCGGAAGTACAAAGATGTACATGGATTTGAAGGGAATATTTTGGTGGAACAATATGAAGCGAGAGATTGCCAAGTTCGTGTCTGAGTGTGACACTTGCTCAAGGATTACAGGAGAACATCAGAATCCGGCAGGGCTGATGCAACCGTTACTGATACCACAATGGAAGTGGGAGGAAATCGGTATGGACTTCATTACCGGTTTACCGAGAACTCAAAGGCATAGGGATGCTATCTGGGTTATCATTGATCGATTAACCAAGACAGCACACTTTATCGCCATCAATCAGAATTACTCTTGTGAGAGACTTGCCAAAATCTATATTCAAGAGATCGTCAGCAAGCATGGAGTTCCCAAAAGGATTGTGTCTGACCGAGGATCGGTATTCACATCTGCGTTTTGGCAGCAATTACAGCAAGCCTTAGGTACTGAGCTCCATTTCAGTACAGCTTATCATTCTCAGACCGGTGGACAGACTGAAAGAACGAACCAGATTCTTGAGGATATGTTGAGAGCCTGAGTATTTGATTTCGGAGGTTCATGGGACGAACATCTCGCTTTGGCAGAGTTCACGTACAACAACAGTTACAAGAGCAGTATACAGATGGCTCCATTTGGAGCCCTATATGGTCGGAAGTGTCGATCACCAATATGTTGGCATGAGACCGGAGAGAAGAATCTCATCGGAACAGATCTCGTTAAGGAGAAACATGATGTAATAGCAATTATCCGCGAGCAGTTGAAAACAGCCCAGAGTCGTCAAAAGAGCTATGCAGATAAAAAGAGACGACAGGTGAAGTTTGAGGTAGAAGACTTAGTTTATTTAAAAGTTAATAGGATTGATAGACTACTCATATCAACAAGGTACACCTTCTTTTCCGGAAGCTCATCTCCAAAGAACCTTCGGGTTAAGTGTGCTTGGCTTGGAGCAATTAGGGGATGGGTGACCACCGAGAAGTTCTTACCGGGTGCACACAAGTGAGCACAAAGTGCGCAGGAAAGACTAGTGTTGGTTTGTGGGGCCAGTCTAGATCCCAGGTGATAGCCAGGCGTAACGACCGCCGGTTCGGGTGAGAGACCGGGGTGTTACATAATGTTAATTAATCAAGTCATTAATATCTGATTTTGAATATATCAAAAGATCCTCAATATCTCATTTCACACAAACTACAAACAACAATTATAATATTTTTTAACTAATGAATTATTCATATATGCTATATTTTTCTCTTTCAAAAAATCTAAACCGTGCATGCTTCCACAATTCTATCTTTTTACCGGCTTAAATACCTAGCAACATGCTTAATATAGTACAAAATGACCAAATAATAGCATCAAAATCAACAAAAACATATATAATTTGCCATACACCAAAGTCTAGATTTACATTCTCTCTCTTCACCATGTAAGATGTATCAAATTAATCATTTTTTAAACCAATCACTATTCTTAGATCACCTATATCATATGAATATGTAATATCTTCCCCAAATCCATGGTTCTTTTTGACCAATTGGAGTCCAAGCTACAAATTCGCTGGAGCTCCCCTGTAGTGTAAGAACTGAGAAAATTTAAGAAAAGCTGGCTCGGGATGAAGAAAACAGTAGTGTGCGTGGTAATAAATGAGCATCTTACCACATGTGGTTTTAAAAAAAATGCTTGTGATATGTCCCTCATCGCAGATGGTTCTTAGTAAAAACCGTCTACGATATCACATCGTCATAGGCGGTTCGCATCGCCGGGAGTTAACCCATTTCGTGTCTCTAGCGAACCACCTGTGATTTCCTCTACCAGATGCGGTTTTTGAAAAATTGCATGTAAGGCAGGTCTTGGATAACCCTTTTTGTAGTAGTGATAACTGGGTTTTGTCAACCACAACTGATACTGGTTATCGCTTTCGACTTGGATATCAATGGCGGATGAAAATAGGGTCGAACTTATCGTTTTCCAATTGCTTGGTGCGAGCTATAGTAGTATCGAGAGCCAATAATTGAGCCTGTAATTAAATTAAGAAAATACGAGGACTACGACAATATATGTAAGGAGAGCTAGGCTTGTTGTCTCCTTGATGTCAGTTTCATCCATTTTACAACCTAATACAATCACTGGATAGACTTGCCTCGGACAACTTGCACAATTATTTTGTTTTTCCCATCTTCAATTTGATATCCTAGGAATACGAAATCAAGAACTGACCTCCGGTAATAACTTATCTACCTAACGATCCTTTTCATCTTTAATGCATATCTTACCTTTATAGCAAGTGGCAGTACGAAATTAGTGTCTGGTTGTTTAAGATTGTGGCCATGACCCTATGGGAGAAAGGACGCCATACGTAATTTTAAACCTGATAACAATAATACATAGAGCTTTAAAATTCAAAAAAAAATCAGCCAAGTTGAGGCGTTAGGTAGCAATACGAAAGCAAGACTTGACCTCGGACAACTAGCTTCAGCAACCTGATTATATTTGCCATCTTTAACCGATATCTTAAGGAGCTAAACAGCAAGTGGCAGTACAAAATTAATCTCAAGTTTGGCATGTTCTCAATTGTTTAACTTAGCGGGGATGTCCTCCCGTGACCAACCGTCCCTTCAGAAAATGGTTTGTCAGTTGATTTTGTTGGAATATTAAGTAATTTTTAAATTATATTAATCCATAAAATCATGAAATACGACATGATAATTATTCTAGCGAATATATCTACAGAAATATTTCCAATTAACCTACACATGCTAGTGTACTTAATCATCAGAATATCTCTAAATAAAGTAGACATGCTAGTCTCTAACTCATAGCCTAAAGCTATTACGAACAGAGAGAAGCACAGAACGTACGCGGCGTTCATCGGGAAGACAACAGCACTGCTATCGTTGTTGCTGTTGTCACCCGCCATGTAGTCGTTCGCTTGATGTAGACGAAGTAGTTGTACCGCAGCACCACCTCGCTCCGATGCAGCAACGTGAAGTAGTCGAAGAGCAGCAGATCGACAGTCGCGCAGAGCGCTCCCCAAAAACCTTATTCGCCTTCTCCCGGTGCAGGATCTCAAAGGTGAGGGTTCCGGAGGCCTGTCCTCCCGGACGCCTGTGCACGCGAACGTCGGAATGGAGTAGCACTAATGTGGTAGCATAATACTAGAAAGAACAAGCTTCACTCGAGGTTCACGCTCACGAAGAGACAGAACACAAGAGGGCTCTTTGTGGGAGAGAGAGAAAAGCCTTAAGGCTTGAGGTGGTGCAATGAGGGCAGCCCCCTCCTCTTCTTTATATAGACTAGCTCCCTCCTCCATTTTCTTTCTACTAGCAATATGGTACTAAACCAATTACAAGTGTTAGCAATTTAATTGGGCCTTTTGGGATTTTTAGGAATTAATGGGCTAGCTAGGCCCAATAATTCTAACAATCCCCCACTAGATCCTAAAGGCACCAGTAAATTGCTCTCTGTTCCAAAGTATTGTTTGATATACCAACGTTTCAGTGAAGACTGTTAAGTTGAACTTCCACCTAGAACTCCACGCTACACTTATTTACAACTTGAACAGTGGACTATGCTTTGAACTGCAAGTTTTGTGCAAACAGTTTCACGCAAAGCCTTGACCGATACTAGGCTACCGAAGAGCTTCCCCGCGGGTGGAGCTTATACGTCATACTCCGAGCCTTTTCATGACTTTGTTAGAGAGTACCCAGCTCTCATAAACTGCGACGTTTAACAGTCGGACCCATATAGGTGTGTTCTTGCAAGATGTTCTGTAGGACAACATCTCTACTCAAAAGGCCACTCAGAACACATTAAGATAAAGATCAACCTGCCATACAGATTAGGAGAGAATTGCATCTTCACGGAGTGGGTCTTCATAAAAGAAATACTCTCCTCTCAGTTAACCAATAACTTATCTCGCCAATTCGACTTCACGGGATCTCCGATAACATAGAATGGGTTACCACTATGGATAACTCATGCAGTGGGTCTCATACCCGTCTCCCTCGATGCATTGTCTATCACATTTCGTGATAAACCCTTTGTGAAGGGATCTGTCAGATTCTTAGATGTTTGGATATAATCCAATGCTATAACTCCAGAGTTTCTCATTAATCTGACAGATTTCAATCTCCTCTTCACATGTCTTGAGGACTGCACATTATCCTTAGAACTGTTTACCTTGACGATCATAGTTTGATTATCATAGTTCATCAGAATAGCTAGTATTGGTTTTTCAACCACTGGCAAGTCCATCAAAAGCTCACGAAGCCACTCTGCTTCAACAGTGGCTGTGTCTAATGCTGTGAGTTCTGCTTCCATAGTTGACCTCATTAAGATGGTCTGTTTGCAAGACTTCCAGGAAACAGCACCACCTCCAAGAGTGAAAACATATCCAGTTTGAATTACTATAACCCTCCAGTACCCTTGGGTACCCAGTATATTGAATGCCAAAGCTCTTTGTACCTTTTAGATAGCACATTACTTTTTCAAGAGCATACCAATGATCATCGCCCGGATTGGAGACAAACCGGCTTAGCTTGCTCACAGCAAACGCGATGTCAGGCCTCGTGGCGCTAGCTAAATACATGAGTGAACCAATGATTTAAGAGTATCTCAGTTGATCCTTAGCTGTTCTTCGATTCTTCCGAAGTACACACTAGGATCATAAGGTCTTGGAGAAAGCTTGCAGTCGATATAACCAAAATGACTCAAGACCTTTTCCATATAGTGAGATTACAAAAGCGTGATCCCACCATCTTCACCTCTCAATAGCTTGATGTTCAAGATAACATTAGCTACTCCCAAATCCTTCATTTCAAAGTTGTGAGATAAGAGTTTCTTGACCTCCTCAACAACATGAAGATTGGTTCCAAATATTAGTATGTCATCGACATACAAGCACAGAATAACTCCTTCACCTCCACCATGGCGGTAATACACACATCTATCAGCTTCATTAACAACAAAGCCTGCAGATGTAAGAGTTCTATCGAACTTCTCATGCCATTGCTTAAGTGCTTGTTTAAGGCCATACAAAGACTTCAGTAACTTACACACCTTTCATTCTTTACTATAAAACTATCTGGAACTATATATAGCACGGTCAGGAAGCCCAAGTGCTTCAATTCCCCTTCAAGAGAGGAAGCGAACAGGTACTCGTTTCAGTTCCTCATCAGGAGATAAAATGAACAGGATCTTCATAATTAATTATAGTAACACGTCCGTTACTAAAAAATAATTCTCACGGAAGCCCAAAAGACCGCACCTGCCAGCCAACCACGTCACGGCTCAGTTCGCGCTCGTGCACGTGAACTGTCTTAACGTCCATCTGATGAACGAGAAGACCATGCGAGGCTGCCAGTGACAATAATACTTGAATTGTAGTCATTCGGGAAACAGGTGAGTAAGTATCAAGGAGTCTTTGCCTTCTTTTTAGGTATAACCCTTGGCCACAAGCTGTGCCTTCTACTTTTCAATAGTACAATCAGGCCTAAACTTCTTTTTGAACACCCACTTACATCCTACAGGTTTACAACCATAAGGACGATCAGTGATCTCCCAAGTTCCGTTAGCGACAATGGAGACCATTTCGCTACGGACTGCTTCCTTCCAGTAATCTGCATCTAGAGATGTATAAGCTTCTGAAATAGTCCTGGGAGAGTCATCCATGAGGTATATAATAAAATCATCACCAAAAGACTTTTTGGTCCTTTGTCTCTTGCTCCTCCTAGGAGCTTCATTGTTTTCCTCCTCAGGATTTTCTTCAAGTGTTTGTTCAAAAGACTCTATTGGGATGAGGAGTTCAGGAGTGTGATCATATTCCTGTCTAGAACTGCTAGGCGTATCTTTTTATAGGAAAAATATCCTCAAAGAATGTAGCATCTCTGGACTCCATAATTGTACCGACATGCATGTTAGGTACTCTAGATTTCACCACTAAAAATCTATAACCAACGCTATGATGAGCATAGCCTAGAAATACACAATCCACGGTTTTTGGTCCAAACATGCATTTCTTTGCAATTGGTACACTGACTTTCGCCAAGCAACCCCAAGAACGCAAGTGTGAGAGTGATGTCCTTTTCTTTTCCCATTGTTCATATGGAGTTATCTCTTTATTCTTTGTAGGAACTCTGTTTAGGACATGACAATAAGTCAATATAGCCTCCCCTCCCCCCACCATGCCTTTGATAGACCCGCAGTGTCTAACATGGCGTTAACCAAATATGTTAGAGTGCGGTTCTTTCTCTCGGCAACCCCATTTGACTGGGGTGAATAAGGAAGCTTCCTCTCACAGATTATACCATGTTCCTCACAGAATAAAATGAACTTATTAGAAAAGTACTCTCTACCACGGTCGGATCTAACCCTTTTGATTTTTCTTTCAAGTTGGTTCTCAACTTTTGCCTTATAGATTTTAAAGTAGTGTAAAGCCTCATCTTTAGATTTTAACAGATACACATAGCAATACCTAGTGGAATCATCAATCAAGGTCATGAGGTATTTCTTTCTACCTTGTGTCAACACACCATTCATCTCACATAGATCAGAATGAATGAGCTCTAATGGTGCCAAGTTCCTTTCCTCTGCAGCCTTGTGGGGCTTACGAGGTTGCTTCGCTTGCACACAAGCTTGGCACTTCGAGCCTTGACTAAGGTGATTTTTGGGATTAAACTCAAGCTGGCAAGCCGCATCATGGTACCATAGTTAATATGACAAAGTCCTGAATGCCATATATTAGCTTCACCTCCATTAACTTCATCACAAACATGGTTTATAACTTTATTACAAAAGTCTGAAAGAGATAGAAGAAACAAGCCTCCGCACTCGTACTTGCATATGACTACTTTATTTGACTCAAATACCAACTTAAACCCATCTCGATAGAGACGGGACCCGCTAACAAGATTCTTGTTTATTAAAGGGACATGCTCCACGTTCTGTAGCTGCATGATCTTTGTCGAAGTAAACTTCAGATCGACCGTGCCAGCACCATGAACAGAAGCATGTGACCCATTCCCCATCAGGACTGAGAAATCTCGAGCGATATGGTAAGTAGAGAACAAAGAGATATCAGCACACATATGAATAGTGGCACCAGTATCAATCCACCAATCGGTAGACTGACAAACCGATAGAACAGTAGGTGAATTACCATACCTTGCTCCCGTCTCGGTGTTGCCAATAGTCACATTGACAGACTTAGAGTTCTGTCCTTGCTGACTCTTCCTGCCTTTGTGACTCTTGCAGTTCTTGGCCCAATGTCCAAGCTCACCGCACACAAAGCAAGGATGCTCTCTTGTGTTCTTCTTCTTCTTAAAGTTGGGAGTCAGTGCAACCTTGTTTTTTCCTTTGAACTTGTGGGTGTTTTTCTTCTACGCTAAGTTAGCGCTAGAAGGTCCCTCATTCTCCTTAGAGTGTGTGTCTTTTGTTCTCGCTTTCTCTTCAACATCAAGAGACCCAATGAGATTCTTGGCAGAGATCTCTTGTCTCTTATGTTTTAGAGAAGTAGCAAAGTTCCTCCATGAAGGAGGCAACTTGGCAATTATGCCTCCAACGACAAACTTGTCGGGCAACACACAATTTAGGAGTTTGAGTTCTTTTACAATGCACTGTATCTCATGAGTTTGCTCAACTACAGAACGGTCATCGACCATTTTGTAGTCATGATATTGCTCCATGATATACAGTTCACTGCCAGCATCGCTTGCGCCAAACTTGGCCTCGAGCACATCCCACAATTCATTGGCATCATGCATATGTAAATATGCATCAACCAATTTCTCACCAAGCACACTAATGATGGCACCCACAAAGATGACGGTGGAATCCTGGAACGCTTTTTCCTGTCCAGGAGTAGCCGTTACCTCAGGTTTTCCAGCCGCCACCCAGTACACGTTCATAGCGGTGAGCCACAAGGTTACTTTAGTTTGCCATCTCTTAAAATGTCGTCCATTAAAAGGACCTGGTTTCAGCGTAGCGGCAAGGCCAGTTATCGAAAATTGCCTAACATATGGTTTAACAGTATAAGGTTTTTGGATTCTTAGAATATTAAGTAATTTTTGAATTATATTAATCCATAAAATCACGAAATACGACATGATAATTATTCTAGTGAATATATCTACAGAAGCATTTCTAATTGAGCTACACATGCTAGTTTACTTAATCATCAGAATATCTCTAAATAAAGTAGACATGCTAGTCTCTAGCTCATAGCCTAAAGCTATTACGAATAGAGAGAAGCATAGAACGTACGCGGCGTTCGTCGGGAAGACAGCAGCACTGCTATCGTTGTTGCCCTTGTCACCTGCCATGTAGTCGTTCGCTTGATGTAGACGAAATAGTCGTACAACAGCACCACCTCGCTCCGATCCAGCAACGTGAAGTAGTCGAAGAGCAGCGGACAGTCGCGCAGAGCGCTCCCCAAAAACCTTATTCGCCTTCTCCCGGTGCAGGATCTCAAAGGCGAGGGTTCCGGAGGCCTGTCCTCCTAGACGCCCGTGCACGCGAACGTCAGGATGGAGTAGCACTAATGTGGCAGCATAATACTAGAAACTAAACACTTAGAAAGAACAAGCTTCACTCGAGGTTCACGCTCATGAAGAGACAGAACACAAGAGGACTCTTTGTGGGAGAGAGAGAAAAGCCTTACGGCTTGAGGTGGTACAATGAGGGCAGCCCCCTCCTCCTCTTTATATAGACTAGCTCTCTCCTTCATTTTTTTTCACTAGCAATATGGTACTAAACCGATTATAAGTGTTAGCAATTTAATTGGGCCTTTTGGGATTTTCAGGAATTAATGGGCTAGCTAGGCCCAATAATTCTAACAGATTTTACCTGCTCTTGTGAAGAAGACCTTGTCTCCATTAGTTGGTGATTGCAAATTCTTTTTATCGAATATAAACACACGTTGTTGACTCGTCGAATTATAATCTAAACTTTCTGGCGACCTAGCTTCTGTCTAAACTTAATTGTAGTAAATTTAGACATAACCCAAACATGTCCTGCATGCACCATTTCAACCATCCAAATACTTTCAAGATCCATGCTAAATAACATTCCACATGAATTCATTTTCTTTTATATAATAGAAGAGTTAACCCTCCCAACCTCTACATTATGCAATGCACACAGCCAACAAATTATTCCAAAATAATTCATGTTGACTGATGAAGAGAAATACAACATTTTATTAATGGGAGAAGTGTTTAGATGATTCTTTGATGAATTACTATTATGAGTTTCAAATTTGAATTACTTGGAGAGAATCAACAATTCTTTTCACGATATGAAAGTTTATGGGTCCGTTTTTGCTTCAGTTGACAATCAACGAGGTAGACCCTTAGACGAGCATCGGACAGGTAGAAGAAAACAAAAAACCATCGAGTTTTGCTTCGGGGCATTCTCTAATAACGTTATTCTTCGTTGATTATGTAGCGCTAATCGAGATTAGCCCCACGATGGAGCGTGTGCGCAGTTGATGGCGGTGGCGGAGAACGAAGCCAGGTTGTAGCGAGCCTGGGCGTGCGGCTCTCCTCTCATCGCGCTGACTGCATGTAATACTAGGGCATCGGAGCCTCGAGACTTTTAGTTAATTGTTATGCTCAACGACCGAATATCCTCTCCTTTTTTAGCTTCTGCTCAAAATCTACATGTGAGAAATTTATTTCGGATTGTGTAAGCATATCAGGCCCATACGCCGGACTCGGGCATTACCTTTCCTTGGGGGGAGTGCCGCGGGTGATGCGCAACCGAGCCCTGATGATGATTATGCAAAGTTGGGGTATGGGTATTCTAGATAACGGAAGAACAAAACTTTTTTATCCTGTGAGCCGCGAGATGCATATAACTAATTATTATAGTCATTTCACTGCAATCGTCAGGTACTTATACCCAAAGACAAATACACTAAGGAACTCTGAGCTAAACATTACATGGCCCGTTACGCACTCGCAACCCAAACCAAGTCATGAAGCCCCTGACAATGAAATTGAGGTCGCTTTTGGTACAGCTAGAGCTTGGGCATACGCCAGTTATAGGGATAAGCTCTAGTTAAGTCACTGTAAAAATAAGTTCTAGATAAGTTAACTGTCTATTTGTTAGGGCTTAAGTAGTAGCAGCTTATGCTATGAGAGGAAAAAATAAATGTCTGAAGTACCCTTCGTCTAGTGCAGTTTGATGGATACTCACATTGACATACTTTTGGACTGTATCTAGGCACTTATATAACGGGGCATAAAATTTGAAGTTTAAAAAATTAAGCAAGCACAACATTAATAATTTTATAGTGCCACATCAAGTTGGAACAAGCTTTTGACATGTTTTCTTGCCAACAAAAGAGGTTGCAACAAAGTTCTTGTATCATAAAACATAACATGGACGCATTTATCATCTCGCCATCAAACTCTGGGCAATCTCATCACATTTTTGGCCCATGGTACCATCATCGTTGCTAAATGGAGCATTGTGCTCGAATCTCTCCAAGTGTTCATCACGTAGCGCACTATCACGAATAAAATTATGCAATGCCACACATGCAGCAATGATCATCTTTTGCCTATCTACTGTGTAGCTTGGTAAGTCACGCATAATGCGCTACTTCATTTTGAGACAACCAAACGTTTGTTCAATGATGTTGCGTAAAGAGCAATGCCGATGGTTGAATACCTCCTTCATCCTAATAAGTTCATGATGTTGAAATTCAGGCGCATGATAGCGTTGTCCCTTGTATGGGGCTAGATATCCAGTTCGATTCGAATATCCAGAGTCCATAAGATAATATTTTCCTAGAATTACAACCAAACGAGCATTTAGGTATTGCATGTCAGAATAAAAATAATTCATACTTTAGTTAATATGACACATGCGGGTTACCTGGGGGAGGGTGTGGATAATTTGGATAAGTGACCTTAGCATCGTCGATGTCGGGGCCTGGAATCATGCATGACTTAGCAAATGGTATGTCGTCAAAGACCGAGAAACCGCATAATGTGGACACACACTTACCTCACATGCATCCACCGCTACGGGTCCGACACCGAACCAGCAACGCATACGAACTCCACCTGACCACCTGGTCGTATGTCTCACTACTAGATTAGCTAGCCAGAAACGGATATCATTCAATAAGTCAAATAGAATTCCAAACACCCTGTAGGGAGTTAGCACCAATCACAAAGAGGAGCCCGGCGTCCGTGTCCACACCTTAACCCAATCGGCTGAAGCACGAACGGTGGGTCGCCCGAAGGCCCGACACTGACATCCACACCCTGTCCAGCCGGCATTCGCATCTCAGCTGATGGGCCACTCAACTTCACGATCACTAGACTCACATAAAGGATGAATATTAACTCTCTACCGCCGCTCCATACACTTCATCCATACATACATTGTATATAAAGCGACGTGGGAAACAACTTGATAAACATAACCCAAGCTCTACAGAAAGATTTACTAGAGAGTTAAGCGCATCCCTTATATATGGGAAACTAATTACATTACAAGCAAAGGACCCGTAGGTCACAAGTATCAAAAGATAAACAACGGAAGCATAAATAAACAGTAAACCTGATGGTTCTTAGGACCATCATCAACCACTAAATACCCATAGATCTTCTAGCTGGAGAGGTAAACAAATCAAGCAGGAAAACACGATACTCATCAACACCAAGCTCACCTACAGAAATCGAATTCCCTGTGAGTACTTTCGTACTCGCAAGTTGCTACTTATTTCAATTAACTTAAGCAAGGCATGGAGTGCTAAATTACTTCACAGTCAATTCATAACAGCGTAATCATAACATGGTATTGACATGAACAGGAGCATGGCAGTCAACATGAGTGTAACCAATGAAGCATTCCTAATAGGACAGATATCCACAAGGAGAAGCAGTAGTAGTAACCTAACAGATTCAGTGAATACAAGTTGAACAGGAGCATCACATGCAGTCAATTAATTAGGAAGAATTCTTTAGATCATACGAACTAGTTTAGATCTAAGCACTACCAACAAACTATTCGAACCAAGTTCAAGTTTGTTATCAGCAATACTCTACACAAGGAACTCAAGGTAAGACCTAGCGGGTCAACACCAACCAGTTCATGATAAGACCTAACAGGTCAACATCATCTAGTAATCATTTGAACTCAAGATAAAACCTAAACAGGTTAACATCTACCAGTTCATGTTCATTGGCTGCTCGACCGCCCACAGATGCTCTCATGGGCCCTCACATGGGGGTAGCGAGCCCCCACTGAGCGGTCACCAACCAGACGACACCTGGGGACCCCTTACAACTAATATTTACGGCTTTAGGAAGCATCATGTGAGGATCACCGCTGTAACCTCTAAGTTAATGCTCGACGTCGGGCTCGAGAGAACCACAACAATGTTACAGCCCATCCACACAAACATGCTCCACCGTCTCTCTCTCACTCAATTAGGGGTTTAGTTGAATTAAACATCGATTTAATAAAGGAACGACCCCAAACAACAGTCAGACGAACAAACGCAGTAATTTAACATCCATCCAATTAATAAAGCCATTGGAATCATCAACAAGCAGTAGAGCTTGCCTGGGAGCCTGGGGAAGAAGCATAAGGAGCCGAAATGTGATGAAGGTGCAAATGCATCTAGAAGAGAAATACGAATTTAGGATGTTATGCTGAACATGGCAAGAATGTATGAAGTGCAACTATGGTGGATTAAAGTGAAATACGGGATTAGCCTAAGCATGGCCGGTTGCTATTTGTTTTCCATTTTGGCTTTAGTATTAGTTGAGGTTTAACTTTGAACATGGATGGAACTAGCACGTGGAATAAAGCAAGTTATGCAACTGCAACGACTTAAGGTGAAATGGAGGATTAACATAAGCATAATATTAATAGCTCCACATCTTAGTTTTAGTTTAAGTGGTGCTACATCATTAACATGGGTGATCAACTAGAAGAAAGGTTGATATGATGAGCAAGAATGCAACTAGGGTGGATTATCATGGAGAAAAGAACTAGCATAGTCATGTTAGGGTTCATTCTAGTTTTTGATCTAGTTTAGTTGAGGTTTAATTTTGAGTTGCATTGTAAGGTTAATCATAGAGAACAAAAACTACAAAGGTGTTCATGAGATGAAACATGCATCTAAGGAAGACAAATTAACCATACAATTAAAGATGGATGCTAGGTAGCTAAAGCATTGTATTGAGGAAATAGATTGGGATGATGATAGCATACAGTAGGTACATATGGCATTTTCAGGCGTTGGTCATAACTTTATAAGTTTCGATAAAGGGTATTTCATTAAGGCGGGATTTTAAGATGCAACGTTCTTGCTACAATGTTATAAATGAGGATTCCATGCTAACTGGGTCATGGTCACCTATTATGATCTCCAACATGCATAGGGCCTTTTCTATAGAGATTCATGAGCTGATTTCTTTGTTAATATAATCTTTGGTAGGAAGTGGAGTTGCATATTCTCTATTAGACAATTTCTGGACAACGAGATGGTTTCAGACATAGATCATAATCGGCTCATCGGATTCTAGCGAATAATACTTGAAACGGAGCTATCGCCAAGGTCTAGAAGTTTTATTTTTGGCTCATATCAAGAATACTAAAGGAAGGACTTGTAATCAGCCGTGGAAGGCCTAGCCACTAAGTAAACCTACAACTGACACTTCTTGCAATTGTATGGCTCATCGCACATTCCACAACTTAAAGACATACATTGGATACAGTGTTGGCACCAGTTTGATCGGCTGCTCGCTCGGTCAGACCAGCCTCGCTGGGGCTGAAGGCGGAGAGGAGTTGTGGCTCGGTGGTGCATTGGGGAGGTGCAGGAGTGGAGGACGGCTGCTGGGGTGGCCCGGTGGCCAGCAGGTCTGGCGAGGGGAGATGGCATCAGCGGCCAGTGGTTAGCCAAGCGGTGCGGGCGGCGGCTTCTAAGGCGAGGTAGCGGCGAACTCGGAGGGAGGCACGGGAGGAGCATGAGAAGGCCTGCAACGAGGGTGGCGGTGGAGATGACCGGCGAAGGGAGACGCGGCAGAGGGCGCTGGCCGACGGCACTCGCCGGTGGTGGCGGAGGTGACGAGGCCCGTCGGGCTTGGGGCACGGGGTGTTGGGTAGCAAGCGGCAGCACGAAAGGAGAGAGGGGAAGCAGGTGTGGCGGAGGCGGTCGGCTGGTGGCGGGGCTCGCCGGCGTAGGGAGTGGAGGCGGCGGTTGGCTTAGTTGCAAGACGCGGCGCGGGTGTTGGGAGTCGGGGGTCGCGTGAGGCCAAAGGAGGGAAGAGGGAGCGGCGGAAGGCGTGCATGGGAGGGCGGCGGCCGGCTCGCTGACGGCGGGCGAGGCGGCGCGGATCTACTGAGGCGACGGTGGAGGATCCTAGGGGCGGCGGCGGTGTGAATAGGGTTGGGTGGTCGAGTGCCCCTGGCCCCCTTTTAGATTTAGGAATTTTTATTTTATTTCATTTGTTAATAAATATTTTTATGATTTAAGGATTAGTCTGAGCCGTCGACTTGGCGTAGCCCTAATTTTCACGCCCAGGATCCGAATTACGCAAGTGAATAGTTGATTTCGATCACCTCGATGACACGGATGCAACCACGTTGTCGGATCGCTCATAGATTTTAAATTCATCTTGTAGTTCCTTCGTAAGGTGGTAGGTTAGGTATTACTTGTTTCGAGATTCACTTCATGTTTCTAAATCTTGAGAAAAAAATCGCAGGGGCTATTGCAACATATTGAAGCTAGGCGGGTTTTTCTTAAGTCAACTTTTTAGGGTTTTGTGCTGAATCGTGCTGAGATACCCTACATGCATGCATGAAATGTCCGAAGGTTAGGGTTTTATTTCCATGTAACTACATATAATATTAGGGTTAGCATTTTGGGATGTTACAGTCGAATACGCGTGTGTCATGAATAGATCCAGGCCATCCCGCAACCACAAAATAAACCTCATATCAAAATCACATTTTGCGATGAATGTATCACCATGCCTATTAATATGCACAATCTTAAGATCTGTATGCACTACGATCTTTATGTGTGTTCCATCTATTGCCCCAATGGCATCCTTGAAATGAGGCCAAAATCTCTGGTTTTTAAGTCTAGAATGGGGTGTGCTTAAAGTATGATCACTAGGTCTTATGACATCACCGGTAAAAATAAAGAGACAGTGCAACACCTCACCAAACCTCGTACTAATGGTCCACCCACAATGTCCAAAACGATCGGCAACTTGACTATTAGACTGAGATGAGCCTACGGTCCACAAAAAAGTGCTAATGCTTCTCTAGAACACATGGAATGATTCGACTTTAGTCCATAGTTGCTCACCAGTGTACAATGCAACATGCATAAAATAGTCCTCATCCAAAACATGTGGCGAAATTTCTCCGGATCCTGCAATTTCCTCACAACCCATAGGATTCTTGGCATGTTAGGTATTTTTCTTGGCCTTCGTGGAGCCTTGTCAACACATTCATCTACATAAACAGCAAGTGCAAGTAGAGGTAGTGACCAATCTGTCTGTCTTTCTTCATTACCAAATACTTCTTGCTCCTCCTCATTTGAATCACTAGAACTTGACGACCACATCTGTCATTACATTAAAACACATGAGACCAACACATCATGAATAGCTTCAAACAATAATCCCACAACATAACTTCAAACAACATCACGAATAGATTCAAACAATAATCTCAGAATAAGCAACATCATGAATAGGTTCAAACAATAATCTCAAATATGCATAACATAAATAGGTTCAAACACACGCAGATACCAACATGATGAGTAGGTTCACAACATATAGATACCAACCTCACGAAAAGATTTACCACACATAGATGGAAATGTAACATTCTAAGGGAAAAAGCATATGCATAACATAAATTGATCATCAGCTCTTCTTCTTCTCCTCCCATGTCCTTCTAACCCATGCAAGCCTTCCATTTGGTGTTTAACCCATGCAAGCCTTCCATTTGGTGTTGTCAAATTGATAAATACATCACGACACTCTTTTTTCATGAAAAGTTGAGATGTGAAAAAATATTCATTGCTTTCTTCATCTGCCCCAGCTTCTAACACCTAGGCCAACATCTCAGAGATCTCCTTCCTCACTAGATCAACATACATATGAGATGTGAAATTCATAGAATTCTTGCTTGTCTCCTCCCAATCCTTCTCCCACATGTCAAGAATACGGCCAAGTCGGGAATCCTCACTACTACAGAAAGCATTTAGCGAGACGCTCCTCTACAGACCGTTCTGTGGAATAGTCTGTGTGAACAATATCATAGACGGTTCCAGTTATGAATCATCTGAGAAAATGATGACCAGCGGCACCCATTGAGCAGGACGCTATAGTACAGATAGTTCCAAACTAGGAACCGTTAACAGTCCAAAATAGCATATGATTTTATCAGAATTCACAATAAAGTATCAGATATATCGGTTATAAATATATCGGTTATATGTGCTCTCTTGATTTACTGGGTGTGTCTTTAGAAGGGTGAAGCTGGATATCACATTAAGCAGGAACACAACTGCTGCAGGAGATGCTGTTCAGGGCATCCTGTTCCCCTTCGGCAAGAGAGGGCCGTTGTCATAGTCGAGTTACAAAAAAAAATCAGCTCTATTATCGGCATCAGAGTAGAATCTACTGTGTGGGTTCTGAAAAACCCGTAGGATCCAGTTCTTGATTAATTGAAGTACTTTAGAGTTTAGACTTTAAGTAACCAGTCTATGGGAAGAACTCCAATAAAGAACTTTGTATTTTACTATTCAAGCTTCTAGTACTTTTCCATTGTTCCTTTCCAGAAAGAAATCTCAGCCCATAACTGATGGTTACCGCAAATCGACATTTTTCATCGCCATTTCCTGTAGACGTCAATAAGTAGTTCATATATCTACTGTTTTCCGTAACGTTTCACAAGAATTCAGAGTAACCGAAATTTTAGTAACCTCAAATTCTTTCCAAAGGCCGAGATGTCATGAAGCTGCGGGCCTGCGAGGCCGCGAGCCGCTTCTTGTTCTATCTTGTAGTGTGATGTTTTTTCTACGGTGCTACGGCGGGCAAAAGCCAACCTGAACTATTTTCATTAAATAAAAGAGAATTTACAGGGAATATTTACACAGGGGTTGCGGGGAACACCAGAATTACATGGAATGTTTTACCAGAAATTTCAAAGTTGAACGGAGTAGTGTTCAAAATTGATTTTGAGAAGATATACGACAAGATAAGTGGCCTTTTCTTATACAAACTCTGCGGATCAAGGGGGTTTTCCCCCAAAATGATGTGATTGGATTGAGCGCACAACACAAAGTGGTAATGTGGGTGTTAAAGTCAATGATAATTTGGGACACTTTTTTCAAGGGCCTGTGTCAAGGGATCCTATGTCTTCAATTATGTTCAATATTGTGGTGGATATGTGGCCAATCATATTAGAACAAGCTAAGACAAATAGCCAAATTAGTGGAGTGGTGCCTCGTCTAGTGGATGAGAGACTGTCTATTTTGCAGTATGTAGCTGGCACTGTTATCTTCATGGATCACAACATTGAACAGACAAAGAATGTAAAGTTATTTTTTTATATTTTTTAATCAATATCTAGGCTGAAAATTAACTTTCAGAAAATTAGATTTATTGCTTCAGGCAAGCTAAATAAAGCGAAAAGATCTATAAAGAGCTTTTTAGGTGTGCTGTTGCTTCCCTTTTCGTTACCTTAGCATTCCTATTCATTATAAATGCCTCTAAAATAGTTATTGGAAGGGGGTAGAGAATATGTTTGAACAACGACTGAGCAGTTGGAAAGGCAAGCAACTATCCTCAGAGGGTAGACTTGTTCTAATAAATTCTATTCTCAGTAGTTTACCGATATTTATGATATCTTTCTTTAAAATACCTAAGGGGATATAAAAAAGACTTGACTACTATCGGTCTAGGTTTTTCTAGCAGAATGATAGTCATAAACATAAATGTCATCGTGCCAAATGGAACATTATATGCCAACCCAAGGACCAAGGAGGTTTGAGATCGAGAACCTTGTTGGGGAAGTCCGGACGAGGCACCAGGACGAGGTACCCCCTATTCTCTATTCGTGTCACGATTAACGTGAGGTGTTATGCAGAGGTTTTTAGGTGAGTTCGAGCCAACGGGGAGCCATCTCGGTCGGACGACTTAACCGCCGAGGCGAGAAGCAAGTCGGCCCCCGTGGACGAGGTAAGAGGGCGACTCGGCCGGAGCGAGGAGGAAGGCGAGGCGAGACCACCGGATACGGACGACGCCGCCGGGGGTAAAGGACGACAAGGGCGGAGGCGAGCCGTACCGGTGAAGGGAATCTACGGATATACCGGCGCATGTAGTAGGTAGCGGCGAGGTGGAGAGTACGAGTTCGGCCAAATGTACGGTGACACGAGCCAGGGAGAGATTGTAACCTTTAGAGGGGTAGCGATGTATTTACACTTGTAAGCCGGTTTTGCCTATATAAGGGCAAGTTGGCACCCCGTATGAACAGAGATCAATACAAGCTTCTACCACACATTCTTCGATACTTTTGCGGTAGTTGGATAAAGTCCCGCGGACGCTTGGCTTCGTTCCCCGAGTCTCCTCTAGCACCTCGGTCTCCGACCCGGGGTGCCTACACCTGCTGACCGAGAGCCATCTCGTCAACAAACCTAGAGCTGAAAATCTTTACCTGCTGTGCAAATGGCTTTTGAAGCTCTTAAATGAGGATGGCATGCGGCAACAATTCCTTTGGGCAAAATACGTAAAGGGTAAGCCTCTTTCGTTAGTCACCGACAAGCCTGAGGATTACTATTTTTGGTTGTTCTAATGAAGTTTAAACATCTCTTCTTTCAATGTGGCAGATTTCAGACTCATAGTGAGCTGATGTCAGGTTTTGCAAAGACCCATGGATAGGTGGGCAAGCTTTTTAAGATCATTACTCTTTGCTTTACAATATAACCCGCAAATGGCACGCCACAGTCGTTGAAGTAACGAGCACAGTCCCATTGGACGTTTCCTTTCAGAGGTCTATTATTAGGCCTAAACTTGTTACTTGGAACGAGTTAGCATAGCAAGCTGAGGCAATAAAGTTTTTTCCTTTTAAGAAAAACTAGTGTCACTCTGTCAGGTTTAACTTACAGACAAGACGATGATCCACAAGCTGTCGTCGAATTAGATGGGCTGAAAATTATACCGAGGCAGACGTCTATGATCAAACACAGCAGTAGGCGGAATTTAGAACCAGAGCTAACAAATTAGCAAGTCCACAAGGTATCACATGGCGATGGCTAGCTCCTGTCGGGTTGGCACTCTCCTTGCAATACCGTCGAGCTGATTTCTCTTTCACTGAATCAAGCTACCTTCCAGCGTGATGCATGCTGGCCATTGATGGGACGGCCTAATGCACTTACAAGATATTATTGCTTTCTTGGGAGATGGCCGAACTTACTCCTGTCGGTTTAGCGTCTGTATATAGCAGCCACTAAGTTCATTTCGCCCAATCAAAGCTTCTTCCTCTCGTTGAGTGATGGCATACACAGTGTTCATAACCGTGGCCGTTGTTCTTGTTCTCGCCCATGGCCATGAGCATGTCCAGTCCAATCCCTGAGGGACCACATGACACCACTTGCTCTTCTCAACCATCGCCATGAGCATGTCCCACACCTGATGGGCCAGATGACACCAGCAGAATCACAAGACGTTGACACCAGCATGGGTGAGACCTTCAAAACTTAAACGCAATCGTTCTTGTTAAGCATTTTCAATTTTGTTTACTTGTGTCGTTCCCGTATTTTGTCCATATTCATCAAATTTTGCAAACAGTTCATGGCGACAATTTCTTATATATGAATGCTTTGTCATATTTAGCTGAAGGAGTTTGATGTGATACACACTGCAGGAGTGGCTGCACATGGTGCTGTTAAGAGAAACAAGAAATGGCCGAATCAATTCTTTCTATTGCATAGCCAGGACAACATATACAAGGACCTCATGGGCCAAGCTATTCTATAAGCTATTCTATTCTATGGGCCTAAAGCAATACATATACAAGTAATACTCTTAACACCCCCCTTCAAACTCAAGGTAGATCTAAAACATTGAGTTTGAGAACATGAAGCCTATGTTGCTCTCTTGTTTGAGCCTTGGTGAAGAAATCTGCGACTTGAGTTTCTGAAGGAACATATTTGAGGCAAATTGTTGATTGTTGGCAATGGGAACGTGTGAATGATGCATCCACACCAATATGCTTGGTCAGCTCATGCTTTACTGGATCATTTGCAATCTGAATAGCAGCGGTACTGTCACAAAGAAGAGATGTGGGGGCATCACATGACACACCAATATCAGCCAACAGCCAGCGAAGCCACACAACCTCAGAAGTGGTAGTAGCGAGAGCCCGAAGCTCAGCCTCAGCACTAGAACGAGACACTGCAGTTTGTTTCTTGGACTTCCATGCAATAAGAGAGGTTCCAAGGAAAATGCAGTACGTCTTCAGGGCAAGTGTGCCGGAGAGGTTCTGTTTGATGATCCTCCCACATATGACCATCTTCATGTCTTTGGTTGTACTTGCTATGTCTTGTTAGCACCTCGTGAGCGTACAAAATTAACTGCATAATCTGTTGAGTGTGCCTTCTTGGGGTAGACCAAGAGCGAAAAGGTTATCGCTGTTATGATCCTTCTGCTTGTCGCATGCGTTACTCACATGATGTCATCTTTGATGAGAATAGACCCTTCTTTTGTGATGCTTCCACTAAACCTTCAACTTCAACCTCCGTAGAGTCCACTTCCTTCCTTTCTCTTCCACCCATATTCATTCCAGAGGAGTCTGATTCTGATCAGCCATCACCAACCACACAACCAGATCCATCCTCACCACAAGTCTTACCCCCTCTACCAACACCACCATTCATAGATCCACTTCCTTTTCATTATAGTCGTCGCTCCACAGATTCCTCTGCTCATGAGTTCCCCATTCCTTCGGTTTCTGCTCCTCCGGCCAGTACTACTGATCCTTGCACTGACGACTCCTCTCAGCCTCTGAGGTATGGTCTTCGTAATCGTTCCTCTCTTGAGATTCCACGCAGATATCTCACTTTCTGTGCAGGAGCAGCTTATGAGCCCAGTACCTATCAGGAGGCAGTTGTGTTACCTGAGTGGCAGCTGGCTATGTCTGAAGAGCTTGCAGCTCTCCAGGGTACTGGTACATGGGATCTGGTACCACTACCCTGTCAATCAGTTCCTATCACATGTAAATGGGTGTACAAGGTAAAAACTAAGTCAGATGGTTCTGTGGAATGCTATAAGGCTCGGCTTGTTGCTAGAGGTTTTCAGCAGGCACATGGGCGTGATTATGATGAGACATTTGCTCCAGTTGCTCACATGACGACCATTCGTTCTTTAATTGCTGTGGCAACTGTTCGATCATGGAAAATCTCTCAGATGGATGTCCAAAATGCCTTCCTTCATGGTGATCTACATGAAGAAGTTTATATGGAGCCACCCCCAGGTGTTGAGGCACCATCCGGTCATGTTTGTCGCCTTCGAAAAGCTCTTTATGGGCTTAAACAAGCTCCCCGCGCATGGTTTGAGCGCTTCAGTTCTGTGGTTCGAGCAGCTGGTTTCTCTCCTAGTGAGCATGATCCTGCTCTCTTTACTCATACCTCCAAGCATGGTCGTACCTTGCTCCTGTTGTATGTGGATGATATGCTGATCACCGGAGATGATCTAGAGTACATTGCTTTTGTTAAGTAGAAGTTGAGTGAGCAATTCAAGATGTCTGACTTGGGATCACTCAGTTACTTTCTGGGAGTTGAGGTTGAGCACACTGATGAGGGTTATTATCTATCTCAGCATTGGTACACTGAGGATTTGATAGATCGGTCAGGCCTTACTGATTCATGCACTGCTGTTACTCCTATGGAACTCCATCTGCAGTTGCGTCCAACTAAAGGCAAACCTCTTGAGGATCCTTCTCGGTATCGTCACCTTGTAGGCAGCCTTGTCTATCTCACCGTGACTAGGCCTGACATTGCTCATGTAGTTCATGTTCTCAGTTAATTTGTAAGTGCTCCTACTACAATTCATCATAGTCACTTACTTCTTGTGTTTCGGTACTTGAGAGGGACATCATCTCGACGATTGTTTTATGCTCGCTCAAATCAGCTTCAGCTTCATGCTTACTCTGACTCTACTTGGGCAAGTGACCCTGTTGATCGTCGTTCTGTCACTGGCTACTGCGAGTGACCCTGAAGACGTGAGGAAGGCTGCATATTGATAAGATAGACTGATGTTGAGACAGCTTCAGCCCAAAAGTGAGTAGGAATGAAGGATGAAATCATGAGAGTATGTGTTGTCTCAATAATATGATGATGCTTGCACTCAGCAACCCCATTCTGAGCATGAGCACCTGGACATGAAAGTTGAGGAAGAGTACCCTCAGAAGAAAGAAACTGACGAAAAGCTGTTGATAGGTACTGAATCTGAACGGAAAACACGAATAGCACTAGAGAATTGTGTATGAAC
Source organism: Stipa capillata (assembly GCA_019208055.1). Taxonomy (NCBI): domain Eukaryota; kingdom Viridiplantae; phylum Streptophyta; class Magnoliopsida; order Poales; family Poaceae; genus Stipa; species Stipa capillata. Next base: position 194,894 of record JAGXJF010003915.1, on the reverse strand, counting down.
CATACGAGCAAAAGCCTGGTATATAGAATTCAACTGAGACCGATGCTTCATAAAATAGATCCAAGTATAGCGAGAGTGGTCATCAACAAAGATGACATAATGTTTGTGACCACCCTTGGATACAAATGGGAAAGGACCCCATACATCAGAGTGAATTAAGTCAAAAGGATGACTAGATCGAGTAGTGCTGGATGGATATGGGAGTTGTATCTGTTTTCCTAGCTTACAACCCTTACAAGCAAAACCAGCATCAACAGATACACGACCCAAAACACCTTGCTTAACTAGAGTAGATAGACGGGAACTACATAGATGACCTAAACGATGATGCCACTTAGCAAAAGGGAACACTCTTGATGTTGCGGAGTGAACGGACGATGCGGAAGCTGGAGGAAGACGTAGTGTGTGAAGAGCATAGAGGTCAGTAGAACCTCTACGGCGTGATCCAGTACCAATGATCCTCTTGCGCTGACGATCCTGCACATAACAAGAGGTGTCATCAAAACCAATGAAATAGTTCATATTAGCCAATTGTCCAACAGACATAAGGTTCATGGACAATTGAGGAACATAAGATATAGAAGGTACAGAGAATTGAGATGTGCAAAGAGCACCCTGGTGAGTAACAGAGCAAGGTGTACCATCAGCAGTCTGAACAGAAGGACCATCAGTCACCGGTTGGCAAGACACAAGCTGTGAGCTATCAGAGGTCACATGAAAGGAGGCACCAGAGTCAAGCATCCATGGCTGAGAACATGAAGTGGACTGTGAGGCAGCAGTCACAGAAGCACTCCGTGCTGATGGCTCGGTAATAATTGCTGTGGAGGATCTCACTGGCTGAGCCCTAGCTGAGGCACGGCGCTGCTGAGGTGGGAATCTGGCACGATACTCAGCTAACAGCTCGGGGTGAAGAGCAAAGCACTGATCAACTGTATGTCCAGTCCTCTTACAATGAGAGCAGACTACACCACTAGAAGAAGGAGAACCTCGAGATGTGCCTCAGTGCTAGGAGGCAAGAACACCTGTGGTGTGTGGTCTGGCAAGAGAACGTAGACAAGTCTCATCAGCAATCAGACTAGCAAGTGCCTCATCCAAGGTGGGAAGGGTCGGCTGACCAAGTAGCTGGGAGCGACAAAGCTCGAACTCCTGCCTAAGACCCATCACAAACCGAAACATAAGATTCTGTTGAGCATGCTTCTCCTTTGCTACACAAGATGCACACCCAGCTTGACTCTTTGGAACCATAGAGACAAGCTGACTAGTGACACGAGTAAAAGCACCATAATATTCTTCTATGGACATGTCCTCCTGCTGAAGCTTGTGTAAGTTTTGTAACAGTGAGAACTCGAGGGCCCCACTGGCTGAAGGTACCGGTGTTCAAGATATGTCCATATCTCTTTTGCCGAGGTGTGATGCTCAAGACTCATTTGGAGTGACGGAGCAACATTCAACACCAAGGCTCCCATCACCTTGTCATCGGCCTTTTGCCAGGACTTCATAGAAACTTCATCATTGGGATCAGGAGGATCATCGGTCAAGTGAGAGACAAGGCCAACCGCTTTCACAACCGTTTTGAGCGAGAAGGCCCATTCCCTGTAATTTGTGCCATCGAGCTTGATGTCAGTGGAGAGAATTGAGCCATCCTTTGCCATGACAGCAAACACACAAGAAAACCTTAGAAATTCTGAGATGAAAAAAGTCGGAGTCTTCGGACTAGCAAACTCGGAATCTCCGGGCTAGCAGCAGCAGCAGTAGAGGAAGGAGCCACAGGCGGAGCCACAGCAGCAGCAGCAGCGGAGCAGCAGAAGAAGCAGCGGCGGCAGCTAGAACCAGACGGAGACCAGAAAAAGAACCGTAGGGGTAGCAGCAGCACCAGCGGGCAGAGGAAGGAGCAGAGCAGCAGCTCCAGCGGGCAGAGGAAGGAAAACGAGATGAGCTCGCCGGCGACGGCTGGGAAGAAGCTAGGGATTTGGTTGGAGCCCTGGGAAGCTAGGGATTTGGTTGGGGCTCTGATACCATGTTAAGAGAAACAAGAAATGGCCGAATCAATTCTTTCTATTGCATAGGCAGGACAACATATACAAGGACCTCATGGGCCAAGTTATTCTATAAGCTATTCTATTCTATGGGCCTAAAGCAATACATATACAAGTAATACTCTTAACAGGTGCAACCTCCGGCGTCACCGAGAAGGGATGGTTCGCTTCACGTCTGCCAACAAAGCCGACCCCTCTTGCTCCGTGCAGTTCATCCGCGAGGAGCTGCTGAAGGCACCTTCAGAGCCTTCGAACCTTTGAGCATGGAGATGGTAGCTTCAACCGAAGACTTATCAGATATCTCTTCTTACTATCGTGGTTACTGGTTGTGTTGTCAGCATGCATGCTTCAAAAATGTCAAACTAATTTTGAAAAAAATCTGAAAAAAATTCATACACGTCGGTTATGAGATGAATGTGGAAAACAAATTGGCTGCTTTTTTACACGTTCCTGTTCACTATTGTACAATAGCCTTTTTTTTTGTACAAATCGCAAGTAGTCATACTTCTTAATAAAAATTTACAAGTATATATTTCGTTCAATAATGTACACGTATAATTTTGCAAAGATTTTTTAAAAACTTTTAGGAACAATTTTTCTTTGTGTTTCGATTTGGGGTTCATATGTACCCATGTGCCAAAAATTCCCTCTAAGGGAAGGGATGCCTATATATCTGACTAATAAGTGCTTGTTACTGCATACTGTGGCTCATACCCAACTACCAAAAAGACTACCTTAAAAGAAGCTACACATGGAACTAAGTAAGCTAGTCTTCAAGTATTGATGATATATCATGATAATGAAGATGCCTCCTGCTGGATAAACAAATTTGCATAAGAGTAGTAAAAGCACCGTAGATAAGATTGACAGTTCAATTAAGAACTCAAATATTCCACAATTATTTCTTTCTGAAGAATCCAGATATTCGTGTACTTAATAGATATACAAGGACAAGTATTCTCCAATTCTTCCTATAAAACTGAAGAGCAATCCCACCGGAGTAATGCACACCATACCATTTATTTGTTGACAAACAGGGGCTAACTGATTCACCACCTGGGCACAGACATCCAATTTACCGTGCAACAAGGTGGAACAATCTAAAGAGAAAGATCAGCCAGATCAAATGATCTTGAAACCGCCTTGTACCAGGAGTCTCCTCTCTTCTTCCTGTGGGTCTCATCCAATTTCGGGCGGAACACCGTCGTATTCTCCTTGTGCAAGCCTGCAAATATTTGCTCCTTCGTCCAGACTCCGGCAGCTAACCCAGCTGCATATGCAGCTCCAAGGGCTGTTGTCTCGATGTCAGCTGGTCTGACAACAGGGCTACCCAATAAATCAGCCTGCAGGTGAGTGCATACAATTGTTAGCGATCTGATAGAAACATGGAAGAAACAGGTTGTTGTGCTAAAGTACTATTACCAAATTAATTGAAACTATTATTAATAGGTAAGCAAAAGGTACTTGTGGTTTTTGGTTTTCCTACGTTTCAGATTAATTGTAAGTTTCTTTCAAAAAGATTAATCTGCATGGGAGCCATTTGGTGTTGTGATTATCCATTTTGTACAAGTCAAATGCATACCTTTTGAAGCATGAACTTCTGAGGTGGCGCTAACGTCTATCCTTTATGCTAAAGACCTAATAGATGCATTTCATACTTACACCTTGCTTACTTCACTTATGATCTACATCCAAAATGAAATGTGCATTTATATTTGCCAGAGACTGATTGCTCGCACAGGAATAACCTGCACGGGAACTCTCTCTTTAAGCATACAGCTACATGATGAACCCACAAACAAGTGTATTCCAGTATGTTTTCTGCTTCTTCTCTCTCTCTCTCTCTCTCTCTCTCTCTTAAAGAACTGCTGAAGGGAGATTTATTTACCTGGATCTGCATGAGAAGATTGTTGACAGTAGCACCACCATCAACACGCAACAAGAACTCCCCTTCTGCATTCTTGACTTCTCCTGCCTCCCCAGCATCCTTATGCATAGAGCTGAGGACATCATTCACCTGAAAGCACATACTCTCAAGCACTGCTCGAGCAATGTGCCCCTTATTTGTGAACCTTGTGATTCCTATGCAGATCCCTCTTGCATCGTCCCTCCACCATGGTGCAAACAATCCATTGAATGCTGGCACAAAGTATACCCCACCCGAATCCTGCACAGTTTCAGCCAACTCTTCAATTTCTGCTGCTGAGCGAATGATTCCAAGGCTATCCCTCAACCATTGAACTGCTGCACCAGCAATTGCAATCGATCCTTCTAGAGCATAATTAGTGGGTGCGCTTGGGCCAAGCTTGTAAGCAATGGTGCTAAGAAGACCGTGAGAGGACTGGGTAACCTCCTCCCCTGTGCTGAGAAGGATGAACGCACCAGTCCCATATGTGCTTTTTGCTTCACCTTTCTGGCATAGCTGCCCAAGCATTGCAGCATGCTGATCTCCTAGACACCCTGAGATGGGGACACCAGCCAAAGGAAACCCATTGGCAACCACACCAATTTTCTCTGAGTTACTGATAATCTTTGGCAAGATGTCAGAAGGAATTCCTAATGCTTCGAGTGTAGGCTTGTCCCAATCAAGTGTCTTTAGATTCATAAGCATCGTGCGAGATGCATTTGAGCAATCTGTGACATGCTGTCCAACTATTTGTTTTCCATCAGAGTCTTTCCCGCCAATGCCTCCTGTGAGGTTCCAGATCAACCAGGTGTCGATTGTGCCAAATAATGCATCACCAGCCTGGACTGCATCCTTGACAGCATCAACATTTTCCATCAACCATATTAACTTCAGAGCACTGAAATAGGTACTGATTGGTAATCCACATGTCTCCACAAAGTGTGTTCTACCGCCCGATAGCTCACTTTCCAATCTCCTGAAGAGGTGAAGCATTAAGAATCATCAAACCACTAGCCGATATAAATGCGTTTACAGAAAGTGGCAGGTGGACAAAAAGAAGACCTGCAAATGGGGCTTGTGCGAACATCCATCCACACAATGGCATTGTGGAGCGGAAGGCCTGTGGATTTGCTCCACATAACAGAGGTCTCCCTTTGATTTGTGATCCCAATGGCCCTCAAACCAGCATCCACATTAAGTCCATTAGCTGCAGCTTTGTCAAATGTCTTTGCCATGCAAATCCTCACGCTCTCCATAATCTCCATAGGATCATGCTCGACCCATCTTGTAATTCACATCAACACAAAGATAAAGTCAGAAGTCATCTCCTAACTACAGAGTTAAGGGACAGCAAACAACAGTATAAATTCTAGATGAAAACTGGCAGTGCTTTACACAGGAAGATGTCACTACAGACTACAGTGACCAAAACCAAATAGCACAGAACATCACAATATAAGGCATGGTTCAGTATGGCAGGTTTCCCTTTTATAGTTTTATGTCGCTCCAAACCTAGTATTACAGGTAAGAAACATCTACTCAAGTGAAGAATTAGAAGGTCGACACTCCTAAAAGTGCATCAAGATAATTAGTCAAACCGTAATACATTTGATGTAAGGTAGGTCTTTGATCAGACCTTTTCCGATGAACATGTAGAAGGAGCATTAAATGTTAAAAAAATCAGGCTAGTCATATGCTATTTGTGAAGGCACCAAATTGTTCTGTCAAAGAAATAGCTCAATCCTCAAGGGAATTTTTTAGTAATTGTGGTAGTATGAAAATATCATCCAATGGCCACCCAATTTAACTGCGTCATAGGTTTAAGTACCCCGGACAACAACTCTTAATCTGAGAAAAGAGGTGACAGTGCAAAGTCTCACCTCTAAATTCATTTTCTAAAGGTACTGCTAAATTCTTAAAGAGACACCTGCAAATCGACAGAGACTAGGACTTTGATGATTCCATTAACTCAGTAAGTACAGTACCATGCTTATCTTGTAGTAGAAAATAGAAACCATTTTCCAGCATATCCAAAAAAATTTTATGACACTGTAGAGTTCAGAGTTCAAACATTGAAAGACAGAAGCTTGTTGTGCATAAAAAGAGTGGACCATTCTGGTTACTATCTAGCACATGATCATAATTTTGACATCAGATATAATCCTGATTTGACATTTGTGACATCAAAAGCACACAATAGTTGGGTAAACCTGAATAATAACAGTCAAGACTGAAATTTCACAACCAAATCAAATCAAATCGAAGCATAACGACCACAAAGGTAGCATCTTAACCAACAACTCCCTGATCCCCTTCAGGTCAACCAATCGAACAGAATTACCAAGCCCCAAAAAATTCCACGACACAGATCACACAGCTTCCCTCCCCGCAAAAAAAACAAAAGAGATCACTCAGCTTCCCACGGCTCCTGAGCTTACCCAGCCTCCGGGTAGTGCTGCTTGAACTCGAGCTGGTGCGAGGCGACGGGCCTGGCGTGGCGGTCGTAGACGATGAACCTCGTGCTGGTCGTGCCCTGGTCGATGGACGCCACGTACACCTCCACCCCCTCCCCCTCCCCCTTCCCAACCATACTCCCCACACCACCGAACCTCGCCTGAAAACAAGCACCGAGCCCTCCGGGGGCTGGACACAGCGAAGCAGCGGACCGGAGACAGGCAGTGGAGTGAGCCGATGGGAGCGAGGAAGCAGACGGCGTCAAGTTGGGAGCAGTTGAGAGTTTATAGGCGATGGATGTGAGGTGAAGTGGGCGTGGAAGTCGATGCCTATCGCTTTGTCTGACTAGCCTGATCTGCTCTATCCCACGAGGATCTGATGGGACGGAGGGGTTTTTTTGTCTCCGGGGTTTTTGGCGTCCACGCTCCCACGGAACCGGGGATCAGTGGTTTCACCTGCTGTTTGTTTATTAGAAATTATGATAACATCGTCTGTTTTTCTTTATTTTTGATAAAATGTCCGTGATATGTTACTAATAAGTGGATTCAGATTTTACCTGTCAGTAAGTATTTTATTAAATGATAAAATAAGATAGGATATTTCATTAAGTTCCTCTTATTTATCAGACAGATGGATAACAATGCGATTCATCTATGTAGGAAGACCTAAAGATGTAGAAGAAGAAAAAAATTAGCCCGGCGACTAACAAAGATAAACTAGTCTATGTATTGAGGGACGAGATTCTCTAGCTTGCCGGAACAAAGTTAGAGAGCTACATCATATGTGACTTCGGGTGAATCTTAGCCGTCCGATCTGAAATAAGCAGTCTTGTTGGGGGAGGGGCCCCCACGCTAGTCCGTTTTTGAAGACTTTTCCGCATCCGCCATCAACGACTAAACTGACACCGTCAGGGGTAGTACTGTGTTCGTCACCGTCGAGATCTACGACGATGACGTACGAAGTCTAGAGTAACATCGGCGTCTGTCGCCATCAAGATCTACGTTGACTTCGTCAAAGACCACCCCAACGTCCGTCGCCGCCAAGGTCTACGACGACGACGTCAAGGACCACCCCGACGTCCGTCACCGTCAAGGTCTATGACGACGTCGGTAAGGACCGTCTCGACATGCTTAGGGTTTCCTCCAAAGATGCCAAAGAATATTCCCCAGAGATTCTCGAGAATATTCTCCCAAAATATCTTCTATGCATGGTAAATGGCGACCACGCCCTTGTAAAAGTCCCTCTTGTGTGAGGGCAAAATTGTAATCTCGCCTTTCCCATCCTCAAACCCGATAAATACCCCCTAGGGGTAGAGAGGAAGGGGAGGAAAAATCTTGTAACCCTAGCTCAATACTTCAATAGAAGAGTGACTTTCACCTCATCGTACACCAGAGGGGTTTCGCCTCCTCGTACACGGCTCGTGTTTCACCCTATCGTACGTGTTTCGTTCTTCAGCTCGACGGACGTTCGGAGGGTCATACCCACTCGTACTCCTCGTGCACCATCGACGATCGCTGTAGCCATTCGAGGGTGCCACAAGTTTACTGTCTAGACTTGTATCTACGACAATTGGTGCCGTCTGTGGAAAAGCGAGCGAAAAGCCATGGCACCAAAGAAGAAGAGCGGGGCTAGGACAACCGTCCCCCGCACGCCGAACCCGACCCGTCAAGCCAGGACGAACAACACGGCCCTCACCACGATGCTCAGTGGCGCCCGCGTCAACGACCCGTCGGCAGCTAACCTTCGCGCTGATGACTCGTCGACTGACGCCCGCCCTGCGGGACTCCCCCCGCAGCTGTGATCGACGCTGCGAACTCGGAAGCACGCGTCGAAACGGAGGCGGAAGCCCTCCGGTGCAAGGCTAATGAGCTCAGAGACGAGCTCGTTAGGGCGAAGGCTGAGGCCCTCCGTGCCCTCCAAACTTCAGACAGCGCTCGCGCAGAGGCGGGCATGCTCCGTGCCGAGCGCAATGCCGCGAGGGCCGCAGCGGTTCCGCCGCCGATCCCCGAATTGGCCGAGGCAGCGGCGGTGCGACGTCGTCTGGACGAAACCCTAGCCGAAGCACGGGAGCAAACCCGGCGCAACACGCAAGCCGCCGACGAAGTCATACGGGGGGTAGAAGAGGCCCAGGCACGTGCCAGGCTGCCACCTCCGGCAGGAGCGCAGGAGGCCGCCGCCCTCCGCCAGGCCATGATCGACAACCATGCGCGGGCGATTCCTCCCGCGCCAGCATGCATTGAGAAGCTGCAGCCCTGTGGCATCAGTTGGATATCGACCGGGAGATGGCCATGGCATCCCTCTATAATGTAGGGAAAGCCCCAGCAACCGACCCTTCCATCACTTCGTCTCATAGCAGGGCGCGGAGGTCCCAGCACCCCTGCGTCACTCGGCGGAGCACTACCCTACGTGGGTCCCAGCGTCCCCGCCGCGCCCCGAGCTCCGTCATCCGGGATGGGCAGCTGGACAGCCCACCAACATCTCACCCCAGCAACGACTTGACGTCAGAACTTACCCGCCGGTGTCGAACACCTCGGGCCTCACCGACACATACAATCCGCTGAGCCTAGGGCTGGCAGCCACGCCATGGCCAAGCAAGTATCGAGCACCCAACATCACCAGCTTTGACGGGAACACCGACGCCATCGAGTTCCTCAGAGTCTACGAGACCGCCGTGTCCTCAGCAGGAGGCGGCGAGGCGATCATGGCGAAAGGGTTGCTGCTAGTGCTTTCCGGCTTAGCTCGAAAATGGTACCTCGGGCTAACCCCTCGCTCAGTATACTCATGGAAGCAGCTCCGCGACAAGCTGAGCAACCACTTCATAGCCCACCGGAACAAGGATGTCACCTCCTCGGACCTGTTCTCCCTCAAGCAGGCCCCCGACGAGTCGATACGTGACTTCACGCAACGCTTTGCTCAAGTACAATGTCAGATCCCAGACATCACTGACAGGTGTGTGTGCGAGGCCGCTCGCCACGTAATCTATAGCCCCGACTTGGTAGGAAAGCTCGATAGGAAGGAGCCCAAGACGGTCACCGAGTTGTACGAGATCATGCGCACATACTCCAAATCTGAAGACGGGAAGACCCGTCGGCAGGCAGAGGCGCAGGCACTCGCGACATGGGCCGGGCCAAAAGCAGAAGCTTATGACCGGCACGCCAGGAGGCAAAAGGACGTATACCACGTGAAGGAGGAGGAGCATCGTCTCGCCAAGCATGCGCGTCATGAAGACCAGGGCCGCGAGTCAGGACCCGAGCAGGATGTCCGTGACCGGGCCTACCCGCGCGGAGGTCATGGCCAAGGTCAGGGCCATGGGACTATTCCGGGCGTGGAAGAGGCAGTAATACTGGACGTGGAAGACGGAGGCCCGGAGGAGACAACCACCAACACCGAACATTCTGCGAGCTCCACGGGTGGGTCTTCCATGCCACCCAGAATGCGACCTGGTCGCCTCCGCCCGAGCGATCAAGTAGCGCGAAGACCACGCCAAGACCGACGCTAAGCGACGCGACCGCGCGGCGGCCCAAGGGCGTCAGGCCCTACCACCTCCGCCACCACGCCCGCTCCTTGGAGCGCCGCCAAAACAAGCTGAGGACCCGCAACACCGCATCGTGCACGCCATCACGGGCAGCCATGCCCACACCTTCCCGTCCAAGCGGCAGTGACGGGCCTACACGCGACAGGTGGAGCACATTAACTCCTCCCCGCCCACCGAGCTACCCTCGTGGGTCGACGCTACCGTCACATTCGGCCCTGAGGATGCCGCAGGAGTCAGCCTCCCCCACCACGATGCCCTCGTTATATCGGCGGTCATAAATGACTGCGAGGTGCGCCGTGTCTTCATCGACGGAGGGAGCTCGACGGATATCCTGTTTGTATCCACCCTCACGGAAATGGGGATACCGCGAGTATGCCTCGCTCCCGCAGGCATCCCGCTCCTCGCCTTCAGAGGCGAGCTGGTCCCGGGACTCGGGAAAATTGAGCTCCCGGTGGAGTTCGGCGAAGGAGAGTGCAAGCGTCGGGAGAACATCGTCTTCGACGTCGTCGTCCTCCCCTACCAATATAACGTCATCCTTGGCCGGGTCACATTGAACAAGTTTGGCGCAATCCCTCATCATGCCTTCCTCTACGTGAAGATCCCGTCTCCCAACGGTGTCATCACTGTCCGAGGCAATCAAGACTTATCCCGCAAGATCGACGACGACATCCAGGCGGCCATTCATTATGTCCACACCGTTCATGCCGAAGCCGAGGACGCAAAAATCGCACCAGGGGCTACCGACCCCCCAACATCCGGGTGGTGGGTGCCCAAGCCTAAGCCCGATGGCGAGACGCGTGAGGCACCACTTTCAGAGGAAGACCCAGCCAAGACGATGCTCGTCGAAGCGAACCTTGACCCAAAGGTCGCAGGGGCCCTGCTCGATGCACTCTAGTCCGAACACGACCTATTTGCATGGGAGCACGAAGACCTCCCTGGCGTGCCCAGGGAGATTGTTGAGCACAGGCTGTACGTCAAGCCGGACGCGCGCCCTGTCAAGCAAAAGCTCCGAAGGATGTGCGTGGAGCGTCAGGCCACGGCCCGAGAGCAAGTCGAGAAGCTCCATAAAGCCGGAGTCATCCGCGAGGTCATGTACCCGGATTGGCTCGCCAACCCCGTCCTCGTCAAGGAGGCCAATGGGAAGTGGCGCATGTGTGTTGACTACACCAATCTCAACCGCGCGTGTCCAAAGGACAACTTTCCACTCCCGCGGATCGACCAGCTCGTCGATGCCACCTCGGGATGTGAGCTCATGAGTTTCCTGGATGCATACTTCGGGTACCACCAAGTATGGATGGCCAAGGAAGACGAGGAGGAAAACAAGCTTCATCACGCCCTCCGGGATATTCTGTTATGTTCGGATGGCCTTCGGACTCAAGAATGCCGGAGCGACCTTCGCGTGGCTCGTATACAAGACCCTCGCACTGTAGATAGGGCGTAACATCGAGGTATATGTTGATGACATTGTCGTCAAGAGCATCCTCGCCAGGTCCCACGCCGCGGACCTACAAGAGACGTTTGACAACCTCAAAAAAGCGGGTATGAAAACTCAACCCGGAGAAGTGTGTCTTTGGGATCTAGGCGGGAAAGCTCCTTGGCTTCCTCGTATCGGCAAGGGGTATCGAGGCCAACCCGGTGAAAATTCAGGCCGTGCTCGACATGCGGCCACCGGAAAATGTCAAAGAAGTGCAGAAGTTGACGGGGCGGCTCGCCGCATTGGGAAGGTTCATCTCCCGATCAGCCGAGAAAGGACTCCCATTCTTCAAGGCTCTGCGGGGATCCTCTGGCTTTGAATGGACGAGTGAAAGTCAAGCCGCTTTTGAGGAACTGAAGACATACCTCACCTCGCCACCACTGCTGCAGCGCCCCGATCCCGGGGAGGCATTGTTGCTTTACCTTGCGGCCACCCCGGTCGCGATAAGCGGCGTACTTTGCAAGGAAAAGGACAAGACCCAACACCCTATCTACTATGTGTCTGAGGCACTGCAAGGAGCAAAGGTACGATACACCGAACTGGAGAAGCTTGCGTATGCGCTCCTCATGGCATCGTGGAAGTTGCAACGCTACTTTCTCGCCCACTCTATCCAAGTACCGTCGGCTTTTCCAATCAGCGAGATGCTTTGCAACAAGGAAGCTTCTGGACGCGTTGGCAAGTGGTCAACCGAGCTCGCCCTGTTCTCCATTGAATTTATGTCAAAGATAGCGATAAAGTCCCAGGTGCTGGTAGATTTCGTAGCAGAATGGGCTCCGTCGGAGCGCCCAGCGCCTCCGAACCCCTCCGACCCGCTGTGGACCATCTATGTCGACGGCTCGTGGTGCTCGGAAGGCGCTGGCGCCGGGGCGATCCTTGAATCCCCAGAAGGCAACGTCACCTCCTACAGCGCACGCCTTGAGTTCAAGGCCACCAACAACGGGGCGGAGTACGAGGCACTCCTCCTTGTTCTTCGAAAGGCACGCACATCAGGCGTGCAAAGGATAGTTGTCAAGAGCAACTCACAGCTCATCGCCGGCCACATCGACAAGAGCTACCAGGCTAAAGACCCCGAGATGGTCAAGTACTTAGCCCTGGCCCGGGCCATGGAGAAGCACTTCGCCGGCATCACTGTCAGCAGCATCCCCCGTGCTGCGAACGCCGACACCGACAGCCTCGCAAGAGCCGCCAGCGCGAAGACCAAGACCCTCCTAGGGGCTTTTTACGAAGTGATCTCGGAGCCCGCCATGAAAGGGCTCCCAGAGATATGCCTCATCAGCGAGCAAGACTGGAGGGTCCCGATCTTGGGTTACCTCTCCGATGAGACAGAGCCTACTGACCCCGTAGAAGCACGAAGGCTCAAGAGTCGGGCCAGGGGCTTCGTCATCCATGACCATGCTCTATACAAACACGGAGTATGCGCGCCCTATCTTCGATGCATCTCCAAGGATGAGGGACTCGAGTTGGTACGCGAGATTCACCAGGGGCTGTGTGGATCGCACCTCGCCCCCCACGCCTTGCTTTCAAAAGCATTCCGTCAGGGATTCTATTGGCCCACCGCCCTTTACGACGCACAAAGCCTCGTCAAAACGTGCCCTGCGTGCAAATGGATGGGGCGGGGCACGAAACTCCACGCGAACGAGCTGCAGCCCATTCCACCGTCGTGGCCACTGGCCCGCTGGGGCGTCGACCTTGTCGGCCCATTCGGGTCAAGGAGCCATGGATTCAAGTTTGTCGTCGTCGCCGTTGACTACTTCTCCAAGTGGATCGAGGCCGAGCCCTTGGCGAAGATCACATCGGCAGCCGTGCAGAGGTTCGTGTGGAAGAACCTCATTTGCCGCTTCGGCATCCCGAGGGAGCTCACCGTCGACAACGGGACTCAGTTCGACGCAGCCCCCTTCCGTAAATTCTGCATCGGCCTCGGTATCAATTTATGTTTCGCCTCTGTGGCTAACCCGAAGGCAAACGGCGCTGTCGAGCGGGCCAATGGGATCGTCCTTTCCGGCCTCCACACACGTCTCTTCGACTTGCCCAAGGGTCTTTGGGCGGATGAGCTCCCTAGCGTCTTATGGTCCACCCGCACGGTGGCCAGCCGGGCCACCGGCTTCACACCCTTCAAATTATTATACGGAGATGAAGCGGTGACCCTAGAAGAAATCAAGATTGGGTCTCTGCGCACTGCAACTACCATTGACGAAAGCTCCCACGAAGTGTCCCTCGAAACACTTGACGCAGTACGACAGGAGGCTGCCCTCAACATCGGTCGGTACCAGGCCACCATGGCGAAGGCATACAACAAGACTGTTCGCCCACGACCCATCCACGTCGGTGACCTTGTGCTCAAGAAGAAGGCAAATCCAGAGGCTGACGGCAAGCTAAGCTCGAAGTGGGAAGGACCGTATGAGGTGATTCGTGCCACTCGCCCGGGAGCGTTCCGCCTGGCAACCCTCGACGGGGTCGAGCTGAAGCACAGCTGGAACGCTGACAATCTCTGCAAGTACTATGTGTAGCTCCAGTTCCACTAAGATATGGCCGCTGCGTCGGCAGTCTTGTATTTTGGGTAGTACAAATAGGGCAGAGACCGCTGCGTCGGTCGCTACCCCTACCAGTTTGTTTGCTTGGATTAACGCCGCCGCGTCGGCCGTCGCCACCTTCTGTAATTGGCCTTCGTGCCTTGCCTTGTTAAGCCTCCATAAAAAACTCAGAACGGCGGCATCTTGCCCCTCCGAAGCAAGTTTGAACATCTCTAGCCAGGATAGAGTGTACCTTCCCTTCGAGGTCACGCGACGGTAAAACTCTCCGCGCTGTCGAGCCATCTACATCCGGGATAGAGTGTCCCTTCCCTCCGGGGTCGCGCGACGGCAGAGCTCCCCGCGCTGTCAAGCCATCTCCATCCGGGATAGAGTGTCCCTTCCCTCCGGGGTCGCGCGACGGTAAAACTCCCCGTGCTGTCGAGCCATCTCCATCCGGGATAGAGTGCCCTTCCCTCTGAGGTCGCGCGACGGTAAAACTCCCCGTGCTGTTGAGCCATCTCCATCCGGGATAGAGTGTCCCTTCCCTCCGGGGTCGCACGACGGTAAGCTCCCCACGGTGTCGAGCCACCTCAAACGCTAAGTGTTTCTGAATAAGGCGTAAAGCGTGGTACCAAGTACTCAGCAACATATTTATTTTTCGATTACTGCATATCGCAAAGGAACGACCGCTCTCAAGCACGCCATCGAGCGCTAATTGTCTTCGGATGGGAGGTGGGGCACGACGTCGTATCCCCATCGATGCCCCCTCCATTATTACAAGATGCAGGCATACTTAGTACAATGGATCAAAAAATCGAAATAACCACGAAGCTATGGTGAAAAGCTCAAACTAATTAGGAGCATTGGGCAAGGCCCGCGAGGAACACCGCAACCTCTGCATCACTCAAGATGCGCACGTCATCGTCCGACCGCTCGGTTTTTGTCAACCCGCGTGAAGCACAGTGCTTGGTGGACTCAGGCCTAGCAGGTGCTGTACCCAGGCGCCCCGCACTCGCCTTCCATCGAAGGCCGTCACCCTACATACCAAATAACAAACATTCACAAGGAGCAAGTGCAAAGTTCGGTAAATCTTCTGGGTTTTCATTAATAACAAATAACTAGCAAGTTACATGAGAGTTACAAAGAAATGTCCGGTCATGTCCGATCACGTAAACCCTAGCAAAAGACGGTCTACTGGGCTAAAGGGCTCGAGCCAACACAACGACAGCCCAAGTACTAAGAAGAAAAAAAAACTAAAACTAAGCAAAACCCCTGCCGCGCTAAAGTAAGCAAAAGACACGAAGCTAGGGGTGAAGCTCACACCTGTGAAGGCCGCCCGCTGGGCGCTCCCGCGGGCAGCCCCCCAGGAGTCTCTTGGGGAACCCGGGACTTCCAGAGCCCGGCAACGTACTTCAGCCCACGCCTGTCCCACACGCACGCCAGGAAAGCCCGGACACTGGCACGGACGTGCGTGCGAGCACCCTCCATCCTCGTCCTTGACGGGAGGGCGAAGTCCGCCGCCTCAAACCTACCTGTGGGGTCGTAGCCAGCCTCGCGCAAGCAGGTGAACGCCAGCTCGACAGAAGCCTGGGCGCAGTCCCGGGCGTGGGCTGGGATCGCCTCCAGCGCGGCCGCACTAAGCGCAGCCACCCAGCACAGCCGAGCGGCTGGTACGCCCTCTTCAGCAACGTGAGGAAGTGGAAGGGAGACCCCAAGTCTAGCGTCAAGTTCGCCAACCCCTGCAATGGCGGACGCCACCAGGACGTCCAGCTCCTGCTGTCGCACAATGGCAGCCTGTCGCTCAGCCCTCGCGGTATGAAGCTCAGCGCGAAGGGAGGCAATCACTTCCTCTGCCTCCGAGAGCTTCTCCTGAGCCCCTGTGGCCTTCTCCTCGGCAACCTTGGCCCGTGCCTTCGCCTCTTGGATACGAGCTTGCCCTCGACCTCGGTGTCGTGCATGTCCAAGAACCGCTCCGTCGCAAGGAAGCTCTACGAAAAAGTGTCTCAGTTAGGATCCACCGATAAAGATGTCAGGCACAAAGGAAAAATCAAGGGCAGATGTTACCTTGATTAGCGCCGACTTAGAGGCGGTTTGCACGTCCGTCGGCGACAACCCGAAGAAAGCGGTCTCAAGGTCTGCGGGGCAAATCCGCCCTGCGAGGTCGTCATAAAGGCCCGTCTCGACCTCAGAGTTGATGAAGTGCCTCGGGAGCAGCCGCCCCCTAATCAACGAGGCATCCGGCGCACCCCCACTATCCGCATCCGCATCCGCACGGGACGCAGACCTCGGCACGGTGCTGCTCCCACCGACTAACAGAGCCGGCCAAGCAGGCTCCAAGCTTGATGTAGACGCTATGGCGATAGCTCTCCCCGGCGTCGCCGGCACGGGCAGCACCTTAGCAGACGCGGCCGTGTATGCCTCGCCACCCCCCTCGAAGCCAAAGTTGAAGCTGCTCGTTGATGACCCGTCCGTCGCCGCCGGAGGGGAGGAGCGACCCCTCTGGACTTCCCACAGCCCAGCGTCCTCATCACTGCTGTTGTCGTACCGGTCCGCACTCGACTCTCGATCAAGTGGGGTCGAAGGCAATGCCGGGACCCCGGCGCGTCCAGAGTGGCGGCTAGGCCACTCCCGCCCGGGGCTCAGGGGACGCTCGCCAACCATCGCGGCGTGGATCACCCGAGCCAGCGAAGACGGGGCTGCCTCGCGAGCACGCTTGGCCGCCACCATGCCCCCGGTCGGCGAAGGCGGGGCGGCCTCGCGAGCGCACTTGGCTGCTACCATGCCCCCAGTGGGCAAGGGGGGTGGCCGAGCGGGCACCGCCTACTTGAAGCACAAACACGCCCGGTTGACCCGTGGCCCCCGAATCATCGCCTTCACGTCCGCCTCCTCGGCGGCCGTGTAGCGCTCGAGTAGCTCCTCCGCAGCGACCGCCACGCTCCGTAACGATTGGTCTGTGAAGTAAATGAGAGACTACATTAAGGTCTTATAAGGGAAGCTTGGTCAAAAGAGAAGTGGACAAAAGGAGTTGGAGAACACTCACACGTGGTCGGGACGTAGCCAGTCAGGGTCCGTAAGCCTTGCGGCAGGTCCGCGTCCGACGGCGCCAAGGACGGCTCCCAGCCCTCTGCCAGTGTCGCAATCCCGAACAAGAGGTACTCTTCCACCAAGTCAAGAACAGCCAGCACGTGAGCCAAGCGCTAAAGCACGATCTTCTGGGCCTCGTCACTCCCATCCAAGGAAGGGGGGACGCCCTCGGAGGTCGGGCGCCTCCTGAGCAAGTGAAACCCGAGCCCTGAACGTGGTAGTAGAACCAGGCGCCCTGCCAATCCGGCCACCTGGCCCTGGTGGCAAACACTGGAAACTCGGCCTTGGTACGCTGCCGATGCAAGGAGAAGCTCACTGTCTCGTACGCTGAAAAAGAATTCTCTGTTGCCTTTACCTTCATCACCAACGCTTGGTGATGCCAAGCGAAGAGCCTCCCAGAGCTGGCCATCCCCATGCTCCGCATCGCCCACTCAAACGCCGCCAGCCTGACGAAGGCGCACGGGTGGAGGTTTGAGACCTCGATGCCGAAGAACTGGAGCACCTCCAGCAGCAAGCCCGCTACCGGAATACGCAATCCAGCGTCAAATTGCGAGGCGAAGACGACGATGCGCCCCAGGCCGGGCACCCCCCCTCACTGCGGTACGAGGAGGAGCCTCGGCACCGTAGGGACCACCGGGCTCGGGGATCTTGCCCTCCGCAGACAGACGCCTGAGAAGCGCCGCCATCTCACCGCGACGGATCCAAAGCCGGAAGGGCTCCTGCGTCCTGCACCCCGGCCGGTCAGACCGCTCGTACACACGGTCAGACCGCCCACTGTTGCGGCTGACTTCGCGCGACTCCGCGCTCAGCCGGTCAGACCGCAAGCCCGGACGGTCAGACCGCCGGACCGTCGCGGGCGACTCCGCGTGACCCCGCGCTCAACCGGTCAGACCGCGTGCCCGGACGGTCAGACCGTCGGACTGTCGCGGCCGACTCCGCGCGACCCCGCGCTCGGCTGGTCAGACCGCGAGCACCCGCGGTTAGACTGCCCGACCCCGCACCCGCAGTCGAATCAGTGGCCGACTCCGCCGCCGGTGACCCTGCACATCCCCGCGGCCAGCCTCGTTAGCTCACGGCGGCGCGGGGTGGCCGGGGCGGCGCGGGGTGGCCGGGGTGGCCGGGGCGGCGCAGAGTGGCCAGAGCGGTGCGGCGTCGCGGCCGGAGAATCGCGGGCGGTGGCGCAGGTGAAGCACAGCAGCGGCGGCGGCGGCGTTGAGGTAGAGAGAGAGGGGAGAGAGAGGAGGAGAGAGAGAGGAGCGGGGCGGGCTTTATAGCCGCCCCGCGGGAAATATCTTGGAGCCAACTCATGTCGACCGGTCAGACCGCCCCTTGAAGGGAGCACCCCTCACCCCGCTGGAGAACCCGGTGAGAGATTTTACTAAAACGGCTGTAACTTTCTCATACGAAGTCCGTTTTGGGTCCATGACCACTCAAATCGAAGCTAACGATGAGGCGCATTCGAAAATTCTACACATGTTTACACCTGTACCCATCTTGACCCTCAAAATTTGGCTTCTAAGTAGGACTTTTCGGCTGTGGAAGTTTTTTCGTTACTTTTTCGGATCTCGCGGTGGGCATATCTCCTTCATCCGGACTCTGATTTGGGTGATTCTTGTTTCCCTGGTTAGCTTGAGTCAAGGACTTGCTTTCCACCTTGATCCTAGCTTCTGCTGAGCACTTTGGTCGAGCTGCCGTTTTCAAAATCTTCGATTTCAGGCCGGGATTTCCACTAGTCGTTTCATCGACTTTCTCGGAATTGGTTCAAACTTTCTGGAGACATAGAGTTCGGCCTCCTGCTCATAGCGGTGAAGACCGTTCGATAATCAGAGTCACCAAACTCCCTCTCCAACACTGCCACTTTCCTGCCGTGGCAAGGAATCTGCAGTTTTTGATACCACGGCGGCAGCCCATCAACCAGCCGTGCTTCATCCGTTTGTACAGACTTTTTCGGGAATCTGCCACTTTCCCGTCCGTACATCCCTGACAAGCTCGGACCACGCGCCGACCCCTCAGGAATCGGTGCGCCGGTTCGGGCGTTCGTCACCCGATCGCCCGAATCGTCGAGGGGCTACTGTTGGGGGAGGGGCCCCGCGCTAGTCCGTTTTTGAAGACTTTTCTGCATCCGCCATCAACGACTAAACTGACACCGTCAAGGGCAGCACTGTGTTCATCACCGTCGAGATCTACGATGATGACGTACGAAGTCTAGAGTAACATCGGCGTCTGTCGCCATCAAGATCTACGTTGACTTCGTCAAAGACCACCCCGACGTCCGTCGCCGCCATGGTCTACGACGACGACGTCAAGGACCACCCCGACGTCCGTCACCATCAAGGTCTACGACGACGTCGGCAAGGACCGCTCGACATGCTTAGGGTTTCCTCCAAAGATGCCAAAGAATATTCTCCAGAGATTCTCTAGAATATTCTCTCAAAATATCTTCTATGCATGGTAAATGGTGACCACGCCCTTGTAAAAGTCCCTCTCGTGTGAGGGCAAAATTGTAATTTCGTATTTCCCATCCTCAAACCCTATAAATACCCCCCAGGGGTAGAGAGGAAGGGGAGGAAAAATCTTGTAACCCTAGCTCAATACTTCAATAGAAGAGCGACTTTCACCTCATCGTACACCAGAGGGGTTTCGCCTCCTCGTACACGGCTCGTGTTTCACCCTGGTGTATGTGTTTCGTTCTTCAGCTCGACGGATGTTCAGAGGGTCATACTCACTCGTACTCCTCGTGCACCATCGACGGTCGTTGTAGCCGTTCGGGGGTGCCACAAGTTACTGTCTAGACTTGTATCTACGATAAGATTGAAAGCTACTATACCAACATTGCAGTACCAAACTGTGACACAATTAAAAATATTCTCGCTACAGTTTGCCACAGTACACAATACTACAGCGTCTGATCAATCTTAGACGTCAATTTCTGATTTAATGGTTTTAAAACTAAGTCAGGGCTGTTACTTAGCTTCACTAAGTTAGAGAATCCCAATCCGTGTATATTGTGGTTGCAGAAAAAAGAATTTATGTCCTGCCTAAACTTAACTAAGCAAAGGATGAGTTTAGAATCGCATCTTTTGCGTTAAGCCGCATGTGCACTGACATGCAGCCCCGTGGTGAACTGGTGATTGGCGCTGCAGAGCAGTGGAAAGGTGCATGAGCCCATAGATAGCGACGAGAAGACGGTAATTCGATTAGGAGTGAATCTGCTCCAGCCTCACCTCTGTCCGCATGACGCTCGTGTCCTCTTCTTTGTCATCAAGCAATGCTCCAGAGATCTCTCATCGGGGGATAATCTATTCACATGTTGCGTATATTTCTTCGCAGTGAAAAGTCTCGAAAACGGTTGGTCACTGGCTTACTTACACTGCGAGTTGCCTAACTGCCGCATCAATCAACTTTCAGGCTTTTTATTCCTTCCTTGCGATGAAATTGCCAGACTTTACTAGCGCAGTGTCCATGCGTTGTAACAGATTCAAAATAAACCAATACGTATTCACCCTGATTTGTTTTATACCACTGAAAATATCTTAGGTTTGACACCAATTTTAGTCATCTTACCTATTCCACCGTACTGAAGTAGTCTCAAAATAATAGAAAAAACATGTCACAAACTTTTCAATCTAGTTTCTTTGCAGCATTGCCATCCAATATAAGGAATCATCATGCAAAAATATATGAGTTCACAACAAAATCACTTAATGTTAAATTTTCTCAATTACATGCAAAGATTTCTTAATAAAATAAATTTCATCAAATCATCGTATTGACGAGGAGAAGTACCATCCAGCAAAATCTTATGAGTTTACAATAAAATCACTAATGTTAAATTTGCTCAATTACATGCAAAGCATAATGACAAGGAGGAGAAGTAAATCTCTTATTTCATTTGGGTATCGAACACGTTCTCCATACTAATCATGTCATCTGATCCACAACCAATTTCGTCTGAAAGAACCTGTGGATAAGAATGTCAAAAGATAAAACTATAAGCTCAACTTGAGGTTACTAGTAGCAATTTAAACTGAACTTACGCTTAAATGGAGGAACATGCCAAAAGAAAAATGTGAGAGAAAGGACCATGAGGGTATAGATGCTCTACAAGTTTCAATCGGATGCCTCTCAGATGAGTTCTTCATAAGCTTGGTGACACGTCTATTTTGCAATATCACAAGTTGCCATTTTTCATAATATGTATCTCGTAGCTTTGTTCTTTGGTAGCTCTGCTACAACAGCATTTAGCCCATGTATATTAAGCATGACAGATGGAACGTCTATAGTACATACACCTCTACTTGAATAATTATAAAACCATTGTGATTGCTTCAAACCCCCTACCAAGGCCAGCTAAATCATTTGACACTCAACCATCTAGATATACCTGAATGAAACATTCTGATTGAGAATGTTTGACATACTTGTACCTACAATTGTGAGTGTCTGAATGTTGAGAATCTGTTCATCGGTGAGTTGTTCTTCAGGACATGAGAATAAGTGTCTACAAAAAGTCATTGCGTTGTAGTGTTGTAAGCCTTTATCTCATCTCAAAGATATATCTTGCATTAGTGCATCCTTGATCCTTGTCGATGTCTGAGATGATAGAAAAAATTTGCAGAACACTTGGAGATAAATAAACGAATAAAGTTAGTACTACATACCTACTTGGTGGCCTCCATAGAACCTTGTGTCTGGTAGCCCAAATGGAAAACCTAGAAATCCAAATCCATTGAGTAGCCTGGTACCTACCCCTACTCATTTCCACAGCCACAACCTTCGCTCAATCTCACCGCGGGGAGTCACAGATCCACCACATGTTGGCATGAGAGGCACAGATCAAGGGGGAGGAATTAGCCTCTCCTATGTAGACCTCTCGGTGGAGGTTGGAGAGGTCACCAATGAGGATTCGAGCAACGAGAGCCGGTGGCGAACACGTCAGAGGCACATAACGACTTGCAACAGCTACGGCAGTGGAGGCCAATGTGACGAGAGGGGACTACGTTGTGGGGGAAAATCTTGACTCCGTCGATAGCGCGGTGCGATGTGTAGCCGGCGGCAAGCCTAGTAAGCACATTAGCACCTCAGGCGATGGTGAGGCAAATCCTAGAGGAGTTGGGAGCTAAATCATGGGACAAGGAAGCGGGCGATGCAGAGAAGTGGTGGGGATGGGAGCACGGCAGCACAGAGGAGAGGTGGAGATGGGGGTGCGGCGACGCAGAGAGAGAAGAGCAAAAATGATGGGAGGGGATGGTCAAGAGTGTAGAGATGGCAGGAGACCAGGAGGATGGAGCCATCAGCTAAGGGGACTGGGCCATAGCTAGGGTTGTGGGGTCTACCTGTTGGTGCAAGGTTTCTATGAGAAATTGGGGGCGAGCTGTAAACAGATAACCACCGACTTAAATCTTATAAGACGCTAAAGACTGGTAGTTATGCGCATCCAGAAACAGACGTTGCTACTGCAAGACAAGAACAAGGATGAGTCGCCTAGGAAGTACAGGAGCAAGGCGTGTTACTACGTTAATTTTAGATGGGGGTGATGGATCACCTGATGGGTGAAGAGCTCTGGCCGAAATTCTTCGAACATCTCGATGTGCAGAGTTGGCTCTAATCGACGTGACAAACAAGTGTTCGGTGGCCTCTTCTAATTTGAGTACTCCTGTTGAGTAATAGCACCAAAAAATTCAGCATGGGTAGGGGAATTGATGGTCGGAATTCAATATCTTCATCAACCACTTTGATATGAATAGATGTGTGAGAACATGTATCATCGATGCAGATCTGGTGTCAGCGAAAATTGCAGGCACCGGTGTGCAACTGTGCATATATTACGATCCACTCATCCGGTCTTGCTGCACTGGAATTTGTCTCTAGGAGCAGGATGCAACCAACCAATTGCATCAAATTGGTAGTATACTAGTACTAGTTTATTGCCACACGACAGAACTATGCCACGACGCAACCAGATAATTTAAAGTGTTCTTGCTTAAAGGCCTCACATATACATGATTCTCGTATCGTGAACTGATTACGGTAATCTCCTTATTTCTATTTTTTATGAATCTCAAGTCTTCTCTGCAGGCTGTTACTTTGACGCCACCAATTGTGATTGCAAAGAAAATTCCTTCTGTTCACATCGAAATCATGACAGCAAAATATGTTCAACTACGAAAATTGAAATGGAAATATATTTGCGGAACGACTGGTATAAGAAGTGGTTGGGTGGGGATGTTTATAGCTGGGAGCCTGGGAGGAGTTGGACCAAACGCGCAATGCGGAATGATTCAGTACAACCGAGGCTGGCACTATGACGAGCCTTCAAAGGTTGCTGCGACCCTGAATAAATAGCCATGCCAAGGGGGCTTATGTTAAGAAGCTTCCGTCGATGGTTACGATATGGTGTCATTTTCACCGAGGAGCATAAATCATCAATGTCTTTTTCGCCATCAGACATTCAGACTTAAGGAGCCGATGATGCAGTCATGCACCGCTCTGGTAGATGGTTATGATGCTTACAGCATGTGCTGTGCTTATAGTATGTACTGGATAATGCGTTACTCTAGTGGGGCTATTTATATCTATTCTTAAGGTGATTTATGCTTACTTAAGATGTATAAGCTATGGTTTTGAATCATTGGATCAGTAGAATCAGTCACCCACACGTCTCCAAGCTAATACGAATACCAAGAAAATAAAATCAAAAATCTTTGGCCTCGACCGACCGACGTTTTTGTCTCGTCGATGTCCAGCGCTTGACATGTGTCCCACTACTCATGACTTCCTAAAAATTAAGCTCATCTCATATAGTGTCTTCTAAAATATATTTTCACGACATATAGACGTCCACGCACTATCTTAACGCTTTAAGATTTATGCACCTGTTTTGTAAACTAACATCTACTTCAGTCATTCTTGATTATACAATCTTTTCCATTTTGCAAAACACACCTCCCACTTCTTCCTTACCTCATTCTTCACCCAATCACAGGTTTTTTGTTCTCACAATCTTCTATGGATAAACTGTTAAAATGATTAATTGTATTTATTCTCAAACTTGGTTGTGATTTAACTTAAAAATTATTAAATGAACATAAACATGCTAAAAATCAAAATTAATGTTCACATAGTGAAAATGACCAAGATTATATTGTCCACTTGAAGAATTGATCATGCACAGAATCAAGATTATATTATCCAAAATCTTACTTTTACAAAGTTCATCAACATGCGTCACGATTACACACTTGAAGAACTGTTTGTATACATGAGTCATCTCTCCCTCTCTCAATCCCTGTTCTCTTTTAAGATTGCACAAATCATAGAAGTACAGACAATAAATATAGTTTTTTCACCATAAAACATGATTTGAAATGAACAAAACAACATGCACGATGAGTACAACTACCATCCATCATTTCCAATCATGATGAGAAGGTGATCGGGCGGTGCGTGCTGTGGAGAAGATGCTCGGGTGCGAAAATGGCAATTTTGCTGTTGTTTTTTCCAAATCGAGGGGCAAAGTGGTAAGTGCATAAGTGCCTATTGCAGGAAGCTGGGTTGGAGCAGCTTCTCCGTGTAGCTCTTTTTGCACATATAAGCTAAAGCAAATATTTGAAGAAGTTGGTGAAAAGCTATGTGTTTGGTTGGTCTTGAACTTTTTTTAATGAAAAGCCCCCTAAAAAATTAACCAAACACCACCTAAGTTGCTTTTTTTTCTTTGTCTTATCTAGCTGTTTCTTTACAGATTTCTTTATCTAGAACGTCTGTAAAGAAACAGATAAGCCGCCATGTGACTTTCTTTTTGAAGACATGCATGGTGCTACGTTATGCAGGGATTTGGTTATGCTTCATTGCTTTTCTACCATATGATAAATGTTTTACGTCATAAGTTTGCTTGTTCAATGTATTTACTTGTCCTCATTTGTCCATTTTACAATGAAGTATGTAATTTAATCTCAGCTGTCCCTTTTACAACAATCTATCTTAGATGGCCACTTGACAATTAATGCTCTCAGTTGTCCTTCATACATCACCTGCTTTCAGATGCGAACCAATAATTACCCATGAATAGATGCATCACTGGAACTGCTCTCTTGCAAGTCAGATTGATTATGGTTTTGTTATAATGTCCTAAGCAAATTTTAGAGGTGTCTTGGTCCTTTCAATTAAGGTTGCATGTAATCTATATAGATTGGTCTTATGTATGCCTCTTGCATGTTGTGCTTTTAGATAAAAAGGAGAACTAACGTGTATGTATAGAAAACTGTTAGGTCACATGTGAGAAAAAATTCCTAGACTTCTCATTTGGGGTTCTTGCCCAACAATTGACTCATTGTCAAGTAGAGCTGCTTTGCTGCATATCAAGATCCAACGTGCAGCCTGCCCCCTTATGGGCTATGCGGGCATGGTGCTGTCCACGACCCAACGGTCGTCTCCAGCAACACCCTCACCTACTACAATCTGGTAATCCCATCTTGCGATTGCCTCTCTTTACGAATTAATGTTGAGTGCTTATTTCGATTGTTGCGCTCTGCAGTGTTGGCAGGAAATTATACATGAAACTAAGTTGAGATGGCCCGTGGTTCATCTGTCGTACGTTCTGATGCTAGGCAATTAACATTCAAGAAAATGGTGTATGAACAGCTTTATAGTCCCCCCTGGCAGATTATCTCGATATAGTTGCTGTTTGGCCTCAATCATGCACTTGTTATGATGAAGACATTCACTGAGAATCCATGTTTTGGACTGCTTATAAGCGCTGAGTACTGGCGCGGGACAACCATCTTGCAATGTAAGTTCCAACTAACTAGCCTGACTTTCTATTCATACAATGGAACTTCTATCCTTACCAAGACTTCATATGCATCTTATTTATGTTTCTTTTTCGATATTTATATATTAATCCCAAGGTTTTCTGTCTCCCTTTTTAAAAAAGAATATTAATTTGAAATATGTAAAGGCTGCAAAGCAAAACATGCAATCAAAATGCCCCTACGGGATTTCTCATGTTTACTGCAAGGAGCCAAACAATGGACCAATGGAGCAGTCTAGCTAGCAGGTTCAAGTTTACTCTTTGATTTATTTAGATTATTTAGTTCTGCTATGGACGATGTGATATATTATTATAGGATACTTGCAGTCAAGATAGTGTTTGTAGCTTTTTGGTCTTTGCACGTAGTGTTCATGCATTACCAAGAAAGTATGGTACATTATTGGAGGATACTTACGATCAGAATCAAGCTTAATTTAGATGGCTCCTGGAGGTGGTTGTACTTTGAACCTCGAAGATTGAATCCTAGGTTTTACATCATATGTGTCTCACCAAGTTGGATTATTCTTTCGGTGATAGATGGTGTACCCCTCGATAGCGAGGTGCCTATGGTGACTTCGCTCGGTGTTTCTAAGAGAAAAGGACAAGAGTTGTTCAATTATACAGGACTATATCAAAATTTAGAGTGATGCGTGTATTGCGATGGAAAATTGCACATCTAATTATTTACTCGAAAAGAATATTAGATGTAATATTCATTTGTTTTGCACTTAGTGCCCATCCATTACCAGGATAGCGCTTAGCAGCATACCGGCAGTTATATTGTCTACACCTGCACCACAATTCCAAACTCTCTGTTACTACATAGCAAAAGTACCTATAGCATTGAATTCAGTGTGGAAAATAAAATGGGAAACTTTTCTAGAGGGTTGGGCATTATGGCGGCCCCATCGATAATGGATGTTCCCAGGGTATAAAAATATTGGCATGTATCGACTACATGGAAATCCACTTCATAGAAATATTATGACGGACTGATGCATAACTGTCAATGTTTGGAATATGAAGTAGCTTAGTGTGCATGTTCTTTTGCCGTGTCAGGTATATCATAATTTTTTTTCCGGTCTTTGCCAAGCTACATATACCGCACCTTGTTTCCCATGACAATGACACGTGAGTCGTGACATGGTCGAGTTGAGGCACGTTCCTTCCATCGGTTTAGGTCTACGTAAACCTGGAGGTAATATGCAATAAATACAAGCTTCGAAATGGATTTTCAATGGCTTCATTCTACCAAATCCTATAGACTCTGCTACTTAGAACATTGATGGACATATTGTAGACCTTTTATGCCGACAACCATACCATGTTCGCCTGAACAATCAAGATAATTGGACCTTCCTTTTGCTAAATATCCTATAATATTTATTTATTATTGTCAATATAGTCTGTTACATGTTCCTTAAAGATGGATGGACGCGGCAATGCGTGCATCTCTGTTCTAGAACTTGGTAATATTAAGTGAGGATTTAATTCATCTTATACTGTTGATGTTTAAATAAAAAAAATATTATATTAATGATTCTCTTTTTCAGGTTCATGAATGAAATAATCCAGAACAAAATACTATTTTTCAATGTTCATGAACCAAAATTTTCCACGTCTGAACAAAATATTGCATATATAATTTCTTTTATTCATACACAAAAATCATGAACAAATCATGTATAAAAATATACTCTCTCATCTCTCTCTAAAATAATCAAGAACAGATCATTAAAACCATAAAAAAATAAAAAAATATAAGCGTAAAATAACCACTAAGGTGTCCGTATGAATCTTGAAACACTTCAGACGATATAGATAATATGTGAACATCCTACACTCTGAGTGAAAAAACAACACATACAGAAGTTCAAGATATATAATGCCACGAGCCTACAATTCATCGTTCCCGGAAACAGCGGCGGGGTCACCCTGCCGGCACCTGCCATTGGCGGCCAGACTCTCCAGCCAGAGCTCGTCGCGGACGGTGGAGTCGGCGTCGTCGTTGCGGTGCCACGCCCAGCGCGCCGTGGTCGCGTTCACCACGCTCAGCCGCCCGTGCCCGAAGCTCGCTTCCCTCATCACCGAGAACCGCGCCAGCTTGTGGTTCTTCTGAAAGCTACGGCCACCACACAAAAGAAGGGTTAAGCAAAGCAAAATACTGCTCATAGAAATCTATCGCTGCGATTGATGAAACAAAGTTCAAATCAAGGCATCTTAAAATGTAACATTGCTTACTCAAATGCAAGCCCTTCTCTGTTGCCGCCATCACCAATGGTAATGTACACCGGCCCACACGGGTTCGCCTCGTTGTTATGTACCCTTGTCTGCAGCAAACATGTCAAGATGTCGATCGTGAGTGTACATCAAAGCTCACGCTGCCACATACTTAACTGAATGATCGATCGTTCGCATTCGGTCCGAGACAAGATTGAGCAACTCACGAAGCGTTCGTAGGCGTGGACGTGGCCGGCGAAGACGACGTCGACGCGTGCCTCGTACAGCAGGCGCTCCATGGCCTTCCTCATGGCCTCGCCCTCGCCCTGGTGCGCCGCGTTGGTGTTGTACCACGGGGCGTGCAGCAGCACGACGAGCCACGGGGTCGCGCGCCGGTCGACCCCGGCGAGGTCGCGCGCCAGCCACCTGTACTGGTCCGAGCTCGAGTTGTAGTCGGCGTACGACCCCAGCATGACGACGTGCACGGCGGCGGCGGCGACGTCGAAGGAGTAGTAGAGGCCGGACGCGGAGCTGCTCTCCTGGTGCGGCATGCGCCACCGCGCGATGTAGGCGGCGAACGGGCTCGGCGAGCTCGGGAACGCCATCGCGGCCTCCACCTCGTGGTTCCCTTCGGTGACCATCCACGGCCGCCGGCTCGCGTGCTTCTGCACGAACCGGCCGAACGAGTCCCACAGCGGCTGCTGGGTGTCGGCGTAGGAGAGGTCGCCGGGCACCAGCAGCACATCGTAGTCAGTCTTGCTCACGTGCGCCAGCGTCGACGCCGTCCACTCGGTCTGTCCAAGGTCCCCTGCAATTTGAACCGTTGATTTCTAGATCGGACGGCCTGCTCAGCATGCCATGGCATGCAGTAATTGGTATTGAATTTCGTACCTGCGAGGGCGAGCTCGATGGGGAGAGCGGCGGGCGGGGTCTTGAGGGTGAACTCGTCGCCGACCATGCCGCACCGGTAGTAGTACACCGTGCCGGGATCAAGCGGCCCGATCTTGACGTGGTGGATCCTGCCGGAGGAGTAGAGGAAGTAGCTGTACGAGGTGTGGTCGCCGGTGGCCGACGCGGTGTAGTTCCCGGAGGCCCTGCCGTACTCCACCACGGACTTCCCGTGCTTGTCGTCCGTGATCCACGACACCCTCATATGGTCCGCCCCGACAAGCGATACATGGACCTAACACACGTATGCCAATCACTTTCCGTCGGCCGGCCATTGGGTGCTCAGAAATAAGTTTGCATTGCAGATCACTGCACCGTGAATATATCCGTACCTGCTGAGGGTGGGAGGCGGGTTTGGTGTGCTCCGTGAGGATGACTCGGCCCGGCGGAGGCCGGACATACTCTGCGGCGGCGGCGGCGGCGGCGGCGGCGGAGACGAGCAGCGTGGCGACGACCAGGAGAACGAAACGCGTCGTCATCTTCTTTGGCCGCATATCCGCGTTCGTGCACGAGTGTCAGTGATGAACTGGGAGGATCGACTCGACATCGTTGTGCATGGACCATATAGTGTCAGGGGTGGCGATAGCCGGCCGGGCGCGCGGTCTCGATGGCGTCAAGGAATGGGACCGGCGTACGTGATGTGATGGACGTGCGTTTTTCTGCAGGCTTTCGCTTGAAGCGTTGTCGTGCAAAGCGGTGCGGTGCTGAATCCTCCACGGCACGCTTTGCTTGGCGGGGACTTCTCTCCGCCCGACCCACCTCGCGTCGCTTGCTTGAAGCGTCTGTCTATGTGGTGCGGTGCGGTGCAGCAATCCCAATCCACCCGGGAGAAAGATTTCACTGGCACAAAAAAGATTATGTAAAATCTCTAGTCACAGATAGCTCATTAAAAAACATCTGTGATATATCTTATGTTTTAAAACACATGTGATATATAAGTCATCACAGACAGTTTTTAAAAATACCGACATACCATTATAAGTGATTTTCTAAAAAAACCATCTACAAATCTGGACCAGTCCATCAGTTCCGTACTGGCCCAACCAGCCCATTATCACACCGCATCGCCTCGAAAAGAACCCTAAGACCCATTCACGCTACCTCCCATCTCTAAATCTAGCCCCTTATCTCGGCTCCTCCGCTTCCATCCACTCCTCAACCACCCCTCTCTTTCCTCCTCAACTGTGCTCCTCTCCCTCCTACTCATCCGCCTCTGGCTAGATCAAGCACAAGCTTGTTGTCTTCAGCAAAGAGCTTGATCTCGCCACCCAAGCCTTGGTCTCAAGATCAGTGCCTCTTTATGGGGGCAACGATTCTGGGGGGTGGCCTCGAAGGGGGACTGATGCGGGCGGCGGAGGAAGACGGATCTAAACTTAGTTCTATGTACTCTCTACCCCATCTCTCTCCCCTCCCAGTGCTCTCTATGCCTAACCCATCCCGACCGGCCACTACAGGCGATGGCAACAGGTATCGGATCTAGGGAAGATGACACGCCGCTGTCAGATCTAGTGGTCCCGACGCTCACGGTCACCGGATTGGGAGGCCCCGGAGCTGACGACCGCGAGATTGACCACGAGGGGCCACGAGGTGCCCGAGATGGCGATGGACGCGATGGTGGACACCATGTGGGGGTTCCACGAGGTCGATGACGGGAAGACAGCTACAAGGCAAGGCTCTACTCACGGATCAGCGATGGCCTCCTCCTCCCTTCTGCCTTATCTCAACCTCACCCTTGCCCTCAACCGTGCCTCTGTCCTCCACCACGCCCCCGTAAGGTGCGATCTTCTCCCCTTCTTTCATGTGGTTGTTATGATTAATTAGGCCAGCAGGGATTCATGTTATTATTTGTTGTTATGATTGCTATTGTGATTCATGTTATTAGGGTTATGTCATGTCTTTTCTATTTTTTTATTACTTGGTTATGTCATGTCTTGTTCAATACATATGTTAATATTATAAATTAGTTAATATTGTACTTAGAACTGTATAATTAATATTTTACAAGAGATCACTAGTGTAGGGTTTTAGACTTGGTTTAAATTTCATGAAACGCAATACCCTTAACACAGCTGAAACCACTTGACCCATTGTAAGATGTTTCTATACCCGCAATTAAAATTTGTAAGATTTATGCAGTTCTATTAACAAAAGGTCGGATGTTTCAACAAGCATCAGAATTGCAAATAAGACGATAGTAAATCGAGGGGTTACCTCCCCCATCCCGAGAAGGAGAAAAAATTTGTTCCAATGGAGAGGTTCGTCCTCTCCTTCACAGGAGGGGTGGTGGTATCTCATTGGATTATCCTCACCTCTCACACGATTCCAATGCTTGTTGGAGCTTCCAGAATTTGATTTGACACAACCAACTGATGTGGTATAAGTTTTGTATATGATGATAGTTTGCTATATTTTAATTATGCCAATGATGAATAAGGCCCATTAATAAACTATGCATGACGGTTTACAAGGGTTCAAGATTCAGGATTCGAGATAAGTTTAAAATTGCATTAACACCAATCATAAACCCTGCACCACTAAACTCTTGTCGACCGATGTGCAATTATTTAAAATGAAAATAATCTAAGGCATCTTCTCAAAATTATGTTGTGTTAATTTGGATGATTAGACTAATGATGATAATAATTTACTATATAATAAGTGTGTGCTTTGCTTTTCTAGTGTGAGGTAATAAGCGACTAAAAATCCTTAAAGCATCCTAGAAAAGCAAGCACACATTATATATATTAAGAACAAGTTAGAATTTGAGACCTATGATATGTATGGATGCATATATTTGAATGCTTAATTTGAATACATTACTCTCTATTTGCATTGTCTGCAAACGTTATAATCTATTATCACATTCAGTCGCTCTACTGTACTCTTTCATGTGAAACCTTGATGGTCAGTTACACTGTTAAAATTTCTCATTAAAAGGGCACACTATAGTGATTGAATGAGAAGATAGATTATAAGTTTTTCTAAATGTGAATGAATTTTGTAGGATGGTTTACAAGGGTGTGATCCAATACTTTGTGAATTAATTCATTTTATACCTTTAAATGTATATGTATATTGTTTGTTGTTATTTTAATTTCTGATGCTAGCTAATAATCGGGAAAATATATTTTTCTATAAAACATCATCATAGGTGGTTCTATAGCCACAAGCACCTATAATAAGAAAAATATTATAGACGGTTTTATAGTCAGAATTGATTGTGATATGATATATATAATAAGAGGTTCTATAATCACCTATGGTGATAGGGGATATAAATACTTGTTTACAGACGGTTTAGTAAACCCTATGTATCGAGATTTTAAAACTGTTTGTAATTGATTTTTTTTAAGTAGTATTTGATATGTGTTTGCTGTGGGTGAGGTGTGGGCTTAGAAATGTTGCCTCGGCCGGACTAGGCCTTCAAAGCGTTACGTGCATGGACCTGTTGGGTGGATGCCTGACCAAGCGAGTCTACCGAGCCTCGGCCCTGGGGCCGAATAGTTTCAGTTCATAGAAGTTGTCTTCGGCCACCATGGGCTCCTCAGGGCCTAAAAGGCACGAATTCGTGGTTCTTCATTAGGCTCAATAGGCTCTGGATTTTTACTGTTTTCATGATGGGCTTTGTTTGTCAGACTGGTCCTTTCCATTTTGTTCTTGGACAACGTTTGGATAAAACATAATTCAGTTCTGCTTCCTTGGGTTTGAGGCCTAATGTAGATCATCATATAGTACATCTTATAAAAAGCATGGTCATATAGTTCTCTAGAGTTCCTTTGACAATAATAACTCGCGAAGTGGTCGGCGTATTTACCCGGCTAAATTGATTAGTTGTTTATATTTTTGAGAAATATTTTCTTAGATATTTTAAATATGCTTATGTGTTTCGAAATTAGTACGTATCAAGGAAATTTTCATCATTGTAAGACGTGTTAGAATTTAAATACCATTTGTAATTATTAGGGTATCAGAGACTTGAAGCTCAAATACGCTTTTATCAAAATCTCCTTTAATTCTAGCTTAAAGTCTAAAGATTTGAATATTGTTGCGATGTATGACTTGAGAGTTGAGGGCCGTGTCTCTGTAGTGATTAGTTGAGTATATATTGGTTGCTAATTATGCAAATTGTACCACTTATTTGGGAAAACATATTAGAAAGGTCCATCTTAAGATGAGATAATCGTTTACATCTTTATTTGTAGCTAGCAAGGCCCCGTATATACATGGCTAGGTTTACTACATAATATCATATTTGGTCTTCCAGTCTTGTGGCTATTTCTCTCTCGTCATCAATTGTCAGTCAATTTTGTTTGCCACTATATTAGCCTTGATATCTCACCCAAAATATAGAAGAAATTTTAGCCAAAAAATACTTCTTATAGAAACATGTTTGAAGTTTTGTAGAAATCTTTCCATCAAATGTATTGCATTGTTAGTCTTCAAAGTACTCTTTTAATAACAAACTTTTTTTATTCGTACCTATATCTCTCTCTCTCTCTCCCCCCTCTCTCTCTCATCTCTTCTGTTGTTCAATGTTGAGAGACAATTAGGCAGTAAGGTTGTCGTAGGTACGAGCCTAGACAGTAGATTTGTGGCACCCCCGGTTGGCTACAGCGACCTCCGGGCGTGCGAGGGGCAAACGAGCGAGAGCGCAAACGCGTGAGACAGTCGACGACGTAAGCCAAACCTCGTATTAGGGCAAGAAATGAGAGCATACAAATGGGGGAAATGGAAAAAGGGATCCCCCTCTCTCCACCCTCTGGGGGGTATTTATAGGGTTTGAGAATGAAAAATGGAAGATTACAATTTTGCCCTCACATGAGAGGGAATTTACAAGGGCATTATGGTCATTTGCCCACTCCTAAGGAATCTTGGGAGAATATTCTCGGGCATCTTTTTAGGAGAATCTTCTTGGATGGCGAGATGGTCCCACGTGCGGGCTCGCCGAAGACAACCCTGACGCGGGGCGCGGACTTGACGGAGACAGCCCCGACGCGGAGCGTGGGCTCGTCGGAGTCAACCCTGACGTGGGGCGCGGACTTGACGGAGACAGCCCCGGCGCGGAGCGTGGGCTCGTTGGAGTCAACCCTGACGAGGGGCGCGGACTTGACGGAGACAGCCCCGGCACGGAGCGTGGGCTCGTCGGAGTCAACCCTGACGAGGGGCGCGGACTTGACGAAGACAGCCCCGGCGCGGGGCATGGGCTCGTCGGAGCTAACCCTGACGCGGGGCGCGGACTTGACGGAGACAGCCCTGACGCGGAGCGTGGGCTCGTCGGAGTCAACCCTGACGCGGGGCGCGGACTTGACGGAGACAGCCCCGACGCGGAGCGTGGGCTCGTCGGAGCTAACCTTGACGCCGGAGGGTGTTGACGAAAATCCTAATGGCGCGGCAGTGACTCTGAATAGTGTCGATTCGGACTAGCGCGGAAAACCTCCCCCAACAGTAGCCCCTTGCCGGTTGGGGCGGTCGGAAAGCACCCGTCCGAGCCGGCACACTAATCCCTAACGGGTTGGTGCGCAGGCCGGATCGACGGCTCTTCGCGAATCACAATTTTCTCCCGAGAAGTGCCCGGCGGGACTCTTCTTTTTTCTTCTTTCTTTTCCTCCTCTTTCCTCTTTCCTTTTTTCCTTCCTTTTTTCTTCCTCTATTTTCTTATTTTTCTTCCTCCCTTTTTTCTTTTTCTTCTTCCTCTATTTTCTTTCTACAGGCACCTTCCTAACCCTAATTGGCCTTGGCCCATTTGAATAGCCGGTTGGGTGGGTGATAAAACCCCCCACCCACTGCCGCCGCCACCCTCCATTCCTCTCTGCTCCCACCGTGCCACCCCCGCCGCTGTAAGCCACCGCCCCCGTGCCTCATCCTCCGCCGGCCCGTGCCGCCGCCGGGAGCCCCCGCCGCCGCTGCTCTAGGGCCGCCGCCTAGGGGCCTCGGCCGCCGCTGCGCTAGGGGCCGGCGCCCGGGGAGCCTCGCCGCCGCCGCCGCGGTAGGGACTGCCGCCGCCCGGGGAGCCTTGGCCACCGCTCGGGGAGCCTCGCCGCTGCCGCCGCGATAGGGGCTACCGCCCAGGGAGCCTCGGCCGCCGCTTGGCGCCGCCCTCGAGCTGCGGCCATCGGCACACATCGCCGGCCACCCGGTCCGTTGCTGCCTGCGGGGCCGGGCCAGCCTTGGGGAGGTGACGCCGCGCCGCCACCACCGCCCGGCCAAGCTCCGACGGGGCCCCACCCCAAGCCTCCGCCGCCGGACCGCCTCGGGGAGAGGCCGAGCCGCCCTCGCCGGACCGCCTCGGGGAGACGCCGCCGCGCTGTTGCCCTCGCCGAACCGCCCCGAGGAGACACCGCCTCGCTGTCGCCCTCGCCGGACTGCCTCGGGGAGATGCCGCCTCGCTGTCGCCCTCGCCGGACTGCCTCGGGGACCTGCCGCCACTGCCGCTTCTTGCCGGACCACCTCGGGGACCTGCTGCCGCCGCCGCTTCTTACTGCTCCGAGCCGGGTGTCGCGCCGCGCCGCTCCCCCTTTGCCGCATCAGAGCCGTTGTCGCCCCTACTCAAGGTGATTGGGGTGAGGGCATCGGGGCGCGTCGCAGCACTGCCATTCCCGTCGGTCGTCAAGCGTAACGGGCCCTTCTCACGGTCCGCTTAGCGTGCGTATAACATGTTTAATTGCGTGTGCTTTATTCTCGATGTAGTATCCTAGGATGTATGAGATGGGCGCGTGCATGTGAGGGGGAATTTTTATTGCATATTGCTATTTCTCCCGGATAAAAAACGCAGCGCGTAGACCATGGACTGTGATACGCTTTCTTTTTGTCGCATGAGCTGGACTGCTACTGCATTTTTTGTTTATTATGTATAAGATGGACTGCTACTGCATTTTTTGTTTATTATGTATAAGATGGACTGCTACTGCATTTTTCGTTTACTATGCATGAGGTGGACCCGGTGTAGGCGCCGGCTGATGCGACTGTTTCTTTTGTATGTGTGTTTCTGCCAAATTGAACTGCCGTAGTCCCTTGCCATGTGGTTCATGCATAAATACGTCGCACGTCGCGACATGCTAGTAGTTGTTTCCGGTGCCGGGTGTGACGTGTTTCGCGGGACGATTTCTTGTTCCCATGTCTGTTCGCTTTCTCTGGCAGGGACTTAACAGGTTCAATAGCTTTTGCCTCCTTCTAGCTTGCAGTCATCGGAACTGACCGGCGAGGAGATAGCGATGGGACCCGTCGTAGCGACCGCATCGCATCGACCGTGGTCCCATTTGCTCAAGACAGCGGGGCTCACTGTATCAGCTGTAGCCCTGCCTGGCGCGGACGGCCTTCGAGGTCTTCACCACGGGAGCAGCAGAGGAGCAGACGTGATAGGGATGGCCCTCCTTGCTGAGGTTGCAGCACGACCAGGCATTGCAGGCTCCGCCGTGATGGAGCGCCAAGGTCAACGCCACGACAGAGTTGCCATGACGGAGCGCCAAGGTCGACGACGCAATGGAGATGCCTTGACGGAGCGCCGCGATTGCCGCTCGCATCCCGGTTGCCCGCTTCGCCACCCCGCTCCCCCACCGTCCTTGCGACATTGTAAGGGAGCGCCGGTGCGTGACGCTGTTGCACGCCGTGGGTCGCGGGGACAGCGTCAGAGCACTACGCTGGACGCTGCGTTGGACAACGTGACGGAGACGCCACGACAGAGCGACGAGGTCGACGACGCGACGGAAATGCCTTGACGGAGTGCCGCGATCGCCGCTCGCACCCTGGTTGCCCGCCTCGCCACCCCACACCCCCACCGTCCTTGCGACGTTGTAAGGGAGCGCCGGTGCGTGATGCTGTTGCACGCCGTGGGTCACGGGGACGGCGTCAGAGCACTACGCTGGACGCTGCGTTGGACGCTGCGACGGGGTACTTGGGTGGCGTAGCTCCTTGCACCACGACGGAGCACCGCGGTCGACGTCGCGATGGAGCGCCACGCTGGACGCCACGTTGGACGACGTGACGGAGACGCCACGACGGAGCGACGAGGTCGATGACGCGACGGAGACACCTCGACGGAGCACCGCGGTCGCCGCTCGCACCCCGGTTGCCTGCCTCGCCACCCCGCTCCCCCACCGTCCTTGCGACGCTGTAAGGGAGCGCTGGTGCGTGACGTTGTTGCACGCCGTGGGTCGCGGGGACGGCGTCAGAGCACTACGCTGGACGCTGCGTTGGACGCTGCGATGGGGTACTTGGGTGGCATAGCTCCTTGCACCACGACGGAGTACCGCGGTCGACGTCGCGATGGAGCGCCACGCTGGACGCCGTGTTGGACGACGTGACGGAGACGCCACGACGGAGCGACGAGGTCGATGACGCGGCGGAGACACCTTGACGGAGCACCGCGGTCGCCGCTCGCACCCCGGTTGCCTGCCTCGCCACCCCGCTCCCCCACCGTCCTTGCGACGTTGTAAGGGAGCGCTGGTGCGTGACGCTGTTGCACGCCGTGGGTCGCGGGGACGGCGTCAGAGCACTACGCTGGACGCTGCGTTGGGCAACGTGACGGAGACACCACGACAAAGCGACGAGGTCGACGACACGACGGAGATGCCTCGATGGAGCACCGCGGTCGCCGCTCGCACCCCGGTTGCCTGCCTCGCCACCCCGCTCCCCCACCGTCCTTGCGACACTGTAAGGGAGCGCTGGTGCGTGACGCTGTTGCACGCCGTGGGTCGCGGGGACGGCGTCGGAGCACTACGCTAGACGCCGCGTTGGACGCCGCGACGGGGTACTTGTGTGGCGTAGCTCTTTGCGCCACGACGGAGCACCGCGGTCGACGCCGCGACGGAGACTTGGTTGGCATAGCCCCGTACGCCAGGATGAAGCGACACGGTTGACGCCGCGACGGAGACTTGGGTGGCGTAGCCCCTTGCGCCAGGATGGAGCGACGCGGTAGACGTCGCGACGGAGCACCACACTGGATGCCGCGTTGGACGCCGTGACAGGGATGCCACGATGGGGCACGCGTAGGGTGCGTAGCGCACCTGCAGGGGTGCGCTCAGGGTGAGCGCGGGGTGCGCATGGAGCCTCCCGCAGGTGCACGCGCGGGGTGCGCAGGGCGTCCTGCAGGGGTGCGCACAGGGACGATACATAGCCATGCGCCGGGGAGGTGGTGCATGGAGTGAAGGTTGTTCCGACACTGTGACGGAGATGTTGCTCAACACCGCGGTGAGGGGATGTTCTACGCCATGCAGAGCGTGCTCTACCCCGCGTCGGAGTGAAGGTTGTCCCGACACGGCGACGGAGACGTCGCCTAAGACGGGACAATAGCGCACGTCGCCCCGGTCGACGGGTCA
The DNA here is from genome assembly GCA_019208055.1 of Stipa capillata. Taxonomy (NCBI): domain Eukaryota; kingdom Viridiplantae; phylum Streptophyta; class Magnoliopsida; order Poales; family Poaceae; genus Stipa; species Stipa capillata. Next base: position 156,604 of record JAGXJF010003915.1, on the reverse strand, counting down.
TATCGCGGCTCTTCGTCCTTAGGAGAGAACCTCAGCGCCCATCTACGTCGGCGGAGCATGTCAACGCTGAGGAGCATGTCGACCTTAGCGAAGTATGTCGAAGCCAGACGAGGCATGTCCGTGTCGGCGGGGTATGTCGGTGCCGAGGAGCATGTCTATGCCGGACGGAAGACGCCGATGCTGGGCAGAGTGTCAACGCCGCGCGAGGCCTATTGACACCATGCAAGACATGTCGATGTCGAGCAGAGTGATGACGCCTGGCAGCTTGGCTTTGTTTCTGGGGGAGCCCCTTGTCCAGGTGGTGCCGAGCGCGGAAGGTGTCGAGGCACACACGGACCGTGCCCGGGGAGGGCGTTGAGGCGCATGTGGTACTTTGCCCGCGGATGGTGTTGGAGCGTGCTGCGGTAGCTTGCCGAGGCGTCTGTGGTGTCGCCTGCAAGGTGTGTGCCCTTTTTGCGTGAATTTTGACGCGGCGTGCTCCGGTGGGATTATTAGGCCATCGTGTCGGAGGAGATAGTGTGTTGCGAGGTGTGCAGTACCCTGCCTCCCAACGAAAAAACCTAGCGCTCGAGGACATGGCTGAGAGCGCTTGTGGCCTTCCGCAACCACAAACTTTCAAGGCCTGATGGCGTAGCAAGGAGGGCATTGATGTTTCCTCTGACATGGACACTTCATGTGTGACAGGGACCAACAATTAGCGTGCGATGGCCACAGTCATTTAGTGTATGATAACAACAACATGTGACACTCGATGGTGGCAAACACTTGGTCACTCGATGGTGACAAACACATGACGCTCGGACGTCGCGGGAGCTTATCGTCGCACGACCCCGGAGGGAAGGGATACTCTATCCTGGACGGAGATGGCTCGGACGTCGCGGGGAGCTTATCGTCGCACGACCCCGGAGGGAAGGGACACTATCCCGGACGGAGATGGCTCGGACGTCGCGGGGAGCTTATCGTCGCACGACCTCGGAGGGAAGGGACACTATCCCGGACGGAGATGGCTCGGATGTCACGGGGAGCTTATCGTCGCACGACCCCGGAGGGAAGGGACACTCTATCCCAGACGGAGATGGCTCGACATCGCGGGGAGCTATTCGTCGCACGACCCCGGAGGGAAGGGATACTCTATCCCGGACGGAGATGGCTCGGACGTCGCGGGGAGCTTATCGTCGCACGACCCCGGAGGGAAGGGACACTATCCCGGACGGAGATGGCTCCGACGTCGCGGGGAGCTTATCGTCGCACGACCTCGGAGGGAAGGGACACTCTATCCCGGACGGAGATGGCTCGGACGTCGCGGGGAGCTTATCGTCACACGACCCCGGAGGGAAGGGACACTCTATCCCGAACGGAGATGATTGAAACCTGTCACAGGGGGGCTTGATGCCATGTCAATGCGTTAAGCCCTTTGCTGAGACAGGGTTGTCTACACTTGTGGACGAAGCGTGGTGACGCTAATATAAATGTCTGCTCCTGACATGCTTGGTCGAAGCGGCCCGGACGATGCGGACGTGCGCGTGAATGACGTAGATGATGATCCCGTGCGGTGTCGACCACAATAGGAGCAAAGGACGTAGTCCGAAGTGGCAGACGCTTACCAGGACGATGAGGTCGCGTGATGTCACCGAGGGCGAGCGCATGGGGCGTGGGTGATGTTGACGAGCCCTTGATGTCGCCGAGGGCGGGCGTGGAGGATGCCAAGCCCGAGAGCGTGGACGAGGGCGACGTCGATGGCGAGTGCGGCGAGGCGGACGCGTGTGGCACACGAGTGCGGTGCAGCGAACGAACGCGGCGGATGAGCACGGCGGAAGACCGCGTCGCGGTAGACGCGAGCGGCGGATGACCCCGTCGCGGCGGATGCGCGCGGCGGATGACCCCGTCGCGGCGGACGAGCGCGGCGTGGCGGACGCGCGCAGGACGACCTCTTCGCAGCGGAAGCTAGCGGCGGATGAGCGCAGCGGATGAACTCGTCGTGGCAGACGCGTGCGGCGGATGCGCGCGGTGGATGGCCCTATCACGGCGGACGAGCGCGGCACGGTGGACGCGCGCGGCGGATGAGCGTGGCGGACGACGTCATCGCAGCAGACGTGTGCGGCGAACGCGCGCGGCGGACGGCCTCATTGCGGCGGACGTGTGCGGCGAACGCGCGCGGCGGACGACCTCGTCGCGGCGGATGCATGCGGCGGACGAGCGCGGCACAGCAGACGCGCGTGGCGGATGACCTCTTCGCGGCGGACGAGCGCGGCGGACGACCTCATCGCGGCGGACGCATGCGGCGGACGAGCGCGGCCCGGCGGACGCACGCGGCGGATGAGCGTGGCGGACGACGTCATCCCGGCGGACGTGTGCGGCGAACGCGCGCGGCGGACGACCTCGTCGCGGTGGATGTGTGCGGCGAACGCGCGCGGCGGACGACCTCGTCGCGGCAGACGCATGCGGCGGACGAGCGCGGCACAGCAGACGCGCGTGGAGGATGACCTCTTCGCGGCGGATGCGTGCGGCGGACGAGCGCGGCACAGCAGACGCGCGTGGCGGATGACCTCTTCGCGGCGGACGCGTGCGGCGGACCAGCGCGGCACGGCGGATGCGCGTGGCGGATGACCTCGTCATGGCAGACCCGTGCGACGGATGCGCGCGGTGGATGGCCCCGTCGCGGCAGACGAGCGCGGCACGGCGGACGCGCGCGGCGGATGAGCGTGGCGGACGACGTCATCGCGGCGGACGTGTGCGGCGAACGCGCGCGGCGTACGACCTCGTCGCGGCGGACGCATGCGGCAGACGAGCGCGGCACAGCAGACGCGCGTGGCGGATGACCTCTTCACGGTGGACGCGTGCGGCGGACGAGCGCAGCGGACGACCTTGTCGCGGCGGATAAGCGCGGCGCGGCGGACGATGGCGATGCCAACGACAAGCCCCTGATGTCATCGAGGACGGGCACGGAGGATGCCAAATCCGAGAGCGTGGACGAGGGTGATGTCGATGACAAGCCCCTGGTGTCGCCGTCACGCAACATTTGGCTTAATTACAGCGTCTCCCTGAGCTCATTAGCTTCGCACCCCAGGGTTTTGGCCTCCGTTTCGATGCGTGCTTCAGAGTTTGCCACATTGATCATGGCCGCGGGGAGTCCAGCAGCCCGGACATCGGCTGATGAGTCATCGGCTCGGAGGTTAGCGGCCGACGGGTCGTTGACACGGGCGCCGCTAAGCTCCATGGTGACGACCATGTTGTTCGTCCTGGCTCGACGCGTCGGGTTTGGTGCGCGGGGGACGATCGTCCTCCGCGCTCTTTCTCTTCGGCGCCATGGCTTTTCACTCGCGTCCCCACGGACAGCGCCAACTGTCGTAGGTACGAGCCTAGACAGTAGATTTGTGGCACCCCCGGTTGGCTACAGCGACCTCCGGGCGTGCGAGGGGCAAACGAGCGAGAGCGCAAACGCGTGAGACAGTCGACGACGTAAGCCAAACCTCGTATTAGGGCAAGAAATGAGAGCGTACAAATGGGGGAATGGAAAAAGGAATCCCCCTCTCTCCACCCTCTGGGGGGTATTTATAGGGTTTGAGAATGAAAAATGGAAGATTACAATTTTACCCTCACATGAGAGGGAATTTACAAGGGCATTATGGTCATTTGCCCACTCCTAAGGAATCTTGGGAGAATATTCCCGGGCATCTTTTTAGGAGAATCTTCTTGGATGGTGAGATGGTCCCACGTGCGGGCTCGCCGAAGACAACCCTGACGCAGGGCGCGGACTTGACAGAGACAGCCCCGACGCGGAGCGTGGGCTCGTCGGAGTCAACCCTGACGCGGGGCGCGGACTTGACGGAGACAGCCCCGGCGCCGAGCGTGGGCTCGTCGGAGTCAACCCTGACGAGGGGCGCGGACTTGACGGAGACAGCCCCGGCGCGGGGCGTGGGCTCGTCGGAGCTAACCCTGACGCGGGGCGCGGACTTGACGGAGACAGCCCTGACGCGGAGCGTGGGCTCGTCGGAGTCAACCCTGACGCGGGGCGCGGACTTGACGGAGACAGCCCCGACGCGGAGCGTGGGCTCGTCGGAGCTAACCGTGACGCCGGAGGGTGTTGACGAAAATCCTAATGGCGCGGCAGTGACTCTGAACAGTGTCGATTCGGACTAGCGCGGAAAACCTCCCCCAACAAAGGTGAGGACCTAGTGTGGACAGTAAAATTGACAGCATCGAGATCCACAGTCCGTCATGTAAAACCATACATTTCCATACTAACCTCTAGCTTTCTCTTTTTCACTCCTCACACGTCTATCTTTCCACAAATCATTTTTTAGAGTTTTAACCTAAACCTTGTATTATCGTCCTTCATTCGCCTCGTCATTGGTCATATTATAGTTACACTATCGAATTAGTGCAATTTCATGTTTTTAGATGCTTCCACGCATGCTTGGCTTACTTGCCTCTGTGGTGTACTCATCTCGTCGATGAAAATGATGAAGCAAACATCATTGTTGTCCTCAAGACTACTTTTGACTAAAGCTATCATATTAGTGCATTAGAGTGACCCAAATGGCCATGATACGAAGCTCCTTCATGAAAATCTAAATCTTAGTGGTTACTTTACTTTCTCTTGATCAAACTACTCTAGCTCCTCAAAAACCGTCTCTGGAGGCATTATCACCGCTAGCCTCGCCTAGCTACATCTCACAACCATCAATAATTTGTTTGGCAAACCTCCTTTGAAGTGTGATCTCTTGTTACCTTGCTATCATGTCATGACTTACCTCATGAAGATGATGATAACGTGTTCATGAACATATATTTATTATAAATTGCTAAAAAAAAATTCTCTCTTAGTCATTCTCATCATAGCTTGTCCTTTCTGACTACGTCCTTTCTGATCACTGCTTCTGTGGCCGTGGCCGCATCCATGATGTTACACCACGCTGCACCCGCTTGTGCCCTTTAGACAATCCATCTGGCCGATCTGACTGTGTGCCCGAAGAGGTTGTTGAAATTACGTCGTCTTCAAATCGACTATACGCGCCTATTCCCCCCGACTGTCCGAGCCACCTGCCTGACTGACCTGGCCGGGTTGGTCTCGCCTCGTTTGTCGCCATCGCCACCGAACGGTCCAGGCCATGTGACCGTAGTGTCCGAAACCATCGATCACTGCCATGCTCCACGTCACGCCTTGTCCACCCTCGCACACCACGTGCGTTGCTGACGCCTTGTGAACCAGCATCCTCACACCTCCATCAAGATCTTCCGCACCGCTTAAAGATCCAATCCAACCTCAAGTTCTCATACCACTTGTTACAAAATTGGCCCCCCTAGACGTGATGTCATGGGCTAATCTCCCGAGATGTGCAGCCATTGGATCTATCAAGGTAAACATGCAAGATCAAGAAAGTCTGAAGGCACAATGTTCAATGACGAGGTTCAGCCCAAGCTTACATCCCCGGGAGCCTTTCTTGGGCGCTCTGCTCCTCATATTATTGCAACAAGATCCATTTAGAACAAGGCCTCCGGACTAAGCCATCTACACATCCACTAATATGAGCTTCTTGAAGTTATCGATCCTGTCGAATTCACCAGATGGTCTGACCACCCGACCTTACCGGTTTGACTGCTTAACTTCGGTCAACACGCCTTGTACCACCACCACGACTTCTGACCCTGGGCAGTTTGAATGCTCCTCCTAAGCGGTCTGACTGCCACCTACGAATCCGTCAGTATTTGTTGAATCACATCGCCTCAGGTCCTAGCCTGATCTCCATTACTGGCGGTCTAACCTCCCTTCCGGCCAGTCTGACCTCCTTTGCAAGTGGTCTAACCTCCCCTAGAACTCAGTCTGACCTCCTCCTGCTGCTCCTTTGATTCCTTTTGCTCGAGTTACAACGGGTGGTGCCCTCCCATCATATTATATAGAGCCTAGGAGTACTAGAGTCCGACTCTAAGAACTACCATACTCCAACCTAGACATGAATTAGTGTCTATTCTTAACTCTAATTCATCTCAAATTCCAATACGTAAACTTATTGTTACACATATTCGACTCGAACTCCACAAAGACTAACCTAGAATTTCCATATGAAACGGGAGCATGCCATCTTTTTACCGACCAAAATTTAAGTAGAATCTCGAGTACTGAGAAGCGCCAATGTGAGAACGGGGCACATGCACCCAGTATGTTCAAAAATTCTAAAAAAAATCATACATGTATATTATGGAATGAAGTTGTCGGTTTACTGATCCGGCAATAATGAATATGGGGCAGCGTACGCACAGCAGATCTAGATGGGTGCACACGGGAGATAAAGTTTAGACAGGTTCAGGCCCTCGAGAAGAGGTAATACCCTACGTCCTGTGTTTGGTGGATTGTATTGATCGTATCCCGTATGAGGGTATGTGTCTATGCCTATGCTCAGAGCGTTCTTGTGCTCTAGCTTGCTCTTGATCGTCTCTAAACCTGTGTCGATCCAAGGATCCCTACTCGGCCTTATATAGACGACCGGGGGAAGGGTTACAGGAGTCCGGATCGGCTTACAGATATGTTTTCTAATCGGTTACAACTGATACCCGGGTATGCCAGGCAGGTATTAGTCCATGTCTTGTACTCCAAGTCGATGAGGCGCCCACGTGTAGAAGTCGGACTCCGAGTAGTCGGCCTGGCCCACCCTACACCCGGATGGCCAGCTTTGTCCTCCTTGACGATACCCGGGTGCCATGTCATCGTCAGTAGCCCCCCGAGTCCTTCACGATCTGGCTGCTGTCTGCCTTCTCCTCTGAGTAAGTCTCCCGAGTCGTATCCGCATGTACACGCCTTCTGGTCGCTTGCAGGGAGATTGTGAGGGACTCTCAAAGCTTTTGTAGGACAGAAAATAATAAGCCGAGTAATATTCACCCATAGGGCAGGAATATCATCGCAGGTGAGCTAATAACAGGTAAGTCCTGGTGGTGTCCAGTCATTTCCAGCGGATGGAGACCGGGTAATAGCCCAGCGGGAGGCATACTATGAATCCCGACTGAATTCTCGAGTGATACCTGATTTCCTGAGTGGCTCGGGTCCAGCTAGTGTCCCCCTGGGGGAATACCCTCGGAATTCGCGTCAGAACCAGAACACATGCTATAGCGCTTCGGTCCCGAGTCGTTCGGTGTCCGACTAGTGGCCCACTGGAGGCGCACTACAGCCGCCCTTCACTCGGGTGTATTCAAGTAGTCGTGGACCCTTGGAGGTCAACCATTGAAACCCTTCAAACTGTAGCGCTTCGGTCTAGAGTTGCTCGGTATCCGACTAGCGGCCCGATGGAGGCGCGCTACAGCTGCTTTTTATTTGGGTGCATCCCCCGAGCCTCCACTCAGTTCAAGGAGCCAAGTGGAGGGTCTTGATGATTCTTCCCACCTTCAACCGACTCGGCCAGCGCAAGGCCGAGTGGGATAACCTGGAGGGCACCCTCCACGCGATACAGGAGCAAGTGATCGCGAAGGAAACCCCGCTTGAGTCTGATGGAGGAGGTCCAGTCTGCGGTGAACACCATTGCTGATGGCGTTGTCCTGTAAAGGCAAGCAGCAAACACGTGAACCGCTCTATATACATGTGAAGTACTCGGGAAGGCCGAGTGCAACTTGGTTATGTATGTTTTGGTTAACTTGTTATGTGTTTATTAACCCCTTCTTTCGTAAAAATTCGTTCGTGTGTAAGTTAGCCCTTTGTGTGTGCTCTTGCCGACCCGTCGTAGCCCCCATTGCGTAGAGATTAGCCGTGGGCTGTTTCCCATGTAGCACGGGGTTGTGGCGTAGACCGGCGATCGAAGACGAAGAGTTAACGCCAAGCGTTTTACACAGTACTAAAATAATTGTTGAAAGAGAAGAGACCGAGTGCGCCTGGGCGCACCCGGTGTGGTGTAGCTCCCGAGTGTCTGCTATGTATAGCCGTGAGCGTGCATAGTAGGTAAGTCGGGAAACCCGAGGAGTTACTCGGATGGAACAAGTAAAATGTTTTTATTCATTCGTTCATGCTTAAAGTATGGAAGTACAATGCTTAAGCATAAAAGCGACTTAGCTGTTTAATGTTCCAGGCGTTGGCGACGAGGTTGCCGTCCTTATCCTTCAGCCGGTAAGCCCCCTGGCGTAGTACTTCAGCGACAGTGTACGGGCCTTCCTACGGTGGAGAGAGCTTGTTCTTGCCCTTGTTGGACTGGACTCGGCACAGGACCAAGTCACCAACGTCGAAAGCGCGCCCGCATATGTGGCGGCGGTTGTTGTTGTTCGCCGGCACATTCGAGTCAGCCACGAAGGCCTCCCGAGGAGGATTGCGGCTTCCTGAACTCTCGAAGCCGTCCGAGTCGTAGTCGTGGATGGGCAGAAGGGACTCCATCGGGCCGACCAGTCGGGATCCCTGCTCGACGGGTGAAGACCCGTGCTCAAACGAGAGATCCAACTTTGGCATGACCTCGTCCTTGGAGGTGGCCGCCGAAATAATCGACTCAGACGAGAGTCCGAGCGAAGAAGACGGTGAAGCCTCCGCCGACTGGCTGGGGGCCGAGTCGCAGGGATGAAGTTTGCCGAGTTTGTTGGCGATGAAGTCCAGGTTTCTGACCCGGAAGACCTGTCCTGGATCGGCGACAGAATCTTGGAGGCCAAAGCTCATGATCAGCCCCGGAGCGAAGTCACCGTTGTCGTTGAAGAAACACATCTGGATCTGTTCAGATGGATCTATGCACACAGCCCCTACCTGGCGCGCCAACTGTCGGTTTACTGATCCGGCAATAATGAATATGGGGCAGCGTACGCACAGCAGATCTAGATGAGTGCACACGGGAGACAAAGTTTAGACAGGTTCAGGCCCTCGAGAAGAGATAATACCCTACGTCCTGTGTTTGGTGGATTGTATTGATCGTATCCCGTATGAGGGTATGTGTCTATGCCTATGCTCAGAGCGTTCTTGTGCTCTAGCTTGCTCTTGATTGTCTCTAAGCCCGTGTCGATCCAAGGATCCCTACCCGGCCTTATATAGACGACCAGGGGTAGAGTTACAGGAGTCCGGATCGGCTTATAGATATGTTTCCTAATCGGTTACAACTGATACCCGGGTATGCCGAGCAGGTATTAGTCCATGTCTTGTACTCCAAGTCGATGAGGCGCCTGTTTACAACATAATTTGGCTTGAGGATTTATTTGGTTGGCCAAATTAAGTATTAGGTTTTGCTGGAAGTTGGTCTAATGAAACTAACAGTATGGATGCAGCATTCACTCTTAAATGCAGGATTGATACAGCCGAGTGGCTTGGACGCTCGCGGTATCTTTGGTGCCGAGTGCTCGCAGCGTTTCCGAGTGCTCCTGAGTGCTCGTCGCATCCCGGAGATACGAAGTGCTCGTAGAAATTATTGAAGACCCGAGCAGTCGGAGGTGTCCCCGAGCGCCAACGTCCCGAGTACTACGTCATCAAGTCACGAGCGGTACTTCTGGACATTCAAACAGTGGCGACCCCGAGCCCTCACGACCCCGAGCACTCGCGGCCCCGAGCGCCATCGACCCCGAACACTCGCGGCCCTGAGCAATATCGACCCCGAGTACTGGTGACCCCGAGTGGACGAGTCCCGAGAAGCTCCCAAGTCCCGAGGAGTTTTTCCCCGAGTACTCAACCGACTCCCGAGCAGTACAAGTTCATCCCCGAGCAGTACAAGTTCATCCCCGAGCAGTCCGAGTTCGTCCCCGAGTACTCGCAAAGGATCATCTTCAACAAGTTCGAGTCACGGCGCTACTCTTTAAGACTTACCCGACGCCAGAGACTTCAACTTGAGACGCAAGAAACACAGTGTGGCAATCAAGGAGAGTCTCACAGGACTTGGAAGTCAATCCGGTTTGTTTGGAAAGGATATCTCGTGCGCCAAAAGGAGTCCGGATGACGGCATTCGAGGCAGTCCGATTTGGAAGGCTATCTCGGTTTATATGGAAAGTCACATGTACGGTAGAATCCAGATCCTTTAAGTAAGGAAAGAGATATATTTGTAATCAGTTAGGATTAGGAGTCCAAATCTCCTACGGGAAGACCAGCCGCCCTATAAATATGTAAAGGGTGACGGCCGATTGAATCATCCAACAATCGATCAAATCAATCTTTTATCTTTTATCTTTTACTTAGCAGTAGATCTTTGCTGTTTTGCGCCGGAAAACAGTCGTTTCTTCTTCACGTAAGTAAGAAGATCTTTGTTGCTTTGCTCGGAAAGCAATCGCCCGTCGTACGCGTAAGTACGATAGTTATCCTTTGTTGCTTTGCTCGAAAAGCATCCGTTTATCGCACACGTAAGTGCGGTTGGTGACTCCCATTACCTAGGTTTTTCACGGATCCAATTTCGTGCAAACACAATTGGCGACTCCGCTGGGGAAGAGAAGAGAAGTCTACACAATGAATCCCTGACTCCAAAGACGGAAGCATTGTCAACCCGGAGAACATCATCGCCGTTACACTCGACGACCTATCCGAAGATGAACGGCGGGAGATCGAACAACAACTCGAAGAGGAGCAGGCGGAACGACTCCGGCAAAAGTTGGCCGGCTACCAGAAGACGAGGAACGGCGTCATCAAAAAGGTAGTCGTGCCGAGTCCACTTCCTGCGCCCAAACCCGAGGTGAGCAAACCGACTTGTCCTGATGAAATAGCTCATTTAATTGACGTGTCAGTAGCTAGCAAATATGGCACCGAGATGGACAAATCGGCGCAATTGTTCGCTCGAGTAGTGAATAGCCGATTTGACGAGTTGAAAGAGCAACTCGCTAAAGACTTACAGAGTAGTCTGCCGGGTCAGGTTAGATCCACAGCCTTGCAAGTTCACAATGAGCATCGGAATAAACAGCCGATGTACCCTGACCATGACCGAGTCGATCATCGGACAGAAGTCGCCCCCGTGATCACGACTTCTGTCAATCCGACTTCGGCGCCTCAGAGTTCTTCCAATAACGACCGAAGTCTGAGCCTTGGCGCGAACATCCCACAACCATACTATCAAACAGTCGCGCACAACACACCACCTATCCCACCTCTCGGTACCGGAGTCCCCCATGGGCCGGTCCCAGAGACGTATTTTAACTCACCACAAGTCCAACCCGAGTTACCACAGCCGACTTCACGTACCCCGCTAGCCGATATGACCTTCAAGGATCAACTCGCCGGAGTTCTCAGGGAACTCGGCGTAATACCTAAGGATGGATCTCGTGGTTACCTAAAGCCATACCCCGAGTGTTACGACACGATGCCATACCCCCGCGGGTTCAGAATCCTTGATTTTGTCAAATTCACAGGGGAGGACAACAGGTCGACTTTTGAGCATATAGGGCAATTCTTGGCGCAAAGTAGCGAAGTCGGCATGTCAGATATCTATAGAATAAAGCTCTTTCCCTTGTCATTGTCGGGTACTGCCTTCACGTGGTTCACCTCACTTGCTCCTAGGTCTATTACGTCTTGGGCACAACTAGAACGACAGTTCCACGACTACTTTTACGGTGGTGAGACCGAGCTCAGACTCTCGGACTGACGATGGTTAGACAAAAGTACAATGAGCCGGTTTGTGATTACATTAGAAGATTCAGGGAGGTTAAGAACAGGTGCTTTAGCTTAAATATAAACGAGAAAGATCTTGCCGACCTCGCTTTTACAGGTTTGCTCGCCCATATTAAGGACAGACTAGAGGGCCAAGAATTCCTAAGCATTAGCCAAGTCGCTCAACGGGCTGTAGCACAGGAGAACCGCGCTAAGGAGGTCAAAATATATAGCCGGTTCGGGGACGCTAAGGGCAAAGCCAAAGAGAAGTCGGCAATCAATGTTATAACCTACGAGGACAGCTCGGACAGTGAGGACGACGCTGACATATGCATTGCCGAGTGGGTTCATGCGCCCAAGTCAAAACCCTTTGCTTGTCCAGCCCTCAGGCCTACACCCACTCGGAAAGAGGAGATTCGGTACACTTTCGATATTAGCAAATGCGACAGGATTTTCGATATGCTCCTGCAGGAAATATGATTAGAGTAAGGGAAGGGCACGTATTCCCATCGGCGGACGAATTGGGCAAAAGAGCATATTGTAAGTGGCATAACTCTTTTTCTCACGCTACTAATGATTGCAATGTGTTTCGTCGACAGGTGCAATCGGTCATTAATGACGGACGATTGATATTTGCTCAGAGCACCAAGATGAAACTTGACAGTGATGCCTTCCCAATCAACGTGATTGACTTGGAGAAGAAGAAAGTGTTAATTCGGTCAAATCAGGCCGAGTCCACAAAAGGGAAGAACGTCATCATTGACGACAATGCTGCCCCAAGGATGATCAAGCCGAGTCCCTCTCCTACTCCAGGAACAACCAACTCGAACTCCTCGCCGACTCCAAAGATGATCAAGCCAAAGAATCCAGAAGTCGGCGTCTGGAAAGTTAATCGAGGGAAGAGTCAAGCCGCGAGGTCAAAGCCGACGGTGAAACAGTTGTTGGATAAATACACGACCAACAATGTGTTCACTCGGCTTGGAGGAGCCAAGCGCCCCAGGTCTCCTCCCCGACGAGGTTTTGGTGGTTCCGAGTGTTGGCAGGGAGGTTCTTACGTACAACCACCATACCTCGCCACAGGTCTGGCATGCTGGGGAAGCGCGCACACTTTCTACCCGCCGTGTCCCCCATGGGGTTTCAATCCTTGGGCACTACACCCCGTTGGGCCAATCGGCATGTTTCAGCCGAGCTGGATCCCGACCGGACCCGGGTTCAAAGAACAGCCCCACGGGAAAAGAACTCGGCTCGAGTTAAGAACCCGAGCGTGGAACCGACTCGCCACTCGGCGCGAAGCACCTGACGTACCAAGTCGGCCAGCGACCCCAAGAAAGGTTCAGGGGAGCAAGTCGCCGACTAGGCAAGTCTGGGTACCAGTCAAGCACGCCGAGTCCAAACCCGGTGGTCACACCGTAACCCAATTCGAGTCGGACAAAACAAGCGTCAGCGGAGTCTCAGAAGGACGTCGACTACAATGGTCAGTCGTGATAATGAGCCCGCAAATCAACTCGGCTCCACCAACGGGAACCCGGCATGTGCGGTTCGGCATAATAGATGACTCGGACAAGCCAGGATCCAGCAATGCGGCGGGACCCGGTGCACGGAGAACAATCGTCGAGTCCACGCCAAGTCAGCAGGCGAAGAAGATCAAGCCGGTCGAACTGGGGACCAAACCAAAGCCGCAATGGTGCCCCACTGGACTCACGCATTCTCAGAAGAGGAGGGTGCAGCGGCTCCGAGCGCTCGAGCTCAGGGAGGAGCTCGTCGAGAAGAAACGCGATGAGTGGTTCAACCAAGCCAGACCGATGAAACCTGCAAAGATGACCTGGAAGGAAAAGCGCATCGCAAAGGAAGAAGATGATACTGCCAGCAAGGATGTCGGGGAGATACCCGCCGACATGGACATCAATATGGTGTTCGAGCTGCCTATCGAATTCCGCGCTCCCGAGTCGGAAGTCGCAGAGCTTTTGCTTGGTCCGAGTAATGCCATATTTGAGAAGCCGGAGAAACATGGGCAGCACCTGAAGCCTCTGTTCATCAAGGGCCATATTGATGGGAGACCGATCGGCCGCATGCTCGTTGACGGCGGCGCTGGAGTCAACATCATGCCACTTTCGGTGTTTTCCAAGTTAGGCCGAAAGGAGTCCGAACTGATGAAGACAAACATGGGGCTCAACGGTTTCTCAGGGGAGTTATCCGAGGCCAAGGGCATACTATCGGTAGAACTTACAGTCGGAAGCAAAACCCTGCCGACTGCATTCTTCGTGGTCGACGTCAAAGGCCGATATAACATGCTCTTGGAGCGAGACTGGATACATGCCAATTGTTGCATCCCCTCTACCCTGCATCAGTGCTTAATCCAGTGGGTAGATGAGGATGTCGAAGTAATTGAAGCAGACAACTCGGCTTGCATTGCGTTAGCCGAGACCACAGTCGATTGGCAGCACGGTGACATGAAGTGTCTGTCGGGTAGGAATTTATCCGACTACGACTATGTCAGTATCGGTAAAGACGGGTTTGTACCGATACAAGCACAACCGGCTTGTATAGCTCGGCTTAATAATTTGTCTTTATAAATGAATAAAGAAGATAGCATTAAATGGCTACAAAAGCGCACCGAGGAATATCGTTCGGGCAAGAACGATATGCATGAGACTATCAAAGATTTTGACGACATGGAGAAGCTCGGACAAGGGTTCTCGTCGGCCGACCCGCTTGAAGAAGTCGATATTGGCGATGGAGGCGTGTCCCGACCAACATTCATCAACGCCAATATGGAAGTCGACCAGAAGAATAAGGTATGTGCGCTACTCAAAGAGTACGTAGATTGCTTTGCTTGGAATTATACAGAGATGCCCGGGTTGAGTCGAAGCCTGGTCGAACATAAGTTACCTATCAAGGCCGGCTTCAGACCACACAAGCAACCACCTAGGCGTTTCAACCCTAATTTGTATGATCGCATCAAAGAGGAAGTCGACCGACTAGTGAAGGCAGGATTCATTCGGCCATGCAGATATGCCGAGTGGATTTCAAACATTGTGCCGGTCGAGAAGAAGAATACCGGGAAGATTAGGGTATGTATAGACTTCAGGGATTTGAATAAGGCCACACCTAAGGATGAATATCCTATGCCTATAGCCGACATGTTGATAAACGACGCCTCTGGACACAAGGTGCTTAGCTTCTTAGATGGCAGTGCCGGGTATAATCAGATCTTTATGGCCGAAGAGGACATGTTTAAAACCGCCTTTCGTTGCCCCGGTTTTGTCGGGTTGTTCGAGTGGGTTGTTATGACATTCGGATTGAAGAATGCAGGCGCTACGTATCAGCGTGCTATGAACTTGATTTTTCATGATCTTTTAGGCATTGTGGTAGAAGTATATATTGATGACATCGTCGTCAAGTCGGACGGCTGTGAACACCACTTAGCCGACTTGCGACTAGCCTTTGAGAGAATGCGTCGGTATGGGTTGAAGATGAACCCACTCAAATGCGCGTTTGGAGTGTCGGCTGGTAAGTTCTTAGGGTTCATAATTCATGAACAAGGTATAGAAATTGACCCTAAGAAGATAGAAGCCATCAGGAAGTTAGGAGAGCCGACATGCAAGAAAGATGTGCAGAGTTTATTAGGAAAGATAAACTACTTAAGATGATTTATATCTAACCTGGCGGGTAAGATTGAATCGTTTGTCCCTTTGCTTCAGCTGAAACACGAAGCCGAGTTCACTTGGAGGGCAGAACAGCGAGATGCCTTCAATAGTATCAAGAGATATTTGTCGAGTCCTCCAGTACTTCGAGCACCTAAGTCAAGAGTCTCGTTCTGACTATACATTGCTGCACAAGATAAAGTACTCGGCGCAGTGCTAACTCAAGAGGTCGACAAGAAGGAGCACATCATCGCATATGTAAGTCACCGACTACTCGACGCCGAAAGTCGGTACGCGTTCATCGAGAAGCTATGCTTATCCTTGTTTTACGCATGCACCAAGTTTCGGCATTATTTGCTTTCGAGTACATGTATAGTGTCTTGCCAAGTCGATGTGATTAAGTATATGTTACAACAACCGATTCTTAGCGGACGAGTTGGAAAATGGGCTTATGCATTAATAGAATTTGATTTAACATATGAGTCGTTGCGTGCCATGAAAGGTCAAGTTGTCGCCGACTTCATTGTTGATCATAGGGTTAGCGATGAAGAAGATGTTAATTATGTTAGCGTATGTCCGTGAAAGCTTTACTTTGATGGATCGGTTTGTAGAAGCGGGCAAGGCATTGGTAGTGTTTTAGTTTCACCAAAGAGTATCATTTATGAATCATCGGTCCGACTAGAATATCCTTGCACCAATAACCAGGCAGAATATGAGGCACTATTGTTTGGTTTACAAAGCTTAATAGATATGGGTGTAAGAGATGTAGATGCTTTTGGAGATTCATTGTTAGTAGTTCAGCAAGTCAATGGAGAATTTCAGTGTTTTGATGGATTGCTGAATAGCTATTTAGACCGATGTTTAGATATAATCAAGCTCCTACATACTTTTAATATCAGCCATGTGCCTAGAGAGGAGAACTCCAGAGCCAACCACTTGGCACAACAAGCATCCGGGTACCAAGTCAGAAGAGGAAAGTTTTTCATATCTAGAGAGCCGATGCTCGTTGCTGCCAAGGGCCAGGCCTACTTGCTGGAAGTCGAAGCCGACTCGTGTAGATCCAGTACCGACTCGGGGGGCAACAGTCTAACACAGGTTGCCGAGTCATTAAGCGGTTTGGAAGTTCATGATTGGAGGGCACCTTTAGTTAGTTATTTGAAAGATCCGAGTCAAACAAGAGATAGGAAGATTCGGCGGCAAGCTATAAAGTACACCTTGTTTAATGACGAGTTGTATGGCCGAACAATAGATGGGGTATTATTGAAATGCTTAGATCCCGACCAGTCAAGGGTAGCTATGGGAGAAGTGCATGAAGGAATATGTGGAACACATCAGTCGGCTCCTAAGATGCAGTGGTTATTGAAAAGGGCAGGATTCTATTGGCCGACTATGTTAGAAGACTGTTTTCGGTATTATAGAGGATGTGAAGCATGTCAGAAGTTCGGGAACATACAATTAGTACCCGCGGCTAAGATGAACCCTATTATAAAGCCGTGGCCATTTAGAGGATGGGGTTTAGATTTCATTGGGAAAATACATCCTGCTTCGTCGAAAGGTCATCGTTTCGTCCTTGTAGCTACAGATTATTTCACTAAATGGACCGAAGCAGTTCCTTTAAGAAATATGACTCATAAGGAAGTTATTAGCTTTGTTCTAGAGCATATCATTCATAGGTTCGGTATCCCTCAAACTCTGACAACTGATCAGGGGACATCCTTTATGTCTCACCAATTCAGTGAGTTTGCCGAATCCTTTGGGGTTAAGTTGTTGAACTCGTCGCCTTACTATGCCCAAGCTAATGGACAGGCCGAGTCTAGCAATAAGACTTTGATCAAGTTAATAAAGAAGAAAATTGAGGGACATCCGAGAAGGTGGCATGAAGTCCTTTCGGAAGCGCTGTGGGCCCATCGAGTGTCTAAGCATGGAGCAACCCGAGTGACGCCATTCGAGTTGGTGTACGGGCAGGAAGCAGTGTTACCCGTGGAAGTTAAGTTGCAAGCTCTTAGAATAGCCAGGCAAAACGACTTGTCGGCTGAAGATTATAGCCACCTGATGGTTGATAAGATAGACGACGTTTCGGAAGAAAGGTTGAAAGCCTTACGAGAAATTGAAAAGGAGAAGTTGAGAGTTGCTAAGGCTTACAACAAAAGAGTAAAGGAAAAATCGTTTCAGATAGGAGACCTAGTATGGAAGACGATTTTACCTATTGGAACTCGGGACAACAAATTCGGCAAATGGTCGCTGAGTTGGGAAGGTCCGTATAGAATTGTCGAGATCGTCCCCGGGAACTCTTATCTTGTAGAATCTTTGCAAGGGGAGTGGTTATCTAAGGCCCTTAATGGGAAATATCTAAAAAGGTATTACCCGAGTGTGTGGCAAATGGCTTAACAAAATCTATGGCCGATATGTCCTTTATAAGTATCGCCCTAAGCAATGGTGTAGGTCACGGTGTTTTTGGCAAATGCAATTATGCCAAAAAGCAGGGGGGCATGTGTTTACAACATAATTTGGCTCGAGGATTTATTTGGTTGGCCAAATTAAGTATTAGGTTTTGCTGGAAGTTGGTCTAATGAAACTAACAGTATGGATGCAGCATTCACTCTTAAATGCAGGATTGATACAGCCGAGTGGCTTGGACGCTCGCGGTATCTTTGGTGCCGAGTGCTCGCAGCGTTTCCGAGTGCCCCTGAGTGCTCGTCGCATCCCGGAGATACGAAGTGCTCGTAGAAATTATTGAAGACCCGAGCAGTCGGAGGTGTCCCCGAGCGCCAACGTCCCGAGTACTACGTCATCAAGTCACGAGTGGTACTTCTGGACATTCAAACAGTGGCGACCCCGAGCCCTCACGACCCCGAGCACTCGCGGCCCCGAGCGCCATCGACCCCGAACACTCGCGGCCCTGAGCAATATCGACCCCGAGAAATGGTGACCCCGAGTGGACGAGTCCCGAGGAGTTTTTCCCCGAGTACTCAACCGACTCCCGAGCAGTACAAGTTCATCCCCGAGCAGTACAAGTTCATCCCCGAGTAGTCCGAGTTCGTCCCCGAGTACTCGCGAAGGATCATCTTCAGCAGGTCCGAGTCACGGCGCTACTCTTTAAGACTTACCCGACGCCAGAGACTTCAACTTGAGACGCAAGAAACACAGCGTGGCAATCAAGGAGAGTCTCACAGGACTTGGAAGTCAATCCGGTTTGTTTGGAAAGGATATCTCGTGCGCCAAAAGGAGTCCGGATGACGGCATTCGAGGCAGTCCGATTTGGAAGGCTATCTCGGTTTATATGGAAAGTCACATGTACGGTAGAATCCAGATCCTTTAAGTAAGGAAAGAGATATATTTGTAATCAGTTAGGATTAGGAGTCCAAATCTCCTACGGGAAGACCAGCCGCCCTATAAATATGTAAAGGGTGACGGCCGATTGAATCATCCAACAATCGATCAAATCAATCTTTTATCTTTTATCTTTTACTTAGCAGTAGATCTTTGCTGTTTTGCGCCGGAAAACAGTCGTTTCTTCTTCACGTAAGTAAGAAGATCTTTGTTGCTTTGCTCGGAAAGCAATCGCCCGTCGTACGCGTAAGTACGATAGTTATCCTTTGTTGCTTTGCTCGACAAGCATCCGTTTATCGCACACGTAAGTGCGGTTGGTGACTCCCATTACCTAGGTGTTTCACGGATCCAATTTCGTGCGAACAGCGCCCACGTGTAGAAGTCGGACTCCGAGTAGTCGGCCTGGCCCACCCTACACCCGGATGGTCAGCTTTGTCCTCCTTGACGATACCCGGGTGCCATGTCATCGTCAGAAGTATACACGGTTAAATTTTTTTAAAAAAATATGCCCATTTGTTACCCGTGAAAAAAATAAATGTGTTTTATTTTTCATACACCACTATTCATGTTTATCCAATGTGTTTTTTTTACACAGGTCACAATTGGGTATATTTTTTTATGAAAATTTAACTGTGTATACTTTGTTCTGTGATATACATGTATAAGTATGAGTTTTTTAGATTTTTTTAAACTTAAATACATGAATTTTCAAAAATTTAAAAATATTAGATACATGTACCACTCTGTGCACATAATCCTCGACTTTTTTTTATAAATATTATTTTTATTTTTTTCTAAAATTTATAGGTTTCTTTTAAAAAATCACAAAACTAGCACCCTTTCGTCCAACCGTTGGACGACAAGAGACCTGTCGTCCAACCATTAGATGGCAAGGGGCCTGTCGGCCAACCGGGGAACGACAGGAGATCGATCCTTGGAGTACTATACTGTAACAGTACCACTTATATCTCTAACTTTTTACTTCCTCCAAATCATCTCGTGTGTGAGCCATGTGAGGACTTGACAATATTTGTGATGAATATTTTGCCATCTTATGTGGAGTTGATTCTTTTGGTTGCATGAATTCGAGGTTTGAATTACTTATTGTGTGTTTGATAAGTTTGAGTTTCTCAATTTGTCTCAAGGAAAAATTGAGTGGATGAAGGTTTTTTCTCGACTGACTTGGGTCAAGTTGAAGACTTGTGCTCGCAACGCTTTGCTTGGTCTATTGTGTGCAGGTGCGAGTTGGGTGCGGCGATGGTTCAGCCATATGGACCGGCATGAGGCTTGGAGGGCTGAGATGCGGTCAAGGAGGTGGCGACGACATCGTGCGGCTTAAAAGCATGTACGCGGAGGACAAGAAAGCGGGTGGAGACGAGACGTGAGGACCAAGTCAGTGCGAGGGCGTTTTGGTAAAAACGCGGAATCTACCGAAGCATAACCAAGAAACTGCAGCGGAGGCCGGGAAGCGGTTTAGGGTTAGTTGCTTAGGGTAGAAGGAGAGGATAGATGGTGGATGGATCACTTAGACGCTTTGTGATGCGTGCTAAGTGCCCATGCCATCTAAGTGGGCTTAAGGCCCAAGTGGTGGGAGGTATGCCTCCACCACTATAAAAGGAGGGGTAAGAGGTGCTTATCCCTCAACCCTTTTGATTAGCTTTTGAGAGCTGCACTTTGAGGAGTGCTTTGCCTAGATGAGAGGCTTGTAAACTCCAAAGAAAACCCACGAAAATCTAATACAAGAAGATTTCTTCAATCCCTATATGTTCTTGAGTCATTCATTCTTCGAGTCTTTTTGATTTTCGTTTTCTTGCCTTCTTGGTGGTTTGATTCATGGTATGGCAAGTAAGTGATGGGGAGATCACCTCTCGATTGATCTCATCTAAGCATATCCAAGGATCAACTCTTTTCTTCCTCGATTTTGAGTTTTCTTGAAGAAGAAGCCAAGAAATGGGGTTTTGTGATTGAGTCATGAGGAGGTTTTGATTCTGTGATTTGGGGCTTGGAATAGGTTGCTGGGACATGTGAGATGATGCCATATTGATTTAAGATCAAGATTCCTCACGAGGTTCCTTTCCCCTCAAAATTTCTCTTTTCTTCATTTTTAGGGCTGATTGAAGAAAAATGGGTAAAGGTCTTAACTTGGGAAGTTCTTATGAAGATCAATACTTGATCTAGATTCACATGACCTTCCTACACCTCTCTATAAATTTTGGTTGAATTTGGTTGGGTAGATTTTGAATTAGCCAAAAAGTTGGATCGAAATCTCAGTTTTGAACCTGACTGTTCTTCTGCAGAATTCTTCGAAAGTCTTCAGAAATCCCGGTGCTTCCGATTCTTCAATCTCGGAACTACCGAGATTCACTTCTGTTTTTGCTTGCTGAGTTCTTCAATTTCTTCAGAAATCCCGGTGCTTCCGATTCTTCAATCTCGGAACTACCGAGATTCACTTCTGTTCTTGCCTGCTGAAAACAGTACCAAAACTCGGTTCAACCGGAAAAATTCCCGGTACTTCCAGAATTCTTCAAATTCTTCAAGCTGAAATTCTTCACTGAAAACAGAGCCAAAAATCGGTACAACCGGAAAAATTCCCGGTACTTCCGGAATTCCCAAATTCTTCAGGCTGGGTTGTTTCACTGTTTCTGCCATAACTTTTGCGTTTCAACTCGGAATTTAGTGATTTTAGACTCGTTTCGAAGCTATTGACGAGCTCCACGTTACTAAAGGCTTTTGGGGGTTTTTCCGCTGCATTTTTACTCGGATCATACTAGTTCTTTAAATTTGATTATGTATGTGAAGAATTTTTGAAAGAGATTTGAAATTCGACATTCACCCCCCCCTCTGTCGGAAGCCACCGATCCAACATCGTGCATTAAATCTTAGTAGAAAAATGGATCATTTACAGGCCCATGTATCTACGGGTGCGATCGGATTTCAAATCCGTGCTATCGTTCCACGGTTGAACGATAGGGAAGTTGTTATTCCCGGTTGGCCGACAGGCCCCTTGTCGTCTAATGGTTGGACGACGGTCTCTTGTCGTCCAACCGACGACAGGGTACTAGTTTTGTGATTTTTTAAAAGAAACCTATAGATTCTAGAAAAAAATTAAAAAATAATATTTATAAAAAAATCTCGAGTACCAGACTACGGACTACCGGACAACCAAACGAGCGCCTGTTCGGACTTAATTTCTCTCGGTTCTGTCGTGTCGGACCTAGCTACTCATAAGATCAGATCGGTGGCCTGTCATGCATGTCTCACAATTGACTTCTCCCACATATAATCCTGTGTTCTAGGTCGGCTCTCCACATTTAATCCTGTGTTTTAGGTCATCTCCATAATCATTCCATCCGCTCTGCTTACTATGCAGCCGCGACCTTTGTTCCCTTTCCTCCCCCGCAATGCATCCTGCAACTGCAATGCAAACCGAGCAATTACCTTAGCACTGCTAGGTCCTCTCCGCTGCATCGGATGGCGCCTCGTCATCCCGCGGCCGCGCCGCGAGGCAGGCTCCCCCGTCCCCCCTGCCTGCCCATGCACGTGTGTCGCGCCACTGCGTGCGGCCACGTTCCCGACTCCTTTTTGTCCCCCTGCGTTCGTCCGTCCTCGTCGTCCTGGCGTCCGGTCGATCGCGGGAAGAAAGCAGCCTAATCAATTAAGTTGCAGCAGATCGGTCTCGTCGGTGAGTATTCAACCGCGCCATCATCCGGGGCGCGGCTAGCTCCTTCCTCCCCTGCGCGCGATCGACTGCGAGCGAGTAGGTCACCCCACCCATGTATATCCATCATTTTGGCTCCTTTTTCCTCAGAGCATCATGGCCGATGGCAGGGGATCAATGGACCGGTCGATCCAGCTAGCTCGAATTCGAGCAGCTATATCTCGTTCTCGTGCATGTCTAGTTTGACGCACGACATGAAGACCGTTTGAGCTTAATTAGCGACGTAACGTGACTTGCTTTTATGTGTCCAGACTGTACGATAAACATGAGCCTGTGGGAGGATGAACTCAAGCGCAAGCGGCCTGGCCGGTCCGACCAGCAGGAAGAACACGCACGCTCAGTGTAGACTCGGTCAGGCCGGCGCTACACCCGTGTTGATCGATGTGCATTGCCGACCGGCCGCTAGCTAGTCTAGCTGATGTCATCACACACACGCGATGCATGATTCCCCTGTCCCTAGCTATACTAGGCCACTGTTGCGATGCAAACGCGGGTCGAACCCGTGTCAGGCCGATGCGATGGCGCGAGAGGCGACCGGCCCCGGCAGAGCATGAGTTCAGCACGCATCAGGACGAACAAATGCAGCATGAGTGCGTGAATAGTGGAACGCGATCCATTTCCTCTCGCCCCCCCCCCTCCCCCTCTGCAAATAATCAATCGACGTAGTGCACGAACAAATGCATGCACGGCAGGTCCTGTCACGGCAGAACGATCGATGGCGATGTGCGGCGCGCGCGCGCACCTGTGAAGGGCATTTACTGGCTCGATCGGCCAGAGTTCAGCTAGCTTTAGCTCGGGTAAGGCCACACGCACGTAGTGCATCAATCGGTACATGTTGGCCGTGGCATGCATGCTGCCGCGTCGTTGTTGCGTTGCGTTGCGTTGTGTACGTGCAAAGTTTTAATTTGCTCGCGCCCTGGCTAGCTACCTGCTAGCTCCTGCGCGTCGGCATGATGCGAAAGTACCAAGAGTCCAAGATGCCTCGGCGCTCTCGATCGGCTGCCATGATGGGGAGGGCGCGCGGCCATTGTTTGACTCAAACAAGTGGGGGCATACACTTCAATGCAACGCACTGGATTGCACCCTACTATTAGCTCACACTGGCGAGACAACTACTGTCGTACTACGTGCTCCGTCCAAGCTAGATTCTCGAAGCTAGCTATTGGAAGGTAGCCATGCACATTCCGTACGTGCGAGAAGATCCACACCTCTATCAACTGCTGTGGTAGCTAGAGTAGTAGCCATCATGCCACGCTACACAAATGCTAGCACCACACATCGAGCACACCATAGCTGTACGTAGGCTGCAGCTGGTAGCTACTAGCTAGCTACCTCCTACCACCCTCTTTGCTTTCACCATGTGAGCAGAGCAGCACAGCATGGAATTATGCCGGCTGCATTTGCAGGGGGGAAAAAGTTGCTGGTTAATTATGCTTCGTGAATATTTCTTGGCCTGACAAGGCTAACGTGTTCGATCTCCTCGTGCTGCGATGCGATGCATGGGGGGAGGGGGTTGGAAAAAGTTTTCCGCGGAGCGAATTGATGCGCGACATTGACTGGCCGGACGACTCCCTTCTTCTAAGAGAGGCCCGCGCGGGCGCCCCTGCGGCATGCCTTCTTTCCGCCAAGGCCCATTAATCATCCTCGCGCATATCTAACTTTCTGTCCTCTGCTTCGCTCTGCCCATGTACTTCATTGCATCTGCCTCCTTCCATCATGTCTTTCTAGAAACCGTGCAGGTCATTATTTGACCTGATCTGGTATGGCCAGGCAACAGCTTCTTCCTGGCACAGCTTTTTACTCGAGAAGATGCATATTTATACGTATTTATATGCATGGGAAGTAAAACAGGGAAGCTTCATCGTAATTATGGTCCTGAAATAAATTTTATGCAATCGATGTGCATTGGGTTGGGTCATGGGTGGTCTTCCAATGGATGGAGACATGGAACTAATATGGCTGACACCATCACGAGCTTATACACGAAGCACAAGTACTTTGGCAACGGCAGCAAGCATCATCGACGTACTGGCTATGTTACATATGCATGTGCGTCTACATTATCTTTTCCTACGAAACTTACTTTGCTTTGCTTTGCTTAATTTGTTCTATTGAAGAATATATGGTGAAGATGATAAAGCCATTCTAGCGAAATCGAGTAAGATTGCTTTCCATTTTCCCGATCATGATCGAATATGTTGAGTGATAGATGCCTCTGAGTGGGCAGAGGCATCGATGAAGCTTTCGAGTAGTGAAAAAAAGTGAGCACAAGAAGGAGAAATCCAAATGATGGCTTTGCTTTTAATCGGTGATCATGGCTGTACGCTTGTACTTCCCTGAAATCTTAATTGCCTGCCTCCATGGGCAGCACCAGCTGCACGCAAACTGCAAGCAATACGAGCCCATGCATCAATTCAAAGTTTGGAACGGTTATGATACAGGTTGCTATTACTGCCATGTCACAGGAATCATTACACTACTAGTATCTAGCAATAGCATTAGCATTGCTGCAGTGGAGTTCAATCAGTATAGTCACTAGTATCACCGATTGAAACAAAATTTGTGTTTCTCGCTTGAATCCCTTCAAATTTTCATGCTCAGCGTTTCTCAATCTGGGCTGCCAATTATTAGCCGTAATGGCATAAAAAAAATCTGTTCGGGACAAAATAATTTCAAAAGAAACAGTGATTTCCGACGGATTTCATATAAATTTGAAAAGAAAGCGGCTAGTGAGTCCAGTCTGGCTGACATCATTACCACCATTACTGCCCCTAGACCATTACTGCTGCCATATGAATTTTCCTTCAGAGATTCTCTTTCTTGTAACAATCACATTCAGCAAGAGGCTTGCAAAAAGCAAGAGGTGACATGGGCCAGAAAGAAAGAGGGTTGAAGAAGGAAGAACAAAAGGGAGATGCATCATGCATGCAGTAAAAAAAAATGAGGTGAGAGGAGGGTGATCTGAAGAGCCACAATTGTGATGCATTCAATTGGGGAAGAGGGGATCATGATCACCGTAGGGTGGTATGAAAGGAAGGGGGTGCAGTAAGTAATAACAATCCTGGTAAAAAAAAAGCGGAGATGAATGAAGACAAGAGGAGGAACAGGGGTGGTGTGTGATGATGAGCGAGGACCCGGAGACGAGCCATCATTACGAATCTTGGGCCGGCCGAGGCCCATCATCATCATCATTTGAAGCCCTCTCTCCTCGTCGTATCGTATTCGTACCTCTCTCACACTCTTTCACACTTTCACTCGCTGACCATTTGGTTTGGCCAACTAAATCGCTAGAACTGTACCAGCACAAAATTTACCACGCCTGTCCCCTGTAAAAGCAGCGCAAAAGTATGCAGCGGAATGCAGTGTGCCGGTGACCGGTTAGAGCTTAGAAGCCATGCACGTTGCTTGGGTCAGTCACTTGCGTTGGCAAATGAGAGCTGGCTTGGTTACCATGCAAGGTCCTTGAGGTGTGCTTTGGAACTCTCTACTCATACGATGACTCTTAAGACAATGTGCTTCTGATTTACGGCAGCGCCGGCAGACACATGCGCTAGCTTGTCTGTTAGGAGCGCAGAAGATCCACCTGAGATTTGGAAGAAACGGTGCGATCCCACCATATTTTTGGTGCGAACTCGTTCCAAACGGGTCCTCCATGCTCAAACGCTTTCGGAAACAATCCATGGTAAATCACATCTACAAGTTGGCTACTGCGTGAAGTACTTCCGCGACGGTACAGGAAGACACCGGCGGCCGTGCAGGCACGACGGCACGGTGGCGCCGGCGAGTACGTACGTACGTACAAATTGCTAAAAGAACAAGAGTACGTACGTACAAAGGAGGCAAAAAAAAAGACGCATCCAATCATCACGTGAGCCTCCGCACCCCAACCTCATGATTAGCCACCATTTAAGCCCTCCCGCATCATCGCCTCGTCTCCCTGCGACCATCATGCATGATACCCCTCTCTGCGCCTCCCGTTCAAAAGCCTCATGAGAGCGTCCCGTCGTACGTGCGACCGCTGGCACGTGGACCAGGGCGCCTGCCGGCGGCCCCGCGTGTCAGCGAGAGAGAGAGAGAGAGAGAGAGAGAGACCAACCCCTTCGAGCTGGGAAGAAGAAAAAAGGAGGGAAGAGCTGCACATCTATGATGATCACTGGTATGAACCGAGGGAGGGCTCTTGTGTGCCTATAAATAAGCCCCACCACCACCACAACGAGCACGCCAGATCACACACACGAACGGGACTTGCTCATCTCCCTTTTGCCTCTTCCTGCCCCACAGCAATCTCACGGCCTCCATCTCCCCCAGCAGCAGTCAGCAGCGTCCAGCTTCAGCAAGGTGATGCTCTCTGTCTCATCACTTTCTTTTCATCGTGATGTGCTCCTGCATGCATGCATGCATGCACAATCATGTGTGCCAAAGGGGCCTCTCCCCTTTCTTGATGTAAAACTAGGTACTTGCCTCCCTTTTTGTTCGTTTCTGCTTTATATCTTGCATAGTTGGATGCAATCTGCTGCCTCCAATGCCTTTGATTTGTTTATGTCTTGACATATTTGCAACTTGCTACTATATTGGTATACCAGTAGTTGCAATTGGATGTTAACATGGGTGTAATTGATAACTGTAATGGTAGGTTTAAAATGAGTAACCCTCCCCTTTCTTTATTGTATAGATAGAAGCTTCACGGGTAGTACATGCCGCAGCCCACAGCTAGTATCCTGCTTTTCTTACAGTGTGCATAAGCATAACATAGCTTCTTACCTCTGAGGATGTTGCCACAGCAGGGACATCCCCTTAGTATCCTGGATATTTTACTGGATCTCGAGCACAACACAGCTTCCATGTCTTCTTTTCTGCAGTCATAGCAGCATACATATAATGAGTTGCATGACTCAGGCATGCAGCAGAACAGAAAACGAGCACTGTAACTGAAAGTCTGAAACAGGGGCCCCACATAAGGATGCCATGGCTGCTAATTTCGTTATCCCTGTTGGTGGCAGGCAGGATGGACAGGCTGAACGCGAAGCTGTACATGCAGAACTGCTACATCCTCAAGGAGAACGAGCGGCTGCGCAAGAAGGCGCAGCTGCTGAACCAGGAGAACCAGGCCCTGCTCACCGAGCTCAAGCAGCGACTCGCCAAGACGGCGGCGAACAAGGCCAGCGGCAACGGCAATGCAGCGGCTGGCACGCGTGCACCCCTCCCTGACCTCAACGCAGCTCCACCGGCGCACGCCGGCCATGACAAGGCAGCACTCAAGTCCAAGAAGACAGTCGCAAACTAATGCAGCCTGGTACGGGAGAACATATCCAGTAGTTCACCCATTAGGTGCTACTGGATATGTTCTCCTTGGTACTCCCCATGGAATAGAGTTTGTACCAAGGGATTAATTAGCTCTGAATGTTCGGAATGTCTGTTTCGTTTTAGGTATGGAATTGCACGCCTACTATTATGTAGCAGGTTCCTCCTGGATGGATAGCTAGATCAACTAGGAGTATATAAACATAGTTGGGTCATTGTGTGCTACATGGCAGTGGTGTTTGAGCAGCTCTTGTTCTCTAGTCCTGTGTTCTTCAGCACGACTTTGCGCTAGAATATGATGGCAGATGTCACTTACTGCTTTGTTTGATGAGAATGTGCTAATCTAATTCACGATGCTACCTTGGATTCTGCCTTCTATTTATCTTGAAAAGCTCATTATTCTAAGTTGACTAAGTGCAGTGAATCAATTTCAATTTTCAAATAAAGCAACCGCAGTCCACAGGTACTGAAATGGAACAATACTTCATTATCAGGCAAGGAAATTCATAGGGATAAAAAGCACATTATGTTTATCTGAGATGGTCTGAGAACCGAGCGTCGCTCAGTTGCTGGGGGTGCACCAGCACCAACCCGCCCGTACAACCAGGGTACGACTCCCGTTAGGCGGATTTTATTCCACGGAGTGAATCATTTACTGGTGTCTCGGTTGTTCTTCTTTAAACAATGCCACCTGGTGCTAGTGCTAGTGCTAGGTAGGTCGAGTTTCTTTTTCTTTATTTGAGATGGCCTCTTAAACCGTAGAAATGATAGCATGCTGATCCTACCTCAATAAAGCTGTACAAGTAACGATTTGCCGTTTTTATTAAATAATAGGAGGTGGGGACTTATGCCTGTTTTATCTTTACTATATATAATATTCTAGTCGGTGGTGATGGTGTTGTCACGCCTTCTATGGTGGTATCATACCCTCACTATCAATAAACAAAAACAGATTTTCTTCATCTTGTGCTCACAAGAACAGATTAATATTGGTCTTCAAAAACAGATTTTTATAATCTTATGCTCACAAAAATAGAAAAACAGATTGGTTTCTTTTCTGATCACGTTTTCAGGAAAATACATTCATTTCTTTCTTCATCACGTCAGTAAAACAGATTGTTTTCTTGTGCTTTCTGTTCCAAACAGAATTACGAACGCCTGCTCTTCTCACCACCCAGCCTCCAGTGCGGCGTCCTGCCAATTCTTCTTAACGAATCTTGGCATTTGCGTCCACCTCCAAGGCGCTGCAGAGCGTGTCCCCGGAAAGCACCGCTTCCTGTCTGCTCTTTGTATCTTGCAAATGCCTTCCAGTCGGTGATGCTAGAGTATCTCGAGATCTTACTTGTTGAGATGCGGGTAGCTCAAGATCTTAGGTTCTTCACGCCATGGTAGCACTAGAGGGCAAATCTACGAAGGCGTTTGTCAAAAAATATTGTGATGTCATATATATCTGGAAAAGAGGTAACCAAACAAAAAATAATTGACATATAACCAAATGCCTGAGATTTTACAATGTGCCACCTGACAAGCTTGTTGCCATAGATTTTACATTTTGATTGCCATATATTTCAAATTTTGATAAATGAAGAGTCTACAGCCAGCCACATCATTCTTACCTTGATTTGCTGGGAATTAGTTAGCAAATAATTTTTTCTTCTCAAAAACAGTTGTTGGCTTCTTTCCTAATCACGTTCTCAGAAAAAACAGGAAAACATATTGGTTTCTTTCTTTATCACGTTCTCAGAAAAATAGGAAAACATATTGTTTTCTTTTCCTTGCGTTATCCTTGTGTTATTTTTCAAATGAAAATGTTAAGAACACATGTTCTGAAGCTACCCGCTATCTTAATCCTTGAACCAGTTAGTGATGATGGTGTTGTTTTTCCAAAGTGACAGATTTCAGTCATAACTTTCTTCCCGAATCTGGAGCTGCACGATGAAAATGAGAAGTGTTCAAATGATTTTTGTAAAATGCCAGTAAGTTTACCTATTTGCAATAGGTATGCACATCAATTAAGTAACTACATCATTTAGTTTTGCCTACATGATCAACAGGGAACGTACTGTATAAATGTATCTCTATCTCTACTATATAATATGGGAGTTGGTGGTGGTGGTTTATCCACATCTCCTCTCCTCACAAAAGATTAACATTACAAAAACTAATTCTTGATTATCTCAACAACAAAACTAACTCTAGCCCTAATCACAAAAAAAGAAAAATAAATCTAACCACTAATCATTTATTCTCTCAACAACTAAACTAAAACTAGCCTTACTCCCCAAAAATATAAAAATTAAACTAATTAATCCATAGCCATACGGTTTCTATCTTGTCTCTCGTCCTCGCAGGTGCTCGATTTCTAAAGACATTGATAAAAGTATCATTCTATTTTATGAACAGACGTGTTAAAAGTGAGTCGCTACTGTCGTTGTGAGGTTCTCTGCGGACACCCAGGGGTGGTGGCTGGAGCTCACTGAACTCATCTAGCAGCTGATAAGGAGCCCACGAGAAAATTTAAGAAAGACGTCGGCTATGAAACTGCTGGAGTGATGCATAGTGGTCGTTAGAGAGGGAGAAAGTAGGAGAAAGACATCGACATTTGATACGATTCTATTACACGTAGTGTTTGACACATGTGTCCATAAAATACAATGTTTGATCAATAACTCTATTTTTTATGTTGTTCCGTATGTTGTTCCGTAGCAACGCACGGGTATTTAGCTAGTCTAAAAATAATTTACAAGTAGCAGTTAAGGTCCGCGGCACGTCTGCACAGAATGCAATAATGCAATAGTTCATGCAGAAAATATACTGACCTCAGGCATAACAGCTCACCCTGCCTTCACATCGAGTAATCAAAATCAAGTTTGAAGAGAACAGTCCCCAGCACTTCAGTCATCATCTGCATTGATCTGCCAATGACCAAAAAATATGTAATCTCCAGTGAGTGGCCAATGAGCAAAAGAGCATCTAGCATGTGAATAGTACAATGGTTTCAAGTGTTTCGTGATTACGCCAGTCGTCAACATATAATATGCTGA
This sequence comes from Stipa capillata, assembly GCA_019208055.1. Classification (NCBI taxonomy): domain Eukaryota; kingdom Viridiplantae; phylum Streptophyta; class Magnoliopsida; order Poales; family Poaceae; genus Stipa; species Stipa capillata. The sequence continues at coordinate 126,055 of JAGXJF010003915.1, read as the reverse complement.
CCATTTGAAAATCACTGGTATTAAGCAACTTGACTACATTAAAAAGAAAAATATACATTGGTTCTTGTAGAAAATGATCAAGTATTATTTTGGTGATCAATATACCATTTATAAGCGTAACATTCACGCAAGCATATCAATAAGAGAAAATATGATACTTCCGACGGTGTAAAACAAAAACCTTTTCTGTCGCTACATTACAATTTGCGAAACTCACATATTAGACCATTTTACTGTCCAATTTACTCACTAGCCACCAAGTTCTGTTACAACCAAAATGAGAAAAAAACATAGTATGAGGTGTGCACAATAGCTAGCCCAATATATCTGTGCTGCACGTGCAAGAAGCATCATATGCGTTGCTTATCATGGCCTTGTTTTGTTCCACGTATCCAAGAATCCAGGAGCTATTTGACAGAACATACATATCGACCTTCCTCGATCACATCACCACATCATCCTGCACAGCTGTTCCCTTGTACAGTACCACTAAACCTGCACCTGACTACTTGAGCCATCCACACAACCGTCACTATGATACTAGCACAGGACTTGCAAGTAGTTGTTATGTTCCATAGACCAGTACAGACTCTGTGTAAGCGAGTCATATCAGTATACAGAAAGGATTATCTATATGACTCAATGACGTTTACACAGGTTGGATGTTGATGTCAGTCTGAGCCTGCTTGGGCTTTCGCCCTTTGGTTCTGAAAACATGAAAGGAAATCCTAATGGAGTGAAAACAATTCTTTGCTTTTCCGCATAGAAGAAATACAAATTCTTTGCTTTCACACAAAGATGACATGCATGACTACTACGCGGGACCTCTTGCTTTCGTGGGCCATGGTTTCAGCCTATAGCCCCCAAAAATACCACATGAGCGTATTTAAGAGTTCAGTTAGGGACCATCTGATCAGCGCGTCCTACATAAGAAGCCAAACAGAAATCTGTATGCAACTTGGCACCTGCCTATTCTGTAAAAATACTTCTTCACTATGAATGATTGTTTTGGATGTCAAGTTGTTAACAGATGCACAGCATGAACAAGGACAAGTAGAAATGAGTACAATTGTACAAGATCATTGCGAAACAATGTCAATTATTAATCATGTATCCCTTGCATCCCAACACATAACATGTAGATAGTGCATTAACTCTCTTGTAGTTATGTTACAGTAAAAATAGTCTGGCATCACTATACATACAAAAAAGCCAGGTTGGCAACAATTGGGAGTAAGATATTCTAATCTTGTAAATCATTGTCTTGTCTGTATCATGACCAGATACCCATTTCCGATGGAATATTATATCTGAACCTTGCTCTTATCGGGCATATAAATATTTTACGTTTATAGATGACAGTCATGTAACATACAGAACACTGATATGGTAGAGCTAGTTTAATAACCACTTACTCCATGAGGAGATGTAAGCCAAGCAGAGGAACTATACTCAGACTAATCAAATCCATGACTTTGGATATAATACAAGTATGGTAATTGTCGAATACCATAACGCTATAACGCTATCACCTGATTAACCAGATTTACAGCAGGAGTGATACAACAGCTACTAGTTGCATAATCAGTTATCATAAAACTATCTCCAGTCAGCTGGTATTCACTGTTCAAGAAATGTAAGTATGTAACTCCACTCTCAGCATGAGAATGCTAGTTTCTTGCAAGGGGAATGCGCTTGGGAACTTAGCAGGTCTAAAGTAACATTTATCCTGTTCTTTCCATTGCTTTTCCCATAGGACATAACCAAAGATAATCATATCATCAATGTTCCCAGAACAAGAACTTCACACAACGAGAGCCAAGATGGACAAAGAGAATCTTGTTAGAATTAGAGACCAGATCACCAGATAACATAAATTCTCTAGTACAGGAGGCCCTAGCATCTACCATGTGGCCACAATTCTAACCCATTGCGAGCCCGACCAATCGCGAAGTCAGCACATGTAAGGCTCGCTCAACTCACCTGGGACCAGCCTGGGGCACACAACACAAGCAGCCAAGTAGACACAGAAATCTGTGTTAACGGCAACGCTACGAGAACTCTTTTGAGTAAATTGTTCGGACGATCCCGGCTACTGCTTCCCCCCTCCCCAGACCACAAACATAATGATCACCCGGACACAGGCAGGACGCACAACTTGATCAATGGATAGAACAAATCGGAGGAAAGGGCATGATTCCCTTTAATTTCTCCACAGAATCATTCGGCACGGTGGCATCCTGGAACACTTATGGTCACGGGCATCTCCTACTTCGCAGTACTGATCGCGTCTGGTAATTGGAAAATAAAGGCGTGGGCGCCGCGAGAGGCACTAGCGTGAGAGATCGTCGCCGGGAGCTTACCAAGCAGGTGGGTATAGCTCGCCGCCGGCGACCGCGGGGGGCCCGCCGACGAGGAGTGGGGGCGTCGATTCGTCGTCGTCGAGACTAGGCTCCAGCATCTCCGGCTCGTTCGTTCTCCTTCCTGCGCCCAAATCGCCAGCCCGATGACGGAGCAGGCTTCTAGACGGGCCATTAAATTGGTGGGCTTGTAAATAGCGGGTCGGGCGCAACGTTGTTTTTGGGCTTTCCTGGGCCCTGCCGGGCCTTATGACCGAGCTAAACTCGTACGCCACCGGCACTGGAAATTTCCCACCCGTTTTCTAGGGTCCCCCATCGCGACGCGCCGCCCCGGCTTTATACCGCGGCGGCGATGGCCGTCGCGGCGGGCGGCGATGGCCCACCGGACCGGACCCCTAGGCCCTAGCTTCTCGGTCCTCATCCACCACCACAACCTCCACCCCCTCCGTCCGCCGCAATCCACTGGTTAGTCGCTTCGCGCAAGCTCGAAATCCGCGACGCCTCGAATTCTCGGCTCCACCTAGCTGCGCCGCAGCCCAAATTTTCCGTTTCCCGACGAGCGGTTGCGCCGAAACAAGCTGGTCGGTGGGGGCGCTGCCTCACGAATGGATTCTCCGCCGCTTGCCTTTTTCCCGGCGCGTTGTAGTTTTGTAGTTGCAGCAGGATTTAGGAACCGTTCCGATTATGTATTTGATCTGAACGACATGTAGTATAATGTAGTTGGGCGTGCATTTGATCATCGGATCAGTTATATGGTTCCAACTACTGAAACCAATTCTCTTTTAATCTCGCGTGTTTTTAAGTACTCCCATGGTAGAGTAGTATCTACACAGATGCATATGTATCCTGTAAATTAAGTTCTTCATGAATCCAAAGGGTTCAAGACTTGATCGCGTATCTTTCCATATAATCGATAATATGTTGGTCTTAATGACATCTGGTCTTATGTTTCTGTGGTTGTGTAGCTTGGAGGTATCCTTTGGAGGTTGGTAATTGGCCATCCCTTGTGTTATCTGACACGTTAACCAGGTATTTGTCAGATACAGTTCTGCCCTTTGTTTCATCTAGACTTATTTCTGTTATATTCTTATTTTTCGTGGATCATTTCGATATGTTTACAGTAATTTGGCTGGCGGTACTAATGTGAATCAACAATCTACTAATGCAAAGTAGTTCCAGAATGAATTTTTTACTGGTAAAACAGAATCGTAACCAAGAAAATGTTTCAAATTTGCATTACAATTTGTAGTCCGCATATAGCCTTTCACTGTAGTTTACAACATAGATACAATGATTTCAAAGAAGCCATCATGCCAGCATTTCTATGTTATTGTCTGAACTACGAGGTATCCTTTAATCTTTGGATCTCCTGTCTTCCTTTTTAAAACACTCAACTTGTACACCTAACAGTGCAGTGAATACAAACTGGACTTCTCTTGAAATGAACGCGAACCAGAAATAACATTACTTGGGGTGCTTTATCTAGGAAGTGGATATGAACGAAGCATTGCTTGATTGATCAACAGCTTCACACATTTGCGTCAGAAATTGATCTTATAAGAACACATATGCTAATCTAAATCCTATGTGATTACTGATTGCTACTTTCAGGAGAGTACGTGGTGAAGCTACATTCTGTTCTTATCTTGAATATATAATTTCTTTGATTACCTTTAGAGTTGCTCTAGAAGGCTGGGCAACATTGCTTGCAATCCCTGTATTCTTTTTCCTGTGATGAACAGTGAATATTCTCTAGCTAAAGTACTAGGAGTATCATAAGATGTACCAACTCATGTAGGTGAGTTACATTCCATGACAATATCATTATGTATTTTCTTTGCTAGAACAAATTTGAGAGGCCACTTTTGTGAATCTATATATGCATATTCCAGCTCTCCTCTTCAGATTGCGGGAGCCAAAACTTTTCTATCATGGTCTAGCAAAGCAGGCCTCACCTTCCCCTATACTATCTCATTGAGTTCCTGAACTCCTTTCAAAAAAGATAATCCCCTGAACTGAACTTCCAATAGTGAGCACCAAAATGGGAACAGTCAATTTTGCTGGTGAATTAGCAAGAGGATTTCAACGTGTAGGTGTACCCACGTGCAGATTCACGGCCCGTCTGAAGTTGGGGCTGCGTGGCAATAGTCTTAAGAGCTGGAGGGGGAACTTGGCCCATATTTACAAAGGCACACAGGTCACAGGGTTTTGCTTCACTATCATGGAGCCATCGTACAAGATCAGTCTTTACCAGAGTTGTGAACAATGATGCATTGATGCATATGCTAGGTTCAATGGACTGGGATCTGTTCGGCGCATGGGCCTGATAAACGACAGCTTCTGTTAGGAAGGAAAAAAGAACATAAAAATGCTCACCGCTCATGGTTAAATAGTTACACTGAAGAGCACTTTAGATACACTTGATTCACAGAGGTTCTGCATGGCTTTGTAATGTAGATTGAAGTCATGTATAATTGTGAGGGTGGCTGTTGTTTCTTGCAGCAATCATGTCAAGTAGTGGGGAGGAATAGGAGAAATGATTCCTATGAGCTCTGGGTGAGCATGGCTGTTGTTTCGACGGGCTCTGGGTGAGTGGGGGTTGAATTTTCAAGATCGAGGCGCCTTCCGGGGGTACGACATGTTGGCAAGGCTAGCTAGCATACTGAGTAATATCCTGTTGTTGCAAAGACTTATCAGCACCGTAGTGCCCTTATCTCTCATCTTTTTTCCTTGTCAAATCTGTCTATTGTACTGCATGTTTGTTAATGTCAGTTAATTGGTGTGCTACCGGTGCTGTTTGCATGTTTCAAATTCTGTGACGTCTGTACTTCTGGGAACATGGTTGGAAAAGGACAATGGTAACAAGCTGAGAAGAAAGTTCGAGAACGACTTGGCTGAATTGTAACACTTGCTGTGAGTGCCAACTCTTCGCTTAGCTAATTTTGTTGTTAGCTCTGTAATTTTCACATTCATAACTTCACTTCTATCATCCATGTGGAATTTACTTGAAATTAGTGGCAAAAGCATAGGCACTGACTGCACAGATTTGGTAGTATTAGGGATGACAAAGCCAAGTGTTTGTGTATGTTAGGTTGCAGGATACGGTGGTAGGAGGGTGATATGCTCTTTTTACAAGTGTGTGGAGTGTGGACTCTGGACAAAGTGAGTGAACACATGGTGTACAATTACTGGTACTAGACTTGAACATGTAAACGATAGGTCATTTGTGGGGAACGGTTTAGTATCGAATAATAATATCAGCCCCTTAGGATGAGGTCACAAATATTAATCTTATCCGTGTTAAACCTGAAGGTGTTAAGATATGATGCTCGAGTTTTGTGCTACTTCTAAGATACTGCTTAGGAAACTCAACTCTCAACTATATTTGCGTACATTTCCAGTTTGTTTTCTCTTTCTAGGCTTCATCACCAGACTTGCAATACAGAATAATTGTTAGTATGCAGGCCAAATAGCCAATTAGCAGTCCAGTTAGTTCCCTATAGGTCTGTCTTGGTACCTAGGTGCATAAAAGTTCTTCCAACCATGCATGGATTGTGTGGCTAATCTGTTGTTAATTTCGTGATCTGATTCCATGACCGCTTCACTAAATACACCTTTCAAGTATATGTGCTCTGACCAATCTTTGGCAAAGAAGAAAGTAATTCCTTCTGCTTCCTATGTCTGATAAACTTTTTTGCTACAAGGAACCAAGTCTTGATCTTGGCGAAGATCTGCATTATATCAGGTTCACTTAGTCCATGCTTTGGGAGTTGCAGATTTTTTTTAACGAACCAGTTGTTGATGGCTATATTATACTGATGCATATTCGACACATGAGAATTTGAGAACAGCTGGGGAATGCATTATTATAAGTGAAAACCTCCTAGTAGTAGCCAATAAAAGGTGAGAGGACAACTATTATAATTCTTTTTTTATAGGGCACAAGCTTACTGGCTCTGAGGTCAGCCATTCTGTATTGTTCATCTGGATATATGTGACTCTGAGCTGAGGATGTACCTGTTGCTAAGTTGCAGGGTGTAATCGCTGATGGTCAAGCCGTTGAAAATTTATATGAAACTTTTCAACTAGCTGTGCCATGATAATTTTAAGCCAGTAGGCCAGCAACTCATGATTTGTACAGTTATTCCTACGCTCAAACTGTACTCACTCATCTTCTTTCATACAGTATGTGATGGTGTGGCTTTTCTTGGACAGGATTAAACTCAGGCTACAATGATCAAAGGTCATGAACGACAAAAGGTAGGTAAGACATTTTTTTTCCATTTTTTTGTTCCTCATACATCCATGCATGTTTATACTTTATACTTTATACTATGACTATTGGATAATAGCGTGATGTTAAGGATATATGCCTTTTGTGGCCAAATGAGGATGTTGGTTGATTTTGCATAAAAGTCCATAATAAAATAGAAATGTAGTAATTAATTTTGGTATCTTTTCATACCTATACATATCACCTTTTTACCTAGAGTTTGAAACTTTGAGTTGATTTCAGTCATTGCGAATTAAGTTACTCCCTGAACTAGTTGCCTCGCCTATGCTCTAAAAATATGTCGACTAGGCCGTACACAAGGAGCAAGTGGTCCCTATTACTGTATAATCGTTCGTTAGTCCACACAATCAACCTGTTAGGCTTCATAATCATTACTAGGTGGGTGACTGGTTACCGATTCTTAGAGGACTGTCATAACTGCAGTATATATAGCAGATTGCAAGATGCATATACACCTAGATTATATTAATTTCCCATCATTATTTGTCTACCTTTTTAATTCTCTAGACGGAGGCGCACTAGCTGCTAGCTCACTGCATAACTAGCAGACAGTTCTACCCTTGTCAGTGACCATTCTACCTGCGAATACATCTAAACATTTGGTAATGATATATTGGAAATATAAAAACCACTCCAATCGCCATGTATAATTGATTCATCCATTGAAACTACTAGTACGTTCTTTGCTACAATTTTCATCCTTTCTGTTGATTGTGTTAGCTATTGTACATATATGAACCAGGCAGTTAAATTTCTACTTGTACTTGTAAGCTATTTTGGCTCATTAACATTACCTTTTCATGTATAAACTAGGTAGGCATATCCAAGTAATACGCACTTAATTAAGCCATTGTAGGCACATATTTTAACGATCTATATATTACCAAATCAACCAAAAGGGACACCCAAATGATGGGGAAAAGGGGGTCAAGAACTGATGCCTCTTCTCATCAGCAGCCATATTAACGTTATAAAAACATATACAGCATATGCGGCAAGACCTAACATATATACACACGATCGAGGTATATAAATAGATGCATGTCTTGTCACATAGTAAATCTAGGAGCAGGTCGAGAGATAATGGTTATAACTTACAAAGCAGGCGAAAAGGATAAAAGGATCAGGTACAAGCTAGGGCACTACAAGCTAAGCTGCAGTGAGCTAGCAGCCACACATGCACACACATGACAAAATAAGTACTGGGAGTCTGGCAGCAAAAAGCTATATTTAGCCCCCTATCACCGGGCAATAGCAAAAATAGTCCCATCAATGAAACAAATCTAAAAAGCTTCCACTTACTGCACCCGAGACCCGCACCACCCACCTGCCGTGGGTGGGATCCACGGCAGGTCACGGATCCCACCCGCGGCAGGTGGGGTGCCGCAGATCCTACCGCGGCAAATGGTCGTTTTTGATTTTTTTTTCAACAGGGAGCTATTTTACAATTGATCGGCGGCACGGGGCTAAATATGACTTTTTGCCGAGTCTGGCAGGGAGGTACTAGGGCCACGGCTACTGCCTTTTCCTCCTTCCATCACCAGACACGTCGACGGTCTTCAGCTATCAATCTGCTCAGAGTCCCAGTCAACATGCATGTGTGTATCGGCCTCCCAGCACCAACTGTTTTGCCAGCACACTGCATCTTGGATACATATATCCTTCATCTCCATAAATAGGAACTGAATTAAATTCACACTAGTGGCAGACGTACGTGCGAGTACGTGACAGTACGTTAGCTCACAAATCGATTAGCAACTAAATTGACTGAAGAACTGAATAGTACAGACACTAGCAGACACACTAGACAAGATGCTCACAAGCAACTCTTATTTGATGGAGATATATAGGGTAGCTATAGGTTGATCGATAGGCTTGCATACATGCACCATGCATGCAAGAGAAGAAGGGCTTGGGTGATTGTTTTGGTCAGCGGCGGCGGGCAGCTGTCTCCCGCTGCGCGTTGAAGTAGACGGCAGCAACTGGAAGGCCGAGGTCATTCTCGGCGGCGAAGCGGCGGGTGTTGAAGTAGTCCCTGGAGGAGGGAGGGTTCACCGCCTGCCGGTGCTTCTGCTTGAACAGCACGAAGATGAACCTGTGGATGCCGATGTTGGGTTTCGGACACTCGTAGCTCACCACCTCCCTTCCTGCATGCATTCACGTGTTTATTCAAAGAAATTAATTAAGATAAAGCCAATCAGCATGCCATGATATATATGTGCACCTCTCTGAAACTTGCAAAAGCTAAAGCAAGGCGTACATGAAAAGGACATACCAAAAGAAGCATCAGTGGTGCCAGGAATATCAGTGACGATCCTGCATACAAAGTCATACTCTTATCAGCATATATTTTATGTATAGCTGATCATTTAGATCCGTTCATTTGTGTTTGATACAAAAAACTGACAAGTTTTATATCCATAGAAAAGCATCTAATTGATCACTAGATAACTTAATTTGGTCATATACTCTTTGAACTTTTGATCGATCAAGCTAGCATGGGTTACTAATTACCAGTGAAGATGCTCCCTCAGGTATGGATCACTAGGCCCTGGCACATCTGGGTCCGTCATGACCTGAAGAACCAGAACACTCAACTATCAGCTGGATGTTACGCTAGCTAGCTTAATCTGTGTACGTATGAGATGGACGGAGATGCACAAACCAGCGTGAAGAAAGATCTCATGTCACCGCCCTGGACCTCAATGCGCGGCTTGGACATGACCGCCGACGGGAAGAACTCGTGACCATTGAACACCTGCTTGTTGGAGCTGTAGGTTGCCATCATCGTCACCGTGGGATTGAAGTTGTCGATGACCTCCCCGATCACCTTTCCCACGATGAGAGGCTCCAGCACCCTAGACATGGCTATCTAACTAACTTGAACTGAAAAGTTGGTGATGATTGATGAGAGATATCTACAGCCTACAGGTAGGTAGCTAGCTAGTGTTATAGATAAACACAAGATAAACAGTTTTGAGGAATGAGGAATTATAACCAGATGGTTATTGTCGAGAATGGGTGGCTTGGGGGCTCTATTTATATCTGTGAGGAGCTGCGAGCTGAGAGAACTGTGTGAATAGAGTGACGTGTCAAAAGCTAGATTATCACTAGGTGATGTTTGATTGTTCCATCCTCACTTTCATCTAAACTTGGATTATAAAACCAAGGCACACATCTCAAAAAGGTTTCAAACCTGAAAAGTGACATAAGGCTATATATTCGAGATATATGATATTTGGGAGGTGAAGGTTATTCAAGTTAACAATGCACAGAATCCACATTTGGTAAAAGAAGAAATGCCTTTTGCCATGTATGCGCCTACAATGTCCCAAGCTGAGGTAGATCAAAAGTACCGTAATACAAGTCCTTGAAATAGTTCATCAATAGGGAGGACATTATTACAAGTCTCACATTGTTTGAGTGGCATTGGGACTTGCTTAAATGCCTGTTGAAAATTGCATTTATTTGTGATGGCAATGCGTACCGCTAGCACCACTAAATCCAAAACTATAGTATCTTTTATGCTTGTCGAAATGCCCTTTTTCTTCTCACTTGCATGAATACGTGCATACTGCATATATTCATGTAGTCAATTATTCTATCCAGTAGAAAAAGTTCTATTTTGAAAATGAGGCGTAGATTTGTCTCTGAAATGCTTCTGTAATACTGCAACTTTATTAGCTATTACAATTAAATTATGGCACCATCCTGTTCGTGTCCCTAATTTGCTCCTCTCAGGTTCTGGGCTTCGATTTGTAATCCGTAGACCAACAGCCACTGAGGAGGCTCTCTGCTTTCAGGCTCTCTCCCATCTTTAGCTCTTAATTGCACTTTTTCTTTCTTGATCTTTTACTTTGTCATATGTGGATGCCATATGTTTGATGAAATGTCTTAAGGAGTAATATTATTTCTACATGACTTAGTTGATAGCATGGAGCAATTGTGGTTTTTATGTTTTGGGAACAGTTGTGCCGTTGGATGCTTTCTTGTCTTATCTAATTATTTGAAACTTGATACCTGACTGTCGCTCTTTCGCGTTCCACGTTTCTTTTTGTTGACTGCAAGGCACTCTCAGAATGTGAGGATCATCTTCCTGATTTCATAAATTTGACCTTACTTCCTTATGTGGTATGCCCTTAACTTTTGACCTCAAATACTTTGTGTCTGGCAACTAAATATTGGACCAGCTTTGTATTCTTTCTGCCTATTTTTCTCGTACACAAACCTAGGACAAACAGTGACCTGATCACTTCTGAGGGTCTAGCTAAACTAAAGTTCATTCCCATGTGCATTTCATTTCGAGGGTTTAACTCTGGTAATAATTGGTGAATCTTCATGATAAGTCAAGGATGGCTGCCCGGCCGCCAGCTTAATTCATCTGCCAATTGTCATGCTCTTTTCGTCCATTCTAATATTCTATCGTTTAGTTATTTACGCATTAATGTGTGAATCATATGTGCCGTACCATTCCACTTTGGGATGCCACTAAGGTTAAACAAATCAAGCCAACCTAGGAATGATAAGGTGGTACGCCGATTTAATGGTTGACGGGTTAGGCAACTCAGCCGGGATCAAATGATAGGGTTACCCGTTTGACAGATGCTTCAACTCTTTTTGAATACCAATATATTCTAGCTGATCAGTTTGTTGATGCTTACTTGGAAATGTATCCGCCGCAGCGCAATGAGGAAAGCAAAGCTCATGGTGATATTTCGAACTTCTTACTGTTGTAGACTAGGTGATCCGTCGGATATGCCCCTCAAGAATAAACAAAAATATAGATATAGATGTAGTCTAATGCTTTTCTCTTCACTATGATTTTGTTGAGTACATTTAGGTGCCCGTGTCCCCAACGCAGCTTTCTCGCAACTGGTTGTGTTTGTAACCGTAGTGGGAACATGCACTCTTGAATCTCAATAAATGTGAGAAAATTCTGCATGTGTGACAAAATTTATGCAAAAATGTGACAAAAATACGAGAGGAAGGACTACTATAGCAACTATGTGTGCACAATTTCGCAAGTGTACATTCATGATTTTTTTTTCATGTTTTTTAGATGCACAAATGCAATGTCCAAATGGGTTGTGAAAGTAACCGACCGTGACTTAGAATCCCACCTGGACCCCTTTATATTGGCAGTTCTGGTTTGTACGAAAATAAGCAATTGTGACAAATTACTACTGTAATAGCTTTCGAGAGCCGATTGGCCTTAATGGCTGTGTGTACACAATCAACACTTACTATAACACTTCCCACATTTTCGATGATATACTGGGAAAGACAACTTCTTTCGTGCTACAATGCGGCGCCTCTAATCTCCCCTATTTTTGTCATGGCACCAATGCATATTTTTCCTCTTGAGGCAAAGAGGTGCTGAATCACACTGTCCACGCAGTGCCATTAGGTTGATAATATGGCAAAGAACATTCCATAAATAGCACCGCACTAAGATGGCCTTGGCACTCTTGATGATTTAATTATTCTCGTGCCACTTGTGAGGCTGTCGCAGGAGCCAATTGGCGAGCGTAAACTGTGGCTAGGTCTCTTTCCACTATACCTTACGTTCACAAAGCGGCCTCTTATTGCGAGTGCCGAAGTACCATTTATGCTCACCAAACTAACTTCCAGAGAAACTAAATAGACCTTGATTTGTTCGTTGGCTTTGCATTAATCAAAGTTAGGTGCTCATTTGTTTGCATAAATGCTGACCCAAGTTGATCAAGCATATGTTCTTTGCCATCCTAGACCTCCAATCTTGGTCTCGCCTCTGGAACTCAACCTGCTACCTGAGCAACGGAAACCCGTAAGCTGTTCATAGTTGTATTTTTCACTCCCTCTGAGGCACTATATAGATCGATTTAGATATTTAGACGCTTGCTAAAGCGAGATTTTGACCATCAATTTCTATAGAAACATATTGTTTCAAATAAAAATAAGTATACATTATGAAAGTATATACTATGATGGCTGGAATAATATTAATTTAGCGATGAAGATGTTGGTGACTTTTTTTCATATTTATGGTCACGCCTAATAATGTTTGACCGTCACGGATTCTAAAATGATCCACATTGTGACTCAAAGGGAGTATTACCTGAACAACTCCAATGCCTTTGAAAAAAACTCTAAGAGCTAACTTATGTTTCATTATGGTTGAGTGTTTGTGCTTTGCTGTGGATAAAACACATATACCAAGGCACACAGAGCCTCCAGTCATCGGGCATGTTCTTGCCCCAGCTGGCACTATGCCTTAGCCACCGTTCTTGTCCTACACCACATTGTTGACTTTGTTACCGACGTCCAAATTGAGCTTCATTGTGATCCGTATCATGATTTGTGTTACGGTGTTTTGTTTGTTGCAATGCAGTTTATTTTTGTTATAAATTGTTTTGTGGGATTGAGGGGGAAGAGGTGAATTAACCACCACCATGCTGTTGTCGTCAGTAAGTCTAATATTTATGACAGTAACAGAAAAAAGAAAACCAGGCATATGTTTGAACAATATTAGGCTAGTTTGCTTGATTTTCCTAGGAAAGCAGGAAATGTCAACAATGCCATCCTAAAAATGAAAAGGTAACTGATAACCTACCTATGACAATTAGAGTTGATTAGTTAAATAACAATGCGTTAGGGGAGCTTCCAGAATATAATGTCTTGGGTTATAGTGAAAGGGGAATATAATGTCTTGTGTGGCACGCTCAACACGACAACATCACATCTGATTGGAGGCTGTGCTCAACTGTTCATGCGCCACGCGTGCTTTGCCATTTTTCAGGGCATACGCTAACTTTGAAGAATGTTCCCTCTTCCTAGAATGGAAAAGGGATTGTTGGAATTTTCCGGGAAATTTAAGAATAATGACTAGAATGTATTAGTCTGAATAGTCAAATGGATTATACTAGTCGGCAAGAAATGGAGCTAAAGGTGCAGTTGTGAGTTGTCTGCCTGTATTTTTGGCAAGATTTCAGTGGGCAGTATACAATGGCTCTACAGAATATTTTTTGCACATAATAATTAAGAAGCTGTTTTATTAACAACATAAAGAAAATGAAGCTCGACGTTCTTGACTGATTCTACATCACTTGTACGCTACTTTTGGGTCCAAGTACCTTAGGGTATACACAGAGTAGGGATGGTTAGATTTGCCACGTGTGTATCATTGGGCACTAATGCTAAATAAAATTTGCTCTTTCGTTCCAACGTAGGTGATGCAAATCATTCTAGCAGTGGGACCCATTGCACACGTTCTAACCCGCGTCACAGCCCCGACACCAAATCTCTCCCCAGCCGAGTGTCCCCAATATCTCCTCGCGGAAGCCCCAAGGTTATATCAATTCTCTTTCTTCACGTTGTCTACCATTCTTTTTTTTTGAGAGAAAAGAGGATTGTATTAACATGTAAACAGACTATTACATTCTTGATTTAGGATTTCCCTGATGCGAATAGGTGCATGCGAGCACCATATCTCACATCGGCCAGAAACTTGAGCCATTTTTGCTAATTCATGAGCTGCTCTGTTACAATCCCGTTTCACGTGACGAACCTACGTCACCTGAAGAGTAGTTAAGGTGGTGATGATGTCGTGCAAAATTGGAGCCCAGATTGATCGTTGTGAGTATGATGAGTTCACCCCCTTCACCACCGTCAGACAATCTGATTCAAAGCTTACTGGCATGTGAATCCATTGCGCGGCTGAACGACATCCTTCCAACAGAGCAAGAGCCTCAGCTTCTGTCGCATCAGAGCATTGATCAATTGTTTTGCATGATGCAAGCAAAACCAGCCCGCGGCAGTCCCGAGCTATAACTCTGTCGTAGGTACGAGCCTAGACAGTGTATTTGTGGCACCCCCGGTCGGCTACAGCGACCGCCGGGCGTGCGGGGGACAAACGAGCTAGAGCCAACACGCGCGAGGCAGTCGGGAACGGAAATCACTATTCATATTAGGGCACGGAATACAGAGCTCACAAAGGGGGGAAATGAAAGTGGGGATCCCTTTTCTCTACCCCCGGGGGGTATTTATAGGGTTTGAAAATGAAAAACAGAAGATTACAATTTTGCCCTCACAAGAGAGGGAATCTACAAGGGCATTATGGTCATTTGACCATCCTTAGAGGATATTGAAAGAATATTCCCGGGCATATTTAGGGAATATTCTTTAGCATCTCTGGAGGCATCTTTAAGAGCGTCGTGGTGGCCTCTGACGACGTCGACGCGGACCTTGACGATGTCGACGTAACCCTCAGCGACGTCGGACGTTGGGGTGGTCCTTGACGACGTGTTACCCTTGGCGATGGGGCGAAGCGTAGCCTCGATGCTTGCCGGGACAGGACGTGACCTGGACGCTTGCCGGGACAGGACGTGACCTGGACGCTTGTCGGGACAGGACGTGACCTGGACGCTCGCCGGGACGGGACGTGGCCTCGATGCCAATGGAGATGCCAACGGGGTTAGCGGACGCCGGGTAGAACGTGTTGACTCAGGGAGGAGGGTCTTGACATTGCGGGGGGAAGCCCGTCAGCTCAGGTAGCGCGGGGACCCTTCCCCCAACAAACTCCAATAGCGGCCTTCCCCGTCTCCGACATAAAGGCGGCGTCAACATTGATTTTTGCATGACCCTCCTGCGGCGGACTCCATTACGGTCTCCCAAACGACTCCTCATTTGGACCAATTTCGTTTAACGCCGGTACTTTACTTCTATCGGAGTTCAGCACCGAATTCACCGGAGAACTGGGCTCAATGTAAGCTTGCAGGAAATTTATGGATTGAGCAACCGAAGCATCCCCTTTAGCATGAATTGCATCATTGCGCAGAAACCAAGCTCGCCAAAGCACCAGCAGGAGATGTGACTTCATAGTGTCTATTAAGGAATCGAGCAAAATGAGCAGCCAATCCCTCCTAGTGTATGTCAGTAGCTTTTCATCAGGTAGACTCCAAAATTCACGCATACCCTCACGTAGAGCACGAGCTTTAGTACAGGAAACAACAGCATGGAAGCTATTTTCTTTAGCTGAAGCACAGATTGAACACATCTTGCTATTCTCTAGATTTCTCTTCCATTTATTTACCTTTGTAGCCAGAGTATCGTGAGCTAGTCGCCATGCAAAAATCCTCACTTTAGGCGGAACTTTGATTTTCCAAAACATGTTCCAAAGTTTGCGATCGCCGTTACTTGAGCTGCTCATCGCTCCCGAAGATTGTATTGTTCCAGGCCAGACGGTAGGCACTTTTGACCGAGAATAGGCCATTTTTTTTCCATATGCCAGGCGACACAATCCTCCCGTGGACAAGATGGAAGTTTCAACTTTAGAATTGCCTCAACATCATAGGAGTGAAAAAGATGATTAAGAAAATCTCTGTCCCATTGTTTTGTACCTGGTATGAGAAGATCAGACACCCACCGAAACCGGTTGAAACATTTGCGAACTGGAACAGAAGCGTAGGAATCGTGAGGAACCCAACGATCGCGCCAAATTTGAATTTTAGTACCATTTCCAATTCGCCAGACAATCCCTTTCTTCAGGAGCTCCAGTCCATGCTCAATACCTTTCCAGCAGGGAGACGCATCAGAAGGAAATACAGAGTCAATGAGCTCACCATTAGGAAAATATTTTGCCTTTAGAACCTGAGCGCACAAGCTATTTGGCATTTGAATCAGTCGCCAAGCTTGCCTAGCAAGAAGCGCCTCATTAAAAATCTTCATGTCTCGAAATCCCATTCCGCCATGCGCTTTAGGACTGGTCAATTTATCCCAGGCAATCCAGTGGACTTTACGCTGTCCATCGTCGGTTCCCCACCAGAAATTCCTAATCATGCACGTATACTCCGCACAAAACTGTGTGGATAGGTTAAATATCCCTATTGCATAGGAAGGAATTGCTTGCGCTACACTTTTAATAAGAACCTCCTTACCACCACCTGAAAGATGTCTCTCAGACCAAGCGGTTAAGCGTTTAGCAAAACGAGCTTTTATTGGTTGGAACTTCTCAGATTTCATGCGACCATCAGGTATTGGGAGGCCCAAATATTTATCCTCAAAGGTGGAATTGGTAATATGTAATTCCGTCATGACATCCTGCTGAGTACCAACCGAGCAAAAAGGACTGAACAATATGGAGCATTTGTTGAGATTGATCAATTGTCCCGTGCATCTTTCATACCAGAGAAGAGCTTGTTTAATTGCGCGAGCTTGAGAGGAGCTTGCTTTCATAAACAATAAGCTGTCGTCCGCGAAGAAAAGATGAGAGACACCCAGAGACCTACTGCAAATGCGCATTGGAGTAATTTGGCCCTCAGAGGATAACTTCTGTAAAATCTGAGCAAGACCATCTGCCACGAATAGAAACAAGTAGGGAGATAGCGGATCACCCTATCACAGTCCCCTGGATGGGCAAAAAGGTTCAGAAAGTAAACCATTAAAGCGGACCCTATATCTTACAGTAGTGACACATGCCATAGTCCACTGAAGCCATTGTGAGTGGAAACCAAATTTCTCCAGCACCCTTTGAAGAAAAGACCAGTCGACACGGTCGTACGCTTTACTGAGATCCAGTTTGAGAGCACAGTAGTTCTTATTGTCTCTATCACATTTCTGGATAGCATGAAAGCACTCAAAGGCGATAAGGGCATTATCTGTAATCATTCGCCCGGGAATAAAAGCGTTCTGAGCTGGGGAGATCAGTTCATTTAGGAGGGGGCGTAGTCTGCTTACCAGACATTTAGATATCACTTTGTAGATGACAGTGCAGAGGCTGATCGGCCTAAAGTCCTTCACCTCCTCTGGGACGCTTTTCTTAGGGATCAGCACAATAGTAGTATCATTGATACCTGCAGGCATGATTTCATCATTAAAAAATTGAAGCACGCCCGTAACGATCTCCTGTTTGAAAATTCCCAGTTGCGTTGAAAAAACCAGGCAGGGAAGCCGTCCGGCCCCGGAGCTTTGAGTGGCCCAATTTGGAATAAAGCATTTGAAATTTCTTCCTCAGAGAATGGGCGGCACAGATCCATATTCATCTCATTGGTGACTTTGGTCTCAAAGAGATCAACCAATGCTGTGGGATCTATGGTATGATCTTTTGAAAACAAAGACCGGAAGAAGTCAGTAGCTAGCCCAGCCATCTCTTCAGCATTATTTGTCCATGAGCCGTTATCTTTTTTCAATTTACGAACATGATTCTTTGATGCACGCCAGGAGGCTTTCTTGTGAAAGAATTTTGTGTTCCGATCACCTTCACGTAACCAAGATACCCTGGATCTTTGAAGCCACATAATTTCCTCACGGTGAAGCAATTCATTTATTTTGAATTTAACATCACGTACCTCCTGGTTTGAGTCAGAATATTGCGAAGAGTACAATCTGTCCAGCTTGGAATGCATCAGAGCGAGTTCCTTTTTGACGCTGCCAAAATTCTCATAGCTCCAAGATTGTAAGACTCCCATCATTCGGCTGAGTTTCGTATTAATGTCTCCCAGGTGTGTGGACGGAGAACCGCGCTCCCATTCTGCCTTGATTACTTCAGCCAGTTGTTCCTCTCTTTCCCACATGGCCTCATATCATAAGGGCCGCTGTTTAGACATCGGTAAAGAAGGTGCCAATTCTAACAGGATGGGGACATGATCAGAGCATGAAGAAACCAAATGTCTGAGGCGCGCTTGCGGGTACCAGGCTAACCAATTAAGACAAGGAACAACACGATCCAAACGAACCCTCACCTTGTGTTCGCCCATTCTTTGATTATCATACGTCCAAGCCCAGCCAGAAAAGCCCATATCATGAAGCTCACAATCGGCAAGAGCCTCCCTGAATTCCGACATCCTGTATTCAGAACGCCGAGTCTGGAGATATGCTCAAATTGCCACATTGCTTCATTAAAATCTCCAACATGAGCCATGGGCCTGACACAGTGTGCTTAAGTCTTCTGAGTCAAGGTCCACATGCATTGTCGGTCCTGTTGTCGAGGTTCACCATAAATGAACGTGCACCTCCAAGCTCGGGCATCAGTTGGATCCCGGACAAGAACATCAATGTGGTGCTTATTGTAGGAATGAAGTGTGATTTCAATAGCTTCATCCCAAAATAAAGCTAGACCACCTCCTTTACCATCTCCATCCACAGTAAAACAATGCCGTAAACCTAATCGTCATTTAAGATTTTCGACCCTCTTCCTTTGCTGACGTGTTTCAGATAAGAACACCAGTTTCGGGCGATGCATCTGTGCGAGACAGATCAGTTCATGAACTGTCGGAGGCCACCTGATACCTCGGCAGTTCCAGCTTAAGATATTCATTGTGACCGGCGGAACTCCTCGAGGGAGCCCGCCGATAAAGCTTTTGTGGTATTGCTTGGAAACGGAGCATCTTCATTTCTCTCACAATTCTGATGTCGAGTTGGTATATTAGTCAGCACAGACTGTGAAGAAGAGAGTGACTCGATTACCTGGTGAATATCCTCTGATCTGCGACTTCTCTTCGCGATCTCACTTTCGTCATCAATATCCATCTGTTCAACTACTCTCTTCTTACCCCGTGGAGGTGGCACATTAGGCTCATGGTAGTTTGCATGGGCTTCTTGCGAACGAACCTGCTCAGCGGTTTATCTGCCGTTATAGCTGGCCTTATGTACTGCTGGTCTTTATTAGGAATATGCAGAGGACTGAAATAAGCCGATTGAGTATTTGCAAATGTGTCCATACTCAATTGGTTAGTGGGAACCAGGTGCGGATTTGAATTTCCAACTGGCGTTTTGTTGTTAATCGGTTCCCCCTCCTTAAATTCAGAGGAGTACGCAGGCTTCCCTGCAGAAACATCATCACCATTCGTGCTCTGTTTCTGGAAGTCAGCAGATTTAGTCGAGGCCCCAGTCCAGAATGCATCCACATTCTGATGCAGAACATCACGACTTCGAGAGTCATTAGCAAAACATCGTCGAGGTGGGATGATTCTGAGCCAAGAGCCAAATGGTTTATCTCCATCAGAGCAAGCTGGAGCTGAACAAGCCTTGTCGATATGACCAATAATACCACAGCGATAACAGAACTCTGGTAAGAATTCGTATTCCAGGGGGCACCAGAGATCTGCAGCATTATCAGCTCTTCGGATAGTGACACCGCGCAACAGCGGATTACAAATATTCAGTCTGACCTTGACGCGAAGAAATCTTCCAGACGCCATGCCATTTTCCCCAACGTCTACATCCAGATACATGCCCAATTGATCGCCGATTACCTCTCCTGCCTCTCGTGTCATCATCCCCATTGGCAGTTTGTTAACACGAATCCAGATGGAGATCTTCTTGAACTCCACTTCATCAATTGCCATGGAGGGATCATATGGGATAACCAGCACAAGTTCATGGCTTTGCCCTATCGACCAAGGACCGTCTTCCAACGGCCGGCGTCGTCCCTCATGTTGATTGAAGGAAATCAAGAAGATGTTATCACCAACTGCTCTGCAAGAAATACCTTTGCTTGGACACCATATCCTTCCGAGAGAATTTACAATAGAATCCGTGTGAATTGGTCTTCGAAAAAAAGCTTTAGCAACAGCGTGCCAACCATCGCCGCCGGCGTCGTCTTCCTTTCGGCACGGCGCCACTAGGCCTTTGCGCTCAGCTTCTGAGAGGTTGAGATTGCGCATCATTCGATTCAGACTGTTATTTTGGTCAGTCATGGCGGCAGGAGGCAGGGCTCCTGGAACCAGAGCGCAATCCCCAAATGAGAAGCTCGATGGGGAATAAATGGAGAGACCTCCGTCGATGCGCGGCGGAAACCACCAGACGGAGATTAGACGAAGAAACGATGGGAAGAACTCCAGCGAATTCGGTGGAAATCGCCAGGAAGAATAACCGACCTCGAGTCGCCCAGGACGTCGCCTGTCGCCGAGACGCGTGTACTCCACTACGAGAGACTTTCAATGAAACATACGTTGTCTACCATTCTATCCCTTCTCTATTCCCCCACCGGCCTCCCGAAGCCCCAAATCTCACATCGCAATTTCCAGTGGGATGGTGGAAGAGTGCTGGTAGTTGAAGTACCATGGCGCCACAAACTCCAGGTCGACCTAGGTAAGCTTCATCCTTGGCGGCGTCATTCTGCTCCCGTGCGGCGCGCACGTACGTGGCCATCACAGGGAGGACGAAGATGGATCCCGTGCCCTCAGCCCTCGGGATCGAGATGAACCTGAGGACCGCCTTGTCTCCGTTCTTCTCTGTGAGATGAACCAACAAAATTGTTCTTTAATCTTTGGCATCAGAACAGGAAGGTGAGCCCGTGCCCGATTTTGTTAGTTTTGGCATCGGTATCACAGTGTGCGGCACCAGTGCCAAAAGCCAAAAAACGAATTTGGCACCGGTAGTTGGCAACATTGTGGATATAGCCAGCTTATGATTAATTTGTGTAATACATAACTGTATTGCACTATAGAATCTAGTTAGAGAAACAAATCTTTACCAATTCTAACCGTTCCTATAAATCTATATTAATACAAAGAACACATGTGATACTTTTATTCTGAGCCATCAGGAATCTTTAATTCAATTTAATTCTCCATCCAATGATTGTGGATGTAGAGTAGATCTTTCCCTAATCACTTTTATACTTATGCCTCTCAAATGTAGTTTTTGTTTCCTAATGCTCTCTAATTTAAATTTGTATACATGAGAATTGTTGTTTCTCCTGCTTAATTTTTATTGTTTTTAACATGCTATTTTATTCAAATTTTTAATGTTTATGTTGTTATAATATGATTAATGCACGATCATTTTTCTTTAAGTAGTTCCGCACGTACCTAAATGCAATATATATTATGAAAATTATGTATCGTACGTGCACACGGTTGCTAGTACATTTTAAAGTTCCAAGTGATTCATATCGAAAAAGTAAAAAGATGGAAGTGCCGCCAAAAGGAGTAAATGTGCTTAAATTCATACAGTTATTTTCCAGTTGGGCAGTTCTTTCAGAACCAATAACAAGAAAAGGCCCACTAGCTAGTCAAATTAAACAGCCTGCCCGGCCCGCACACAGATTCTCAAATTAAATACCCAGTGGGCTGCCTCTCCTCGTCTTTTCAACCGGCCCGGCCTTAAACCCACCAATCGCCTTCGGGTTTAACCCCAAAACCCCCGGCCAGCCGCCGCGCAAGTCGACGGCGGCGCTGCCTCCCACTCACTCTCCCCGCTCCCCGCTCCCCGCTCCCCGCTCCGACACCGAACTGAACCATTCCTATGCTCTCCCCATGCCGCCGGCTCCGCCCCAGCCTCCTCCACGGCCGCTTCGTTTCCGCTCTCGCCGCCCCCGCCGACCCTTCCACATCAACCTCCACCTCCGACTCCGACCGGGATCCCGACTCCCAGTGCCCCGCGGGGCCCCCGCTCCTGCGCGGGCGCATGCGGGCGGCGGCAGCGGGAGGGAACCTTTCCGCGGCGCTCGACGCGCTCGGCTGCCTCCGCCCCTCGCTCGCCGCCCCCGACTACAACGCCCTCCTCCACGCCTACCTCCGGTCCGGCCGCGCCGCGCCGGGGCACGTCGCCGCGGTGATATCGCACATGCGCCGCCAGGGCCCGGCGCCGAACGCCCTGACCTTCAACACCGCCTTCAACGGGCTGCTCCGGCTGGGCCACCTCGACGCGGCGCACGCCGTGCTCGAGGACATGTGGTCGGGCTGCGGCTTCGTGCCTTCGTTCACCACGGTGGGCAGACTGGTCAGGAAGGCTATCAGCAGCGCCAACTTTGACCTTGCACTGAAGGTGTTCGACTTAATGCTGAGGTTGGATTACTTGCCAACTCTGCCCATCGCCAAGGCCATAGTTTCGGTTCTTCTGAAAAGCAATGGCTCGGAGGTGGCGTATGAGGTATTCTTGGTTCTTGTAAATAGGGGATTCGTGCTAGATGTGTATACGTACAACCAAATTCTTTTCGGTCTGTGCAAGTCTGGTCGAAGCAGTAAGGCATTGGCTCTGTTCTGTAACTTGAGGAAGCGAGGGCTATCTCTTAATGTGTATTCCTATACGGCATTGGTTTTTGGATTCTGCAAGGAAAAGATGTGGAGTGAAGCATACACGGCATTGTTGATGATGCGTCATGAAGGATGCGAACCATCTGTTGTAACATATACTGTGGTTGTGGATTTCCTTTGTAAAGATAGCAAGATCGATGATGCGATGTGTGTCTTTAGGATGGCTTGTGAAGAAGGCTGCCATTTGGATAACACCATATGCAACGTGCTACTCTATGCACTCTGCTGTGCTGATAGAATCTCGGAAGCTCGTGTGATCATTGATGTGATGGAGGAGGCAGGATGTGCCCCTGACTGCTTCACCATTTCTGCTCTGGCTGCTGGTTTTCTGAAAGCTGGGCATGTCGAGACCTGTCAGAATTTTATACGAAGGGTATGTACCAGGAGTGATGTTTTTGATGTTGTCACTTGTAATATATACCTTCATAGCTTATGCCGCGATGGCCATGTCAAGAAGGCTTTGTCTTTGGTTAGTAGCATGGTGGAGAAAGGATTTTTGCCATCTACTGTAACATATAACACTATACTCAAAGGGTTTTGTACAGAGGTGGATCTTCAGAAGGCACTGAACATGTTGGATCAGTTTAGCTCTGCTGGTGTTTGCTATGATTCGGTCTCCTTCAACACTATTCTCGCTGCAGCCTGTAGGCAGCGCAATGCTTCAGTCATCCGGAGGGTTCTCTATCAAATGGATGTTGAACAAGTCAACCTTGATGCCATCAATATGACATGCTTACTTCGGTACTTCCACAAGTGTGGGAAGTTTGCTGAAAGTGTTAACCTAGTTGAGAATATGATTATTCATGGCAACCCACTATTTGTGCGTGGTGGTTGAGGACATCAGCAGATCATGTTGTCACTCTGAACAGGCTTTTAGTATCCAATACCTCATTTTCTTCTGAAATGGACATAAACGTGTAAGTTTGCCCTTCTTCGGTGAAATATTTGCGTTTCTCATTGTTAATTAGTTTTGTCTTTCGGAAATGATGCCTTCAGTTAGTGCAGCAATGGTAGAATGGTTCCACTCTGAACTGTTAACTCAGCAAGGTGCAATAGTTTTAAAAATATTTTGGGGCATTTGAGTTGATTTTAAAATTATTGGTACTTGGTTGTTATCGTAAGCAAGTTGCAAGATGTATGGAGGTGTTGCTGAAGAGAGTCCCTTCCTCTGTTCCTTTTATAAACACCTTTTTAGTTGGAAATAACATTTGCTCGTTGAACAACTCCAATAGGGAAACTAAATAACATTATTCTGATTCCTTTGTAGGGAGGCTTAATTTCTGGAAAATTGAAGTGTGGTGTTGTGTGTTGACAATTTGGCATACTTAGGTGGCGCTGTAGCGAGACTTGTCAGCATTCCTGATCACAACTTGGATTTCTCTAGAGGTATTGCCTATGGGTGGGCATTCGGTTTTGGAAAACTAACCACTGAAATTACCACAAATATACCAACACCGAACCTATTAGCCGAAAAAATTGGTTTGGTGAATCGGTTATTCGGTTTACCAAAATTTGGTGCAAGCATCAAGCACACCAAAGCCACATCGAGTTCATCCCTAACAAAATAGAAGAATCAATGGCAGCAATGCATTAGAATGACAGCACAAAGCAACATGACCTTCCCACCCCTTGCTTCCAGCTGTAGGTAGATGACTGCAGGTGGCGGCTGCTGCCAGCGCGATGACTACAACCAATGAATAAGATGGGTGCGCCAGGGCTGGGGACCTGGGTAATGGGGAGTTTGGTTACGCCGTTTGGGGTTGAGGCCTTGGGAGAGTGAAGTAATGATGGGAGGTTGGGTGTGCACTTGCGCTACTTGGGCCGCTTGGACCATCGTCTGCGATGCGCACAAGCATGGGGTTGCGCTACTCTCCAGTTTCTTCGGTTTGTTTGGTACAGAGCAACAACCGGACAAAAATGTACACCGAATAGAAAGCAGTTTTGCCACCGAAAATCGCATTAACCGACAATTTGGTTAGTTCAGTGCGGTTTGGCTTCGGTTTTCGGTGGAATAGTGCCCACCCCTAGTACTGACAGCAGGGATAAATTTCTAAATAAAATTGGACACTCTACTCCATATTTGAATTTTTCATGTGTCATTTGCTAACTTTTGCATATTTCCCATGCAGAAAAAGGCCAGTGAACATCATTCATCATGTTGAAGGAATATTTTAATCAATGAGGTAAACTTCTCTTGCCTTTTCCCGCTATTTTCTTGGAAGAGAGTTACCAACTCAAGAATGATCTAGAAATGCTTAATTAAGGAAGTATCCTGTAGTGGAAAATAAAAACAATTGCATAAAGTAACACAAAAAATGTGTATGGTCATGACTATTTGCATCTTAATTTATATCAGTTGCTATTATATTTTGTTGCTTACAGTGTTTTGTTAGCACATTGTAATGTGAGTATGCCACTGATTCATCACTTCATTGTTCCTTAAGGTAGGCAAAATTCAGTTTGATAATTGATAAGCTTTAGGTCATAACAGGCTTAGGGTGGAGTGCACTACATCTTGAGTTTGCAGGGAAAGTAGCTTCTGACAAAGTGCTGTGGTTTTGGAAATCTCTGCATACAATTTTAGTAAACTAATTTGCTCTCCTTTTGGATCGTGCAACTTCTATTGGGTTTCATCTCTAGCCTACCCCAACTTGCTTGGGACCAAAAGCTTTATTGTTGTTGTAGAATCAATAAGCGTAGCATACAGCAGTCATGAAGAATGTAGCATATAGTTCATCTGCTTACATTTGCCAGCATGATCTCTGCATCCATGGGTGGTGGCAGATTTCGTGATTTTTAACGAATGCATTTATTTTTCTAGGTGCCTATCATGTTTGTATAGATTATTGAACAAATTATGTGGGAGCAAATGGGATTAATCTTCTGATAAATAATAGACTCAGAGAAATATCTAGAATTCAGATCTTTTTGGGGTGGGGGGAGCTCATATATTTTTCCTGTCTTCTGATCTATCAGTTCCCTTGGTTTTGCAAATCTGAAGCTAGTATTCTTTACCTTTCAAGAATTAACACTGGTTACGAAACAAAAGATTTAATGTAATTTTGGAAAAGTTCATTGCCAAGTTGGTAACTGCTGCTTACTCTGTTCAAAACCTCTAGTGAAGGCCAGCAAATGTGTTTCATATGTCTCTACTCTATTGGGTTTCTGGAGGCAGCAGGGAGACAGGCCTCACTTTTAATATAGAAGACCTGAACCAAGCTACAGGTTCAGACAGAGAACGTAATAAATACCTAAGATGGATCTTGACGACGGTGATGCAGGAGAACCTTTTCGTCAAACATTGGCAGGGGTAGGTCACTTTAGAAGAAATCACTTTCAGCATGGTATATCTGCACATGAGATGAACTTGTCTCTTGAATAATAAATGTAAAGGCATGCCTTACATTGTTTGGTTAGATTACTCCATAATCGCAACACCTGTATGGGAATACATTCCAATATAATTTTCAATACACCCATGGCGGAATGCATTTCAAACACATTACTGAATGTATTTATAAATCCAATTGCAATTTCATTTGAACCAAACACTGCCGTCCAATGTACATGCAAGGGTGGGTGCTTGAGTTTAGGGTTTATGTACTTGTGCATCTTGAAAAATTCTTAAATTTTTTTATCGATGTGCATCATTTAGAGCATATGCACCTGCAAAAAATCATACAAAAAATATGATCAAGTGTGACCTACACAAAAAAGACAAGTGGTTGTAGCTGCACTGTTCAAAAAAATAAGTTGAACCTTTTTTCTTTTTTGTGCAGGGCACATTTGATTATATTTTTACATGATTTTTCGCAGGTGCATATGTTCTAACATGATACATATCTATGGATTGTTTGGGAATTCTCCGAGATACACAAGTACGTAAAACCATAAACTCAAACACTCACCCTTACATGTACAAAATCCACTGTCATAACATTCTGTGGAAAGAAAGTAACCATAACTTTTATGAAGGTATCATGAATGTAAATGAGTGTGAGGGCAAAAAGCATGCTGCACATATATTGATGTTCTTGTAACTGTATTCCATAGTCAAGGTAAAGTATTGCAGAATGCCAGGCAAATTTTATTAAGGTGGCAAAAAATGAACACTGGTTCTGATTTCCGAAAGAAAACATCAGTATTGGCTACATAATACCATGTAACAATGTGAAGTTTAATAACTCATTTTTGAGGGGCATGTGTTTTAGTTTTTTTTGCAGGTAAAATATGTGGTCTAATTTGGTTCTTATTTGACTTATCTTGTAAAAGGCGACATGTCGTGTGTTTACCTTTTTTGCTATAATTTTTTTAGCAGGAATGTGATCGTGGATATTGGTACTCTAGGGCATCATGTACAACAAATGAAACTAGAAACTCAGGATGAGGTTTGTCCCTACTTTGTTATTTTGCTGTATTGTGTTTGGCTAGTTGATCCACAGTTTCCTGTACAGACTGTGTTATCTTCAGTAATTCCTTATATCTGGTCCAAGGTGCAAATTCACTGCACACATTCAGCGAGCAATTATTTCATTTCAAAGGTGGTTGTTCCATTTGTGTTGAACTCTATGTAAATAGTAGTAAAACTGCATCCAAACATTTCCTCTTTCTCATTGATGTATGAAGAGTCATCACTAGAATTAGCTAAAATCAGGACATACCATCTGCTTCATACTTGGTTGTGTTTACTCATCTTTGAATATCTTTCTTTTATTTTTTAATAGAGTATATGCTTACAGGCCTACAGCAGATAATGCACTTTGACTGGATGGACCTCTGTGCTGACATTTGTTTTGCATGTAGAGCATGCTTGGTTGGTAGCCCCAAATCGGCCCCAAATATTGGGCAAGCCCAACAAGTTTGACTACTAATTGGGCTGCTACCAATTTCTAAGCAAAATGGCCAAATATTGACATTTGCTAAACATTGCCTTGCTAAACCATTGGTGATCCAATTTGAGGCATCAAATCAAGCAGCCTCTGTAATCTGAAAATATGAAAGTAGCACTTGCATTCTGAGATCATTCTGAAACTGAAATTTAAGAGTGAATACCAATATAGTTATTTGTTTGGATTATGGAAAACTATTCTTCCAAGTTCCAATTCACCTAACATTAATACATAATTTTGTGTATTGCATGCTTACGGACCTACACTGTGACAGGACGGTGAACTATCATTATTTTGTTATTTGTTTGGATTATGGAAAGCTATTCTTCCAATTCACCTACATTATTACATAATTGGCAGCCTCCCAAGTATTTGAACTTTTTCTGCTGACTGCTGACTCACTTATTTCCTTCTTACAGCCAGCAGCATCTTAGTATACACACCGATGGTGATCATTGACTACCAATTAGGGAAGAAAGGTAATGACGTGACAACCAGCGCCGCTATGTTTCTTTGGCAGACAAAAGTAATCAGCGGAAAGCGAAATGACCGCGAAGTTATCTGGATTTCTGTCACAAGAATAATACCTTCATTTAAGGAAAGAAAGGTTGCAATAGACAGACATCAGAACATTTCACATTCAATTTCTTGTGATTTACTGTTTGTGCCCAATTTGTAGTTTGTCTTGCTCCTTCAGATAAGTGACTTCGGAAGTTTCAGTCTACCATGTAATTTGAACGTACATGGTTTAATGGTTTCTCCTTCATGACCCTATCCAAGTGTTATGCAACACGATCAATTGGCATCGATTCGGCATATTTTAACCTTGCTGACAATAACATTTTGTCATTTTCTGCTTCATGGCTCAGCGAGTCTTGTGAAAGTTGCCATGAAGCGCATCCTGATATAATGATGTTTGATGATAGTGATCTCCTTATGTTCCACTTACTCTACTTACAATCATGTTGCATTCGTTGTATCTTCATTACCTTTAGTTGTCTTGTCAGGATCTCATCAGAAATTGCCGATTAGCGTAGGACTTTGCCATTTGCTCTTTAAAGTGGTATCCTCAAAAAGGAAAAGTTGATTGGACAATTGTGGGAGTATATTTACTCAATTTTTGATGTTCCAATTCGACCTCTCTTTTCTTTCGGATTTGTCATTTCTAAGTCGCCTGAGAATTATTATTTTAAAATTGAGCAAGATGTACATCATTAAGCCCAGTTGTATATGTCTAGAAATGCATAACCGTCAAGTTACACATCTATAAATTTAATGTTGCATATAATTTTTAAGATATGTGACTATCTAGTTAACCGCTAGGTAGAAAATCAACGTTTAGATAATAATTTTTTAATTGACTTAAAATAGATACTTTTCCTTTTCCAATTTGTTGCTCTTACGGGATTAAGAAGCTGGCTGGTTGGTTTAAGTTTTATTGCCACTGTTCCTAGTATATGTTTCGGTCAGGAACTGGCTTTCTCGTCTCATTAATTAATTAAAGGGTCTATGGGTACTGATAGTATTTAGATGTTCTGGAAGCGTGGGTGAGTTTGGAAATTTTACTAAGTTAATCCATGAGATATACTAATACTAGCGAGTAAGCACAGGCAATATCTATCGTGAATATTAAGTAGCATTACGTTGTCATCTATTTTTAAAAGTAAATAATATTGAGCAATAGGTTAGTTAATTTATACTTTTTTTTTAATTCTTTACGGTGGTTGGTTGCATCCCACAGCAACGCCTCAGCAAAGCTTGTGACAGTCAACACCTTGCTCTATGCTCCGGTGAAACTAGTGGTCGTTGCAACCAACGAGTGCTTTTTTTTGCATACGTGATGAGGTGAAGCGAAGCTTTTGAATGATTACATCGCCGAGTTGAAGCAGCTACATGAAGAATAGAATTTCAAAAGAAAAGTAAATGGTAATTAGTTTGGTTTCACTAGGAAACTAAATTTGTAATTTAAGATTTTTTTCTTTAACTCGTATTTTTATAAGTCGAATATAAATGGAGATGCTTATAGCGACTCATCATAAATTTGGCATTGGGCCCACGATCATGTGCATTCTCAGCGTGTGCATGAAAGTGAGATAAAACAATTACGATGTGACCAGACGTACATTCTCTGATTGGCTGGGAGCACGATTTGCTCTGATATTCGATTAACTCAATTATTCACACTCGGTAAACTAATCTTTATTTTCAAACGAAGTACGTATGTATGATTTTGTACGTCAGTACAAGCGTTTAAACTTTTTTCTGATTGGTTGGGAGCACGATGGGCTCTGACACTGTCAGTACAAAGACTGCATCCTCACATCCACATCAGCTTGGCAAATAATTGTTCCCCACAAATTGATACCAGGAAAAAGCAAGCAAGCAAGGCGTCCCTGTTCTTGGGCCTGTCCACGTTACGTGGAGAGTGATGCCGCGTGGTGGTGCCGCGCGGCCTGGTGTGGTCAGGGTATCTAATTCGCCTGTCAGCGCGATAAGCGGCGGCAGCAGCAGCACACGTGCTTTGCGCCCGCTCCGCGGATCTCAAACAGACCAGCCGAGCGCCCGAGCCGACTGACTCCACGCAGCAGCGGCCGCGAACATCATCGGGATCGGCATCGACATCGGCACCGCAGGGTCGTGCGAGCAGCGGACCGATGGCTGCAGGGCCAGGCAGCGAGCCCCCCGGCGGCCGCCGTGCTGGTGCCGCGTCCGGCAAGAGGCGTGTAACGCCGTCATACTCTGGTGCCTCACCTCTCCCCTTCTCCTCCTCTTTGCTCCCTGAGTCTCGCCCTCGTGTGTTTCTGGTCAACGTTTCGCTTGCCATGCGTGTTATTTCTCGCCTAGTTTATTAGATGATGTGATTGGTGGAGTGGTGGTATTGATTTTATGCTTTATGTGATCTTCTCGAAGAAAAGCTTCCCTTTATGTTCTATATTATTAGATTATGTGCGGAGTGCGGACTCGCCTGCAAGTTTATTCGCAAGTACAATAATAAAATTGGACGGACTAGGGATAACTAGAGTTCATATGGATTATGGAGTGGGCCAAATTTGTACCATTTTGAACCCGTACAAATAAAATCTTAGGGAACTTGCTGCACTGTTTCATCATCATTTGACAGTTCTTGTCCCACAGGCGTAGTCAAGAAGCTGGCACTGGCTACGATTGTGTTCTTCTCGGCACTGCTGTACAAACAAATCCAGCCGCCGCCTCCAAAGATTCCTGGCTCGCCGGTCGGCCCTCCGGTCACGGCAACCAGGACAAAGCTCAGGGACGGCAGGCACTTGGCCTACCTGGAGTCCGGGGTCCCGAAGGAAAAGGCCCGATACAAGATCATCTTCGTCCATGGCTTCGGCTGCTGCAGACACGACGCGCTCAACGTCTCCCAGGGACTGCTGCAAGAGCTGCGCATCTACCTGCTGTCCTTCGACCGGCCAGGGTACGGCGAGAGCGACGCGCACCCGGCTCGAACGGAGGAGAGCATCACCCTCGACATCGCGGAGCTCGCCGACAACCTGCGGCTCGGCCCCAAGTTCCACCTCATCGGCTTCTCCATGGGTGGCGAGATCATGTGGAGCTGCCTCAAGTACATCCCGCACAGGTCAGTTGCGCACTTCAAGCAGCTATCCAGCAACATTGTCTTCTTCCCTCCAATCCAAGCAGATCAAAGTTTCGAATTAACATCAATTAAAGCAAAATCGTTTGCATCCTGTGTGATCGATCCAGGCTCTCCGGTGTCGCGATTCTTGCCCCGGTAGGCAACTATTGGTGGTCCGGCTTGCCGCCGGACGTGTCGTGGGACGCCTGGTACGTGCAGTTTCCACGAGACCGGCGCGCGGTCTGGGTCGCCCACCACCTCCCGTGGCTGACGCACTGGTGGAACACCCAGAGGTTGTTCCCGAGCTCCAGCGTCAAGGCCCGCGACCCTGCCATCTTGTCCAAGGAAGACAAGCAGCTCATCGCAAAGTTCGCTCAGCGAACCTACCAGGCAAGAACATCAACGGAGCTACCGTGCACTTGCCTTGACGAGGCGTATCTCCTGAGTTCTGACGCTTTGTTGATGATGTTGCAGGAGCAGATCACGCAGCAAGGGGAGCACGAAAGCCTGCACCGTGACATGATGGTCGGGTTCGGGAAGTGGAAATGGAGCCCGTTGCAGCTGGAGGATCCGCTCGCCGGCGCCGGCGCAGGCGACGAGGCGAAGAAGGTGCACCTGTGGCACGGCGTCGAGGATCTTTACGTGCCTGTCGCTCTGTCGCGGTATATCAGCAGGAAGCTCCCCTGGGTCGTCTACCATGAGCTTCCGACGGCCGGCCACCTGTTCCCGGTCGCGGACGGGATGCCGGATGTCATCGTCAGGTCGCTGCTGCTCGGAGGCGAGTGAGATGAGCAGAAACGCTTATCGTACGTCCCCAACATAATCCACCGTTGCAGCTGCTTCGAGACCCAAATTGTATGCATACATGCCTGTGTATTGACGTGTAATCATCTCATTTTCCTCCTTTAAGTTTCCACACATGATATTTGGACTCTTGTGGCCCCCACGACCGCTGAGAAAGGTTCGTGCTAGTCTTCCCGTCCAAACATTTCAAATGCATGCTGATCTGTCCGTCCGAACATTTCAAATGTTCTCACCACACTTAAAATTGTAAAAGCAAAATCTGATGAAGGATACATCTGAGTTATACCAAATGTTTTCTCACATACTGAATTAAATTTGAAATTTACTTTAATTAAATTTTAAAAAAATGAATTTCGTATGATCCAAAAGTTGAATTTCGTATAAATTTTAAATGAGTTTCGTAGAAGTTCCATTCAATTCTGAAATTTAGATATCCCATTTTCCTCTTGTAAATCATCTCTCTTGAGGAATAAGAGCTCTCACTCCTTTTGGGCGTGAGGAGTTTCCACGGGTAGATCTCTCTCGTGTCCGACGGTTTGTTCTCTCGGTTCAAAAATACTCTAAGCTACCCTTGTCTGTTGATCGGTGACTTAGTCCTTAACACAGATCTAAAGAGCTCTCACCATCTCTAGCGAGTTTCCCAGGCGAGATCTCTCTCGTGTTCGACATTTCGTTCTCTCAACTCAAGAGAACTCTAATCTAAGGCTTGTCCATTGCTCGATGACTCCGTCCTCGACGTGGATTCGAGGAGCCTAAGTCATGACTCTCAATGGAATTATGTGTCGTCGAGGCCGAACCCGATTAAAAAAACATCATCGCTCACTTGTGTTAGTGCTCGACGCCTAGCAACGCGGTCTTCGTTCACGCCATTTTACTTACACGACGTTTTCGATAATCCACTCGTCACCGACACGCACCCCCCTCTAAGTCATTTTTGACAATGACAACAGTGGTGCCGTCCGTGGGGAACCGCTAACAAGAAACAAGCCACGTCCTCTCCATCAAGAGCTCGGCAACTTGACGTTCCGAACACCATGTCTCCCATCAACAAAGAAGTCACCAGCGATGGTATGAAGAAGACTTACACAGTTTGTATCTTTAAGAAAAAAATGCACTCAAAGTGATGCCGAGAATCAAAATCTTTCAAGGGCAATCGTTGTAACCCCCGAAGATGTTACCACATCAAACCCAACCAATGTCATATCCCAAGTCGAGGCTAGAGCACCAATTGGAGAAATTCCACAAACAATCAAGGGGCTCATCGCAAAATTTTGGGCTATGGTCAACACCGAGATTATCGACATCAATGCACTTTGTACTCTGCTCGGATCCTCACAAGGACAGAATACTTGACAAACTTCCATTATCCAACCTCCTCACATAGGAGCAAGCACATCGTGTCACATCCTGATTTATCGAATCTGAAATTAGGGCTAACAAAAACTTTTTCGCTAATAATATCAGTCAAAATATACCTAACTAAAACTTTAATTCAAATCATGATACCAAAACACGAAAACCCTTGCTCCTATTTATCTCGATCTCCATTTTGTCAAAACCCTAATTCCCCGAACCACGTCCAACGACAAGGGCGACCCTGTTCAACACCCTGTCTCCATATGTGGCCACTCGCCCTCGCATTCCCGCCGCGAGCGCACCTCGGCATCCTTTCGCCTTTTCCTAGTCAGTGTAATCTAAACCGACATCTGCAGCTAAGTACCCACATGGTACTTCCGTGAAATTGAAGCATATACCTGGCACAAATCTCTTCCGAATGCCGTGATATTTTGCCACCTACCTCGCCAGGCCATATCGTGAATACATGCACATATATACTACTTTTATTTATGCACTGAAACCCTAAAGCAAGAATACTACAGCTCAATACCTACGCTGTATACGTTGTCACGTCAGCAGCACTTTGCAACCGATTGATCTCGAATCTGGAGGAGGGAACCCTTGAGAGTTCCCACCGCCTCTCCCCATCTTGCCGCGCCCCGAAAACCTAGATCTGAGCTCCTGATTCCTTTTCTTCCTATTTAAATCTAATCCCCTCTAAAACCCTAACTCGTCGTTAGCTCTGCCACAGTCCTAGGCATATGTGCGAACATACCAGTAACATTTTCCTGAGTCCTATCTCCCATGACTTCCTGTCACTATCCGTCACCACCCTATATACGCTTAACTCCCAGTGTATGTGAGTATATACACCTAAAACCCCAACACGTTGAACACCTTTTGTACAGAAACCCACACCCGCCAGCATCGAACACTTCGTGCAAGTAGATTTTCTGCATTAAATAATGAGCAAGCACCAAGAGCAAGACACCAAAACCTCATTACGCAGTCTCTCTCATGTTATCTCAGCGCACCAACCTAAGTCCAAAACCCGTACCTGAGCATGAGAACACCTACACCTCCTCTTAAAAGCCATGATGTGATCCGTCCTACTGCAAGCGTAACCACAGAGTAAAACCAGCGGTACGAGTTCTCTGTTGCACTAGACCACGTCATCTATCAATCTGAATTCGGTGCCTAACTCTTGCTATACCGCATGACACCTCATTTGCTGCTGCAGTCCGACTAGTGCTCTTTTCGTTTTACGCGCCAAGCACTAACACAACAGCGCCGGCTAGCTGATTCCCTTGACCTGCAGCTCCATTTTCTACGCTTGTCCAGCACACAGCTCACCTGAATCAATGCCTGAAGCCTCAAATCAAATACAGCTCCCTGCCTGTTAGTCAATTTATTTTCCCTGCTATAGTACCATGCCATCTTTTCATCAAAGTGGTAATCGGTGCCAAACATTACCTGTGCAGCAACACCACCATGGGAATCCTGTAGCTCTGCTGACCGCATTGACCATGTGCCTCTACTCCCTTTATTTTCCCTAAAACCAGGCTACCTAGGAACCTGAGCCCTTCTCTACTCACTCCCAGCACTCCATCTGAGCCTTCTCTACTTCCCTTCTTCCCCAAAGCATCACCGGCCAGACTCCTCTCACCTCCCCATTTCGTCTCCGCTCTCACAAGCACACCCGAGCTACTCCCCATTTTCTCCTTCTCACCCGAGCTCCTCAAGCCAGCTCCACTCTAGCTCTTCTTCCTTGCTCCACTCTCCTGTCCCATTCTTCCCCACCAAGCTTGCTTGCTCACCTTCCTTCTCCGAGCTCCACTGGACCAGCCCCAGCCGAGCTACTCCCATCCGAACTCCCAACCTTCCCAACCAAGCTACCCAAGCTCCTCCTATGCTCCCTTCTCACCAGATCCACCTGCACCAGCTGCCGCCGGGGATGCCGCCCAAGCTGCTGCCCGCCATCTACTCTTCCGCTCCCCACCCCGCCGCCACAAGGACTCGCCGGCTAACTCCCGGAGCTGCCACCCCGACGGGATCTACTCCGTCGAGTAGCCAATCCACCTGCCGCCGGCGCAGATCAGGCCCTGTTCGGCGCCGTTTTTCCCTCAAGGCAGCATGCCGCCGGCCAGCCACCCCATGGCCCAGCTCGCGCTGCTCGAAGTTCCGCCCCTCTCCGTGCCACCTTCAGATCTGCTGAACCCCGCCGCCGGTAGGGTTTCTGCCGGCCCCCTCGCCGCCAGCTACCTTGCCGCGCCACCCTCCCGCTCAAGCCCCCTCTCGGGTGAGTTGCCGCCACCAACGGACGCCGTTGTCGCCGCCCGCCCCTTGCCTCGGCAGCTGCCGCGACCGCCTCGCCCTACCGCGGCAAGAAGGTATCACTGCTCTCCCTGCCGCAGCAAGCCCCTACAGCCGCGGCAAGGAGCTACCACCGCCGCTCCGTCTCTTCCCCTTAGCTGTTGTACTCGGTGAACGGCCTCAGCTCCAGCCTGTCGGCCCCTTTTTCCCCGGTCGCTGCCTACCTCAACACGCCACCCTTCCCTTCCCATTACCGCCGGCAAGCCCCATCATTGGTGAGCTTGCGACCCCAACTCGGGCTACTCTCCTCGGCAACCCCTGCTCTCTCCGTGAATGCCTTTTTCACTGTGGCAGCAACCGAGCGCGTGTAATGAGCTAATGCCAACACACCTAACTACCCACTAACTGCCATGGCCATGGATGGTTAGTGAAGGCGTAGTGCATCTATGCATCTCCGGCGCCATCCGTTGGACCAGGGAGCCGGTTTGGTTTGGGTCTAAACCGTACAACCTCACTGTTCAACTGGTGTAGCATCTTTCCGATTGGTCCCTCCAATGTTTTTCCATCAATTTCGAGACCACAACATTATTTTCTACCTCTTTAGTTCATACTCTCTTTCAAAATTAGAACGCAATTAATTTAAAACATAGGGGAAGACAACTGGTGCATGAAATACAATTCTTTCCGAATTCAAATATTGCTTTGAAATGCTTTTTAAAAAAAAGTCCTCTGGCCTAAAGAACAATTTTCCTCCAGCCCTAAACCTTGACCTCACGTATACGCCAAGCTTATGCATCATATGATTTAATTATACCTTTATATACTGGAAAATAAAGGGGTCATAAAGGCCTGGGTGGAGCTTTGAAACATCCAACGCAAGACGATGAAATGAATATTTTGAAGGACCTTAGGATCCCTGTGACTTAGAAAGAGCTAAGTGACCCTGATGGTTTGTGAGCAAAGCTTAATAGACTTGAGTTCCAGTATAAACCGGCCTCACCATTTTTTTAAAAAATATAATACACACTTTGGCAAAGGATTTGGGCAAGTCCAGAGCCTTATAATTCTAAACCATTTTCATACCTAGCACCTTCTAGCCATTAATCGGAGAAAACAAAGACTGCAAAACCCTAAAAGTTAATATACGAGTATGTCTTCTAAAAACCCTAGAACCGTAACACGCTAAGTATTCTACTAAGTGAAAATACCAGGCTACGTTCCTCAAACCCTAACAACCTTCCGAGGCACTAGAACCCTAACGCGACAGAAGATTAAAGTAGATATCCTTGTCAGGATAACCTAAGCACACACTTCCAGCATTTTAAAGCTCTATAAAATCACAATAGCTAACCCAACGCGTTGTGGTTGCACGAACTGATTATTCTGGCTTTGCATTCGATAATCTTGGTTCTTCCTTGCATTGTTGATTTATTGGTCGTTCTTTCGACGTGTAGATACCGACGTTAGGAACCCTCGCGCGAAGGAACTCGGACAATCATCGAATCAGGTTCGAGACCGAGCGCCGGACAATACCGCCAGGCAAGCATTTCCACTTTGATCATGTTGAATCCCATATTTGTGAAACATAATTACTTTGTTTGCGAACCTTGCATGCTATGTTAATAACAACGTTATTTTATGCTAGAGTAGTTATGCCTAACAGATGCATGTGACATAGGTCTGGAATTTGATCCTTGTAGCCCTAGGAATATTTAGCCGGTTGAGGTTCGACCGACCAACTAAATAGGAATATAGGCTTTAGCCTTGCTTAGACCTGCTGTAGTTAAACTAAGTTTTATCGGTACAATGGGTATGGGAACAAAAATCCTCGGTTTGTTTATACATTTCGGGGAATATTTTTAAAAGGAAATGTTTACCAAAATCCCAAAAGAAATGATGGAGGATTCGGATTCGGGCAAGAATGCTAAGGTGTTTGGGGTGCAGAGTAGCCGGTCGCTACTTGAGGCATGGAATGGTAGGGTAGCCGGTTGCTACCTAAGGAGATGGCTGGACATGGAGTCTTGCTCGAATCAGTTAAGGACCGAACCTAAGTGCCGCTGAATCAGTTACCCTATCGTACGTCCACATGTCCTTTATGGGAAGGACTTGACTCGGTACCTCGTCTAATGCTGGAGCTCGGAACCGTGGGAAGTTAGGGTGATATGCTAGGTGGATCCGGGATCCCTAGAGGATTTTCACGGGACTACGTGGGGGTAAAGCCCTCGATGAGTTCCATGCTGTGGAGGTAAAGCTCTCGGTGGGTCTCACGAGTACGGAAAATTTATGGTTCGACACAAAAGTGGAAAGTCCCATTTTTGACATCCGGGATGCAAAAGTTGGGTTACCCTCCTAGCGGGTCCGGCTCTAGTGTGAACACAGGCGAAAGGTCTCGTTGCATTAGCCTCGTCAGTATACTTGCAAAGTACTCACAGGGCGACTTACATCTTGTGGGTAAAGCCGTACAACCTCTACGGAGTGTTAAAAACTATTCGAATAGCCGCGTCCTCGGTCATGGACATGAACTGGTAAGGCCACACATTGGTTAGGCTAAGTTTTGGTTGTGAAAGCTGGAAAATGGGATTAAGGACGTGGGCATGATGTGTCCACAGAGTGCAATTTACGCTACACGGATGGTAGCCAGGAATTGCAGAAGAGGAGGCTAGCTGCACTGCCTGGGTAGTGCGAGCGGGAGCCAAAAAAGGGTAGGCGTGATAGGCGGAGCTATCAAGCTGAGGAAAGGAAATAGGGAGGTAGCGGATTCTACCTCATGATGATTGTTACTGCGAACTACTTCTGTTTTCAAAATAGTTTTGAAACCTATTATCGTATTTACGATGAAAACTTACATTTCCGCACAACCAACAACATAGGGTAGAGCTATTCCTTGATCTAATCCCTGCATGAAATATTGCCGTATATCCCCTCCCGTGGGAATAGCTTGCGAGTACATTCCACGTACTCACCTGGCTTGTTGATTTGGTCAGACGAAGGAGACATCAATTCCGAAGAAGCAATCACGATCGCGAAAGCTAGGGCGTAACCCCAGTCAGTTGCCTGTCGGGTATGGCATATTGATGGGCTCCCTCACCGCTTGATTTCCGCTGCAAATTTATAGCCATTGGGCTACAGGTATCAGACATTCGACCTTCACGGTCTTTGTACTTAAATTCGTATGTATGTCGATGATATACAGGTTAACTTGTGTGTACCGGCTACTGATCCAGGGACCGGTACAGTAATCACAAGGGAGTATCCGGCTTAAAAACCGGGTACGCCACACATCGGCTCCTTTGTAAGCCTCGACTTCGACTATACAAATCAGAACGGATCATCGAACCTCCCGGAAGTCAAAATGCATTCAAGCCATCCCACCAGGTGTTAACCCAATCTACTTATCGCCTCTCACTACTACACAAAGCCTCATCCGAGACGGGTTAAAAACGTCATCAGAGACGGTTTTGGGACCCGTCTGGGATTGGTGGTCTCTAATGACTCCAAGTCATCCCAGACGGCCAG
The DNA here is from genome assembly GCA_019208055.1 of Stipa capillata. NCBI lineage: Eukaryota > Viridiplantae > Streptophyta > Magnoliopsida > Poales > Poaceae > Stipa > Stipa capillata. The sequence goes on along the minus strand of JAGXJF010003915.1, from coordinate 86,927 downwards.
CAAGACCCGTCTGTGATGACCAATTACAAAAAATAAAAAAAAATAGCAGCACGGCCACCGGGTCGGCGGATCCATCGGCTCCCGCGCGTGTCGGCCTCTAGGTCGCCGGATCCGACGCCTCCATGTGAGCGCGGGCCTCCACACGCTCAGATCCGCCGCCGCCGTGGCTGCCTCGCTCGGATCCGCCACCACCGTGTCGTTGCCGCTCGCATCCGACGTCGGGGTGGCCACCGTGGCCGCCTCCTCATATGTAGCCGTCGCCGCCGACGTGCCGCAGGGGCACCTCGCCGCCGCGCCTCCTCCCGCGTGGATCTGGCGTCTCGCCGCCCGGATCCACCGCGGAGAGCCACCGTCGCCGTGCTGTAGCAGCCCGGATCCGGCGCTGCCGTGGGTGCCCCGCCCGTTGTAGGGTCGCTGCCACCGCCGTGCCGCAAGGGCCGCCGGTGCCCGGGCTCGGGCGGCGTGCGCCGGTGAGGGAAGGAGAGGGCGAGGGAGAGGAGGGGCGGCGTGCGCCGGTGAGGGAAGGAGAGGGCGAGGGAGAGGAGGGGGGGCGGCGTGCGCCGGTGAGGGAAGGAGAGGACAAGGGAGAGGAGGGGGTGAGGGAGAGAAGGGATGGGGAGGGGGCGCTGTGAGGGAGAGAAGGGATGGGGAGAGGGGGCGCTGTGAGGGAGAGAAGGGAGTTAGGGTTCTTGGGAGGTTATATATGGGTGCTTATTGGGCTTTATGGGCCAGACTGAGATTAGAGACGGGCTGACAATTTTAAACCGTCTCGGATGACCTATTTATCATCCCAGACAGGTGAGAAATTATAACCCGTCTCGGATGACCCTGTTATCACAGACGGTTCAATAAAAGACCCGTCTGGGATATCTCATCGCAGTCATTGTAGACGGGTTGCTTTCCGACCCGTCTGCGATGGTTGCTATTCCAGACGGGTCCGATGAACCGTCTCGGATAAGCCGTCCTATATAAGCCATTCTGTAGTAGTGTCTTCCACCCGTGGGCTAAGCGGCCCTAATGAACAGGTTGTCATGGTTCCATCCCTTTGGAGCACAAGTTTTCGGCGGAGCTACTAACACACATCTGAACCAGGAAAGATCTCTAGTAAGGACAATAGTGCTTGAGGAGCCGCGGCAAGAAGATTATCGCCGTAAGGGATGGAGTGTTGATGAAGGCTGCCAAAAAGCATCACGCAAAGATTGTGAGCAAGCTTCAAGTTCTGGTACCGCCACCCGATCTAAGAGGGCTTGAGATGAACTTAGTCATCCATCATCAAGGTCTTGATACCATTCTTCAATTTCTGATGAAGAGAGCAGTTATCAAACTCATAAACAACGTTGTCGAGACCGGGGGCCAGGAATAATGGGGAAACATGCAATCCTCCTTCAAAAGATATCAGAAAAGCACCTTTTCCCTTGAAATTTTGGCAACCCATGTTGAAATGATACATTGGAGACGCTAATCCTTTGCAATTTATCGAAGTTTCTCTACAGCAATTCATGCAGATGGAGGAGGATCAATAGAAATGTGCAACATTTTTCCTCTTTCATTAACTAGAGTGGCATGAACATGGTTTTACAACCAAGGAAACAACTCCTTTTGGTCATGGGACCGTCTTATTGAGCTTTTTGTTGCAAATTTTCAAGGAAAGTTCACCCAACTTGGTCATCAAACAAGTTGTTCACCATCAAGCAAGAAAATGAAGAATCTTTGCAGAGTTACTTCTAGCGATTCTCTGAAGTAAGAAGCCAAGTCGCTAATGCCCCAGCTACTACAATAATCAATGCTTGCTATGAAGAGCTACTCCTAGGTGAGGTAAATTGTGCATTTGCATGGAATACACCAAAAACCACGAAGGAGTTGTATCGCACAATCTAAAAATATGCGTGAGGTGAATATCTTCACCTAGCCAAGACATGCATCCCCTTTCTCTAAGTCGTTTTCAACAACGATAACATGCTTATTAAATTTCAAAATTTCAAAATTCCATTTTTTTGAACAAATTTCAGATGAGTTTGCACATGTTTTGGAGACTTTTTTTGAGATCGGCATAAACTGTTCAAACTTGAAAATACGATAATGGACGTGGAGCAAAAGTGACTAGCATGTGGAAAAAGAGAGTTTTTTCCTGAAAGAAAGTATATGGTATTATGAAGTAAGGGAACTGATACAAAAGATAAGATAACCAGAAAATACAAACATAAATCTAGATGTCTTCTTCACCGGTAAAATCATGGTTTCTCCTGTCCTTGTCCTCCAATCACCGCTGAACTATTTGCGGAAGAAGGAGAGCAAGAAGCCTAGCCACTTGAGATCCCACGCAATCTTCAAACACCTCTAACATGCTTTGCTTGTCGCATTAGGAACTCATTGCAAGAGATAGGGCAAGATATCGTTGTTCGATCATCGGTGGGGACGCATCCCAAGCTTGGTAGGCCTAAGTTCCAGTTTCATCGCTCCAGCACGCTGGAAAAGGAGATCCTGACCGGAGAAAGCCATAGAAGAAGACACTTGTCGACGACTAAACGCCGGCGTCGGTGGTCCGGAAGGACCCCCTTTGGGATTCGGCCGGGGAGGAGCTGGAACCGGAGCTACGATCTGTCTAGGCCCGATTTAACGGTAGAAAACAGAGACAAAGATTTATCCAGGTTCAGGCCACCGCGGAGGTGTAAAACCCTAGTCCTGGTCTGGTGTGTGTGTTAATCGTTCAAGATATTCCCGAGCCTTTGCTCTCTCCAGGGGAGTTTTTCTAGGAAAAAGATCTAACCCTTTGCATGGCCTCAACTCTCCCCTTATATACCCGGGGGTTTACCACAGTGATCGAAGGGCATTAAATGCAATAGACGCACTGCTTACGCGGGGGCGTGGGCACGCCATGCCGTCTGTCGAAAGCTGCTGCGGAGGGGATGTTTGGCTGACAAACTAACCTCGGAAACCGGGTCTTCATGATGAGTTGAAATGCGCTGGAATATACTTAACGGGCAAGCGCTCCGCCACGGTGACAACCACCCGGGTCCCACGGGCCCAAGGGATGCACCTGGACGCGTCGTACCATGCCCGAAAGTCATAAAGCGTGTCAGATGATAACTGACAGACTTTATCACGCCGGTGGACGCCTGCGTTGGGCCTGGAGTAGGCATGCCTGCTGACAGGCATTAAATGCACCGGACAGGCCTTAAATGCGCCCGATGGGACACGTGGAAAAGGCCCGTCGGGGCCCTTCGGAAGGCGCCGCGGAACCCCCGCCACACGTACTGGTTGACGGACCCACGAGGATTCCTCGGGGCCAAGGCCCCCAAGGGGTGCTCGAGGTATCCCACCACGTGGCGCCGTGGGAGGAAACAAGCAGTGCTCGGGGTAGGGCCCCCGAGGGGGCGCTCGGGGCGCCTTGCCACGCGGCACCGAGGGAGGATCCAGAGGCGCTCGGGGTTCCCGGGCTCGGGGACCCCTGAGCCCACATCTCCGACCACTCACTGCACGTGGGCCACTTGACTAAACCCGTAGGGGCCAAGCGGACACAGTGCTCGGGGGGCAAGCCCCCGAGCGCATACTCCCGAATCCCACGCCCTTTGGACGACGTGGCATCGGGTTTGGCCCTTTGCCGATGGCCCAGGAAACCCTAGATCCCGTACCGCCGACAACACTGGTTGCACACAAAGCAGACCTCACTACTTGTCAATGATGTCAAAGAAGGCACCATCGAGACGAGGAAGAAGAAGCATTAACATCTCCACCCCATGACCACATTGCTAGGACACCAAATCCTAGAAACTAGGACCTATCTACACCCCGGATAAAGATTCGGGGCCCTCTCTTCTCCGTTGTCGGATTGACCGTCAGAAGCTAGGGGGACCGGTAGATTAGCCAGTGCTCGTGACGGTGGTGGAAGGGTTGTTTATTGGTGAGTTGCAGCAACCTAAGAAGAGAGTTAATCACGTGTCACTAGCCACAAAAAAATTCTATTTTGAACATGGACACACATGAACTCGTTTTTTGAAATTAGTAAAAACCACAAAGTAGAAGTTTTGAAGAAATATATGACAATCCATATGTATAGGCTATGATACATATATGATTTATTTACGTACAAATTTTAATTAAAAATATATAACTATTTAAGAGCCGTGAAAAAAAAACAAGTTCGACTGTTTTTTGAGAGATTGCTGCTCACCATTATGCAGCAGCCCATTTCGTTTTTTTTTCACAAATAACAAACGGTCATATTTACCCCGGCTCAAAAAACTCCTATACCAGCCAACGCGTATGCTGGTCCTCTATGGTTTACAACAGCTCCCGTCGTACTCGTAAAGACATGCACACCACCAGGAGTGCAGGTATCCACAACGGTGAAAGTCTTTTCTAGCGTGCACGCTACATGAAGTAGCACAATCCACCATCTAATATGCTTTAAGATCCGTGCGTATAACTTCCAGCTTCTTGTATTTTCCTGTATTTCATCCCATTCTTATGTTTTCTGTGCACTTCACCTAATATGTCACATCCTACTTTTCCTTTATCAATTCCCTGCCATCTCTCCGGTGATTCAATCTCTCTCTCTCTCTCTCTCTCTCTCTCTCTCTCTCTGCCATGAAGGAGCTCCTGCCCCCGGCTGCTACACCTCGCATGCCGCCTCCGACCACCACGCGCGCCTGAGGGCGGCGGCGGCGCGCTTAGCCCTGCGCCTCCCCCGACGCCGCCACCCTCAACACCCTCCTCCACGGCCTTTCCACCGCCTCCCGGCGCCCGTCCCCTCCGGCCCTCCTCAAGCTCTCCCCCGTGAGCTCCGGCGCGAGCTCCCCGAGGCTCCGCCGCCCCCGTCCGCGAGTCCGGCCGCCCGTCCCGAGCAGGCAGCAACCGGGAGAGCCCTCCTCCGCAGCTCCGCTCCTCGACGAGGCCGCCCGCCGCCGAATCGCCGATCCGCCGATTCCAGTGGCCCCAAGCCGGCTGCTCGCCCTCCTCGATGAGGCTCCCCGTCGGCCGCCGCCGATCCGCTCACAAGGAAGCCGTGCCACACCTCGCTGAGGACTATGCTGCCGTTTATCAGTTCCTGCCATCTCTCCCGAATCTCTCTCTCTCTCTCTCTCTCGCGGCCATGGAGGAGCTCCGGCGAGCTCGGCTGTGCGGCGGGAAACCAGGGCGGTGGAGAGGCAACCGGCGGAGCTTGGCGACGGTGGAGGGGCACGGCGAGGCGGAGAGCTCGGAGCGGTGCTAGCGGAGGCCGGGGCAGAGGCGCAGGCGGCCGGACGGCGAGGAGCTCAGCAGCCGAGGCCGAGGGAGCTACGTGTCAAATTATACGAGCGTCGCATTTCTGAGGTGCGAGACGAGACAGCGTCGCATTTCTGAGGTGCGAGACGAGACGTGGCGTCGCACGGGGGGGAGGCGACGCGGGCGGCGCGTCGCACCACGGGGAGGCGACGCTGGCCGGTGCTAGTAAATGTTGAATTAGGGATAAAAGAAATTGAATTGTGTGCGACGCTGGCCGGTGCTAGTAAATGTTGAATTAGGGATAAAAGAAATTGAATTGTGTGACTGAGGATGTTTGATGATAGAATAGGAAGATTATATGTTGATTGCTGCAATGTTGACTGAATTAGAGTTTGTTTCAACCATGTTTCAGTAATTGGAGAACAAAAAAAAGATTTAAGTATGAAAATTTTGATGAAAACACGATTTAATATGCTGGCCGTGAGCACAATGGCTTCAAAGTTGAAAATGTTGTAGGGGAGTAAGAATGCAGCTAGTGAGTTCTTAATTTTGGGAGAAGCTAGGGGAAGAAGAAGGATCAATTTTGGGAAATATCACATCTAGGTATTAGCACACTATAATGAAATCTCATGGAACAACATTGAAATTTCATCCATAATGTTCCCATATTGAAACACATGATGAAACTAGAATGAATCATAGCGAAACTCATATGAAACATGATGAAACTGGAGCAAACCAGAGTAAAACTCATATGAAACACAATGAAACTAAAGCAAACTAGAGTGAAACTTATATGAAACACGATGAAACCAAAATGAACCAGAGTGAAACTCATATGAAACACGATGAAATCAAAGCGAACCAGAGTGAAACTCATATGAAACACGATGAAACTCATATGAAACATGATGAAACTCTATTAAACATGACAAATCGGAACCATACTGAAAATCACCAAGTTTCGTGTCGGTTTCATGTCGGTTTCATCAAATTTCAAAATAAAAAATTATTTTTTAGATAATATATCCAATATTGATCTTATCTTGAAGATCTTCTCATAATAAACACAACTGTTAAAACGGATCGTTAATCCGAAGTTTTGCTCAATATATATGAGTGTTTTAAGTTTAAGAATCAAAATAAAAGCCCTAAGTTTTGATGGGGTGAGAGAATGGGAGGCTGTACACATTTCAGATTTTTGAAGAGATAAAGGTGGGATGATGTCAGAAGGAGTGTACGAAGAGAGAGAGATGGAAAATAAATGAAGTGACATGCGTGGGGACCACAGGCTGTATTGTATACTTTACAACTTGTGTATTGAAAGAATAGGGCTGAATACCAGAAAATGGTGGCATGAATCTCGATGAGCATTGAACGGCGGATTCTGCTACTTTACCTAGCGTGCACGGTAGAAAATCCGCTCTCATCCACAACGTTGTATTTCTCTAGGATTGCTACTTTTGGGGGCTTGAATCGACCTTGTCCCGGTTTATTTTGGCCCGCCCTATAGGACTTTTTGACAGTCAACAGAAGTGGGGCCCACATGATCTGTGGCCCCGGTGCGCTGTCCAGGTTTTATAGATGACCGTGGAGGCCACTTATAGCGACTAGTCCAAGGCTGGGATCCGCCGTTTTACCGCAGTTCGATCCTCCTCCCCCTCGTGGAACTTGCTTCCTTGCCGCCCCGCCCTCGGCGACCGCCGCGAGGTGCCGACCCGATCGATGGCCGAGCCCGCCGGGAGGCGGCGGCCTCCGCCGCTGGCGCTGACCTCCGGTGGTACGTACACTCTCACTCTCTCTGTACTCTTTCGTGCCTTGTTTACACTCGTACTTGCGCGGTTGGGCTGGTTTTCGTTTGCTCCTGTGATTTGGTGTGATCTGCTTGATTGGATTGGTCGCGTTCTTGTTCCTTGCCTCGTGAGTATGACTGAATTTGCTCGTGCGTATAGTACGATGTGATGTTTGCTAGATTGTTCGGTGGTAAATCCACCCCTGTTCGTTGCTCCCGGCTGGCTAGTACCTTGTGCCTTCTGCTTGACGCAGGCCTGCGCCAAAAATTGTTTTCAGTTCCTTTGAGTTTAAGCCTTTTAGGCTTGATGTATCTTACACCCGGCTCAACTTTTGTTGAAAAATTTCCTAGCACCATCACATCCCCGTCCTTGTCCATCCTCAGTACAAGAAATTTCTTCACCAAGGTATTCTGTTGGCATATACATTCAACGGTAGACAGAAATAAATGTAGAAACCATTCCGGGTTTTCCTGCAAATGGTGTTGCTCCCGGAAGGAATAACATACTGCTCAGTTTCGAAAGTGTACGCCAGTTGGTTCTAGATTATCCAATATGGGTTGTTTTTCTTGAGAGAATGATTCAGTAGTACCTGTTGATCATTCAAGAATCTGCACAAATTACTGACAGAAGATTTCGTATTATTTGTTCGAAATCCCTATTAGTATGTTACACATCAAATCCCTGTCTCAGATGAAGTGATGAACAGTCCAGGCTGATATATTGTTTTTTCTTTTGCGTTCAACTTCTTCTTGGCTGACAGCTCTGGTATACTAAATTTTGCTTTCAACTGCAACCTCGTGTAGTAAATTTTTTACTGAGGACCGCTTCAGCTCTGGTTAACCTTTTGGAAAGCGTTCACAATATTTTCCCTTGACAGAATATTCGAACGTACTTATCTTCCCATGTTCTTGTTTATTTGGTGTCCAGTCTCAACCATTTGCAAAACTTAAGTTTTGTGGCAAACTTTCCTAGCACTGCAATATTCCTCGTCCCTGTCATGAAAGCACTGGTGTCATGTTGGACCTGTAATAACAAGCCTTCTGGTAGAAATTTATCGTTGCAACTTGGTGCGTGATCAAAGCCTCCATCTCTGACTTAGGTCAAAAGCTTAGTTGAAACCGTCCATCTCTTACGCGAAAAGCTAAGTTTCAGAAGTCCCACACATTTTATTTGGACAAAATGCAATCAGCGCTGCATTTTCATTTCAACAAGGAGAGAATAAAGTCTTAAATTCAATGGCAAAACAAACAGAAAAGCAGGAAAAACAGCAAAAACAGAGCTGACGCTCTGTGTCAACAGCCAAACTAACGGTACTATACGCAAAGAAAAAGGGAGCTCCAGAGAGTCAGCCCGGGTCGTCGATGTCCACCATCTCAACCGCCATTTGATGTCTTGTTGCCTGTGCCCAGAGAGAGCCCTCCTCGGCAATTTTATCGATGATGGAATCAGCAGTGCCATCTGGTTGAAGACCCGATCATTCCGCTCCTTCCATAGCGTCCACCAGACCAAGGCGACAAGTCCCACACATTTCTTCAACATAACTCAAAGACATTTTACAACCTGCACAATAATTAAACGAAGTGCAGAAAGTTCAAATTGCAACGACGCAGTACCAATTTAATTTAACGTGTTTGTTATCTCATTTCACAGGTGTGGTACGCAAGCTCTCCCTAGCTCTGTTTGTGTTCCTGCCAGCGCTGCTGTACCAACAGATTCAGCCTCCGCCTCTGAAAATCTGTGGCTCGCCAGATGGCCCTCCGGTTACAGGACCAAGAACAAGGCTCAAGGATGGCAGGCATTTGGCCTACCTGGAATCCGGTGTCCCAAAGGAGAAGGCCAAGTACAGGATAATCTTTGTTCATGGGTTCGACTCCTGCAGATGCGACGCGCTTCCAATTTCCCCGGTACATATTGTTACTTACTATCCTGTTCATTTGACAACTGAGCGATCTACTTAGAATTCTGTTCTGAGTAGAAATCTGAAAACTGGTGCAGGAGCTGGCACAAGAGCTGGGCATCTACCTGCTGTCCTTTGACCGGCCCGGATATGCTGAGAGCGATCCGCACCCAGCCCGGACCGTGAAGAGCATTGCCCTCGACATTGAGGAGCTCGCCGACAACCTGCAGCTTGGGCCCAAGTTCCACCTCATCGGCTTCTCCATGGGCGGCGAGATCATGTGGAGCTGCCTCAAGTACATCCCACACAGGTACGGCAGCAACCCGTTATCAAGCTGATTACCATCGAAGGCACAAAGACTGAACATTTCTTTCACCATGGTGGAACAGGCTATCAGGTGTGGCCATTCTCGGCCCGGTGGGCAACTACTGGTGGCCCGGCTTGCCGTCGAACGTGTCGTGGGACGCATGGTACCAGCAGCTCCCGCAGGATCAATGGGCGGTCTGGATCGCCCATCACTTGCCATGGCTGACATACTGGTGGAACTCCCAGAAGCTCTTCCCAGCCTCCAGCGTCATCGCCTACAACCCTGCACTCCTATCTGAAGAAGACAAGCTGCTCATCCCAAAGTTTGCCTCCCGAACCTACATGGTAACAAACGCCAGAATCACTCGATCACACCTCGCATGTATAAACTGACTGCAAAATCCTGATGGAACTGACGTTATTTGTCGATCGGTTTGTGCCGCACGGTGTTGTCCGGTCTCAGCCGCAGATAAGGCAGCAGGGGGAGCACGAGTGCCTGCACCGCGACATGATTGTCGGGTTTGGGAAGTGGGAATGGAGCCCCCTGGAGCTGAAGGACCCGTTTGCCGGCGGCGAAGGGAAGGTGCACCTGTGGCACGGCGCGGAGGACCTCATCGTGCCGGTCAGCTTGTCAAGGTACATCAGCGAGAAGCTCCCGTGGGTCGTCTACCACGAGCTTCCCAACTCCGGGCACCTCTTCCCGATCGCCGACGGGATGGCCGACGCCATTGTCAGGTCGCTGCTGCTCGGAGAGCAGTGACCTTGAACTCTCTTATCTCTGGTTTTTGCAAAGTATATCGGTTGAACCGCACCGTGTATGTAGGTTTTAGCTGCTCGTGGGCATTGAATAAGCTTTCTCTCAGATTGGAAGTTTGAAACTTCAGAATTTGAGTAAATTGCACCCTCCATTAGAAGGTTATCGTCAATGATATGGGAACCGCTTACCACGTCAACGCGCCGCACAGGCGGGTTATACACTTATGCCACATAGAGATTTTCGATAAACTAGCAGGAAATGCGCGGCTGTCGTAGCATCTTTTAGGTACTAAAAACATAATAACCAAATAAACTTTTAGTTAAAACCATTCTTATGAAAGCAATTCTCCTAACATATCTACCCGTGTCCCTCTTTCGTGCTTTATCGTCGCTACGAAATTAGGCAGTCAAGAAGGAGCACCTCAGTGTGTTCCAGCAACCCGCATAAAAGATCTTGGGTTGTGTTTATTAATTTTCTAATTTTGCCTCATCCCTCAACGCATATTTTTCCACAATGAATCGAAGTAAAACATGAAAGTCTCTCACCGTCCCCCCATCGCTGAACTTTATCTTCTCTCCTTTCATCCATCTCATCATTTATCATATTGCAGATAAGTTAAATCATTTCAAAGTATGTCCACACTTTCACGAACAACTTTTACTTTACCTATCTTTGTCCCACTTTATCTCATCAGTGGGAGCAATGAAGTAAATGTCATCCTCAACTCTGCTCTCGACCGCTCTCATCGCTTATACACCTCCTCGCCTAGCATGCGTCATCCTGGGCGAGTACATCATTAAACACAGCTGGCAAGGACCATACTTCGGCAAACCAACTCTCTATAGGGAGATCACGTTCGTGCCCCCACGGTTCAATGCATCCTCCTTTAGTTCCTAGTTCTGGGCTCTGCGATCGTTATTCCGTAATATCCTCTTCCTTGTCAATTCTAGCATCAAAAGTAGCAAATAAAGATAAAAAAAGACCTGTACATCAGCATATAATCCAATGAGCGTTATTAGTAGATCCATATCGCGAGGAAGCTCACACATAGACATGTCAAGAAGTGCATGTCAGGCCTTACTTCGTTGTAATTTTGGTCCCGATTACTTATTCCCCGTATTGATGAGTTGAATTTCCTATTAATGTGACTAAACTACGTGTTCTCCTCCTATCTTTGGTTCTTCTGTTTATCATTTTAGTGTTTGTTTCTTCTCCTGCATGTGCATGGTTTTTCTATTTTATTTGCAAAGGCTAAATATGGATTTCTACTTGCAATTAAGAATCTGGAGGCAAGCGGTGGGGGTATTATTTTCCTTATCGCTATGATTAATTTGGTAATTTCTGGCCTCTATGAGAATCCAATTCAATTAGATATAGACGTAAATTAATATCCGAGAGACGTAGCTCGGTATAAAATTTTGTGCACCTTTTCCATGGTGCTTTGTTTTTGGCGCGTAGGCAACAATATGTCGCAGGTCAAGCGCAAGACAGGTGGCAAATCCTTGCAATCCACCTCGGTGGCTAACCCCGCGGCCACCGTAAAGATTTATATACTCTTTGGCTAACAGAGTTAGTACCGTGCGTGTGAGTTAGTATTATTATATCTAGACCCTAGTCTACACGATCACATCATGGTACCGTCGAATAATTGAATAATAGTTGGTTCTTTAGATCCACTGAGTCTCTGATTATTGTGGAAACGTTTAATATTTTATACCGAAGCTCCTTTAATAGACACATACGTTAGGTCACTTTTTTCCCCATTTCTCTTTCGTTTGGCTTTGTATTCGTCTGCTTGTTTAATTCCCTTGCTTATTTCGATGAGTAAAATGGTAATTCTAATCCCTTATCCTATATATATACTAAATATGCGTATCAATATTAAAAGCACGAGTGAAAATATGATACTTGTAATCCTAGCCGTCCGAATTTTATAATTTTCCATCCAATAGTTATGGATAAAAATTACCATCCCCTAATCACTCATATACTTATTGCCTCCTAATTATACGTATTGCATCTTAATTACTTCTTAATTTTAATTTAAATACCAGAAGATATGCGTAAATAATTTATTCTTAATGTGTTGTTTATTTATTTAAAAAAATTTAATGCTTATATTTTTAACATATGCTTAATACACAGTCTTCCTTTTTCGAGTAGTTTTTCACGTATGTCAATTTATGTTTCATGTAATATATATTATTAAAAAAATATTACACATGCGTAATTGCTATTGTAGATTTTCACCGTCTTCCTTTTTTACATATTGATTTCCACCTCCAGGTCTTCCCATTGCACTATCAAGTAGGTTACATGTTTTTTCATCTCTGTGTTATCTAGCTTTGGAACATTTTTTTTTGAGACGTAGCCTTAAGATATCATTAGTGTATTGATTCGAAGACTTGCCACTTGAGCACGTACAAATATGGTGTGTTCTCCTGAAAAGTATTGAACCAATTCATAGGTTAAGTGTGACCGAAATCTTAAAAAGAAAAGAAAAATATGAACCTTTCTCTCGGCTCCTACTTTCTCTCTTTGACAGCCATGGCCGTTCGTGCTTGGTGCTTCTTCAGCCAAAACAACTTCCGTGTGCTGTTTTAGCCCCTTCCTTTTTTCTCAACGACGACAATCGGGATGTGGTCTTCGGTAGTGGCAAGTGGCACGCAGCTTGCCGCTAACAATGACGCGCGGATTGCGGATCGAGGCGGGGAGCGGCGAGCGAGGTGCGACCTGCCGTGGCAGCAAGCGGCGCACGACCTCCTGCGGCGGCAAGCAGCGCGTCGTTGGAAAAATGGCAAATTTGGCCCGCCGAGTTGCAAATGCAGCTTTGGCCCCCGGCCGCGCGGGCAACCGACGCGTGTCAAAATCGCACGCCCGACCCGCGAGGCCAAAAAATCGCGCCGCGGATCCGCGAAGGGATTTCGTCGCGGGCCCCGCCCCCGCGTCGCGGCCTCGGCCCACGGAAAGCCACAGGTCGCGGCCCCGGCCCCGCGAGCATGCGCGCGTCGCGCCTGGGCCTCGCGAGCAAGCCTGAGGCAAACGCCACAGCTACGGGCGTTTAGCCTAGAGAGGAAAACGCCAGAGCTACCGGCGTTTAGCCTCCTACGCGGCCACGGCGGCGCCGGTGATGACCAAAGGGGAGACGCCCAGGCTGCGGGCGCTGGACCAGTGCCTGAGGCAGCACAAGGCGTACCAGTCCGGGATGCTCGAGAGCCACCCGTGGCGGCCGCAGCGGGGGCTGCCGGAACGTGCCGTCTCCGTCCTCCGGGCATGGCTGTTCGAGCACTTCCTGCACCCGTAATGATCGTACTTATACCCCCGTTATTTACTCTCTCAATTACACTACGTAAATTGATTAACATGCATCACTGGACAATATTAGCTAGCTATATAGATTTCATTAGGAGAAGTGAAGAACTGACTTGATTTAATTCGTTCAATTGTTCGAGCACTTTCTGCACCCGTAATGATCGTACTTATACCCCCGTTATTTACTCTCTCAATTACACTACGTAAATTGATTAACATGCATCACTGGACAATATTAGCTAGCTATATAGATTTCATTAGGAGAAGTGAAGAACTGACTTGATTTAATTCGTTCAAATGAAATTAAGCGAGAAGAAACAGCATATCCCGTAAAAGCGAAAAGCAAACATCGCGGGCCGAGGCCGCGAGGGTGCTCCGCGGGCGTGCTCCGCGGGCCGAGCGCGCGACGCAGCTGTGCTCGCAGGCCGGGGCCGCGACCTGTGGCTCCCGCGGGCCGAGGCCGCGACGCGGGGGTTGGACCCGCGACGAAATTCCTTCGCGGGGCGGCGGCGCGATTTTTCGTGCTCGCGGGTCAGGCGTGCGATTTTGACACGCGTCGCTCCTGTTCGCTCCCGTTCCACATCGCGCGTCGCCCGCCTACCAAATTTCCCCATCCGTGGCCACACCCCGCGCCCTCGCCCGAAGCGCCTCCCTGCTGCTCTCCTTCCCCTCCCGGCGTTCTCCTCCGACCAACAGCGTGGGATTCAACGCCCAGCTCGCCGCCAAGGAATACGACGCGGCCGAGATCGACGCCCTCCGCGAGGCGAAGCGCGACCTGAACGAGAAGGTCGCCGCCATCTACCACGAGAACCACTTCCTCTTCGCAAAGGCCCGCCGCCTCGAGATGGTGGTGTCCAAGGCCCGGGAGGACACCGCTGCCACCGAGCACGCCGCCGCCGCGTCCGAGGGCGAGGCCACCTCGCTCCGCGCCAAGGTCAAGCACCTCGAGGACCTCCTCACCACGAAGAAATTGGACCGGGAGGGCCCAAGAGTTGGCAGCGAGCTGGCAGGTGCGCACCAGGAGAAGCTCGCCCTCAAGGAAGAGATCAAGGCCCTGAAGGCTTCCGCCGATGCCGCTACCGCTGCGGAGAAGAAGGAGGAGTCAAACCCAACCCCCCCGCGTCACAACAAAATCCGCCTCCTCCTCCGGGGATTGCGACGCAACACCGACGGGCACCGCGCCAGCTCGACGGCGACGGAGCCGACCCCAATCCGCTCTTCCTGTTTGGGTAACAGCCCGCTTCTCCTCCATCCCCCCACCCCCACCTTCTGTCGCCCTCGATCGCTGCCCTGCCATGTATGGCCTCGTCGAATGATTTGATTCCGGCGCTCCGGTGTCCTTCTCTATCGATTGCCGGTTCTTGCGTGATTATGATTCTGCTGGGAGTATCCAACCCCAACCAGGAGCTCCTCATGAGCGCAGTTTCAATTCTCTTTGACTGCGTCCTAAAAGTCTAATATTTTTGCAATAGCTTTCTTCGATTATTAGTATCTTTTAGCAAAGGATTTTTACTAACGGGGGCCGTCACAGGCGGGCGGTTCATTTCATTCTCCAGAGTGGCATGCGGCTCGCTTGGCCAGCCTCAGCAAGACCCACACCCTCACCTGGGAAGAGTTCAGGAAGAAGCAGAAGGTATAAAGCCAAGCCTCTCAGCTGTGTTGCGCCTTGCTGGTAGCTTGGTAGTTTTTTTTCCTCCATATTTTCTGGAATAGCTAATGGCATGTCGGTTCAGGCCTCTGGAGTGGCTGTAACGTTTAATATGACGTTCCTAATCATGTCCTCGGCTGAATTGTGGTCTTTTTTGTTATTTGCTTGATGCTAGCTCCCACGATTCATGTTACCATGATGAGTTGATGACTGAGTTCATTTGGTATTGGAGATTTTGGTCAGTCCATGTGGTACACTATTAGGTGCTTAGTAGTAATTGATAGCAGTTTGCGTCACAGAGGGAACATTACAGCACTCTGGATCTTTAGTAGCATGATCTTAGTGAGTAAGAGAACTACATGGTAGGAGTATGATGCGCTCTCTCATCTATAATTCTTTACTGCTCTGTAGTTTCCTACTTAATTTGATTTTTTGAATTGACTCTGATAATAGTACGTAATCACAATTGGTGTTTAGCTTTTGACCATTAAGTAAGATTTATGTCGATGGTCAAGGTAATTCGTAATTGGCAAATCAAACATCTGAAGCTTTTATTTCTTGAATTAGGTTCTTTCTTGTAGTTTTCTTATCTGACCATGATCGATGTGTATGATTTAATCAACGTAGTTTTTCAGCATCAACCAAACTAAAATCTGTGGTTAGGTTAAAGTACATTACCTTTGCTAGGTGTTAACATAATTATGAGTAGTGCAAATTCATTTGGTGCTATATTTTACGAAGTGCTTCATAAGATCACTCATGATGATTTTTCATAGGAAGATGAACTCAAAAGAGGTGAGGTGGAGGCTGACAAAGATAAAATGATGCAAGAGTATAGAGCTCAGCTGGATGCTGAAAGGGCTAAGAAGCTAGCCCACGGTAGAAACCAGTCAAGCTCAAAATCATCTTCAAATAAAGGTAAATTAGTTTGGCAAATTGCAGCATGGTGATTTCCTTTGATCAAATTGTTTGGATTTTAGTTTGTATTTTCTTTGCCATACCACATCTCTTTCGCTCTTCTGCTTAACCATTTAATGAAACTACAAATGTTGACTCACTTATCTAACTGATAATTGTTGTATTGTAGACCGGAAGTGTAAGGATGACAAGAAAAAACGAAAAAAGAGGAGAAAGGTATGCTCTATATACTTCCGGTGTAGTAACCTGGACTACATCAGTGAGTTGTATTCTGGCTGTAGCTGTATCAGCTTCCTTGGTTCTATTGTTGGTGTGGAACAACTAGCTAGAATTATTATCTTTAGTTCCCTAGGAAAGTAAGTGATAAAAGTATCGCTGGAATGATTGACCTCATGAGCTATTGACTTGTATTGTATCCCACTGCTTCTTAGTTGGGTTGCAATGGAGTAGTCGCTAACTGTAACTTTTTATTATATATTTTTTACTGAATGGGTTCTCTAAATCATATCTTTTATTTTATCGAAAGTTGCATCTATATACATATGTGCAAAATTTTTAATACAACTATCCACATCTTTACAGCATAGAGGTTCGTGGGAATCAAGTTATAGCTCCTCAGAATCTTCAAGCAGTGATGACGAGGACAGGGACGGGAGAAAATCTAGATCTAGGTCCAGATCGAAGAGAACGAAGAAGGAAAAGAAGCACAGGTCAAGGTCCAAGCATGCCAACAGCGATAGAGAGGATGAAGGAGGCCCTGTGCGGCTCTCTAAATTTTTTGGGCATGGGAAGACCTAGAGCTGGGAACTATTCGGTGTTTCTATTCTTGCCATTGTTGAAATGGACATAATTGAGACGACACGATGGCACATTTTTTTCTTGGCTCATCAATTGGCATGTTAATCGAGTAATTTTTCATTGCAAACTCAAAGCAATGTAAATTGTACTATTTCATGTTATTGTCCAAACGAACAAGCAGTTACCCTTATGAATGTCTTGCTAAAAACTGGGAATGAAGGTTCGAATATTGGTTTTGTTAGGGGCATGTCTAACCCCCAATGTACTCCTTCGCAGCAAAAAAGAACAATATTATACCTTTGAGAGCTGTTCTTCCATATAGAATTTCGAAACAGGTGGACGTTGCTTATGGAATGTCTCAAAATCTGCTTGCATGAATATCCTCCCCGAATGAACATCATGAATTTAGTCAAGTCACTTGCATAAACTGCCGTATCCTTTTCTCTTTTATTAGGTGATCCACTAATCAACAAAAACATATATTTGCAAATGTTCAAGGATGAAACTCAGAATAGAATTTTGAAGTTTCATATACGAAAATTAGTTGTTTACTGTCATGTATTAAACATAAGAAATGTCAAGTATATTGTATAGGCCCATGAGTTCCACTAGCCTAGGTTACCCATGAGGCATATGTGCAACTGTTATATATACATCCCTTCTAATGAATAAGTGTGCATCTTGCCCATAACTCTTCTCTCATTTACTTTAACAAACGAATTATTATTTTTTGTTCAAAATGTGGAAACTCATAATTCAAAAATGTAATCTAACCAAAATCATGTACAACCTAAGAGAGAGCATACGTTCATATGGTATATAGGTAATATGGAAATATACAACCGTAACGTAATACTGTCATTCCTCAAAAAAAAACAATGCCATAACTCATCAGATCTATTCTAACCTTTTAAGTATGGGCATAGGAAAAAAAGGCACCTAGCCGTCACAAATGGATTAAAAGGATATTGGCAACTAAAATTCAGATATGGATCTTTTTGGTAACATATATGTGTATCTTTGAACACATCAGAGTAATCAAATGAAAAGTTCCTCATGGTGAAATAAATGATTTTTCATATGCACTTCAGAAGAAACAGAACAGGAGAAAAAATCTACATCGAACACATGTATGATGATGGCCTTCCTTGTATGACTATGGCATTCATTTGCTAAACTCTTGTAATTATTTGCTTCTCCTCTTAATGCAAAGATGTGCAAACGCTTGTTTGCACGTTCTCTAATATGTGTGTGTGTGTGGGTGTATACATACATACGTAGAACACATGTTCAGACATCAGAGTTTCGAGACTGTGGATCAACTTACCAATCAACATGGATGACCCCAGGGTTATGGGGACAATTGTCATTCTGATCTTGTGGAATGTCCCAGGAGTAGAAGTTGGATGGAACTTGACCATTCAAAGAGTCACCAAAAGACATACTGCAGGTGCAGGTAACAGGTTTGTACTGCAAATCCAATGTCTTTTTTAAGAGAACAGGTCTGCATATCATTGCATTAGGGTAGGGAAACAACACTTACAACTGCAGCCCCAAACCTAGCAACAAACCACCGGATCTAGGTTGAAGCAAGCCACGGAGAGAAAAAGAAATAAAAGAATAAAAGGCAAACTGTACAGGAGCATGGCTAGCTAGGGAATTACTCAGCTAAAGAATTTCTACCCAACCACCGAGAACAAGCTTCGAGTAGTCTCCCCAGCTCCCTAGAGCTGGCCTCACACCACCTGGCGCATTAATCCTTGACTGTCCTCATTAGCTGCTGAACCGACCAGGATTTGTCATTGAAAACCCTATTGTTCCTTTTCTTCCAAATTGTCCAGGCTATCAACAGGACGAAGGAGCCAAATCCCCTCCTGCTTCTTGTGTCAATCCTTTTTCTGGACTCAATCCACCAAGAACTGAAGGTCCACCCTAGACTTGGAGTGCAGGCTTGTGGACCTCCTTAGGACAGCAATTCCGCCCAGATTATGGAAGTGATTCCACAGCCGACCAGAAGGTGATCGATGGTTTCATGGTGTAATGAGCAGAACGCGGTTGCCGTGATTGAGCAGTCCCTCCTGGCTAGCCACTCCGCAATCCAGCAGTGGTTCAGGGAAGCTGTGCAATGACTTTAGAACACAAATAACTGAAACAACAAATGCTAATGTGGTTTGACCAATTAAAGGGACTTTGCACTGTAGTTTAGTCTCATAAGTAGACCCGTTTTGGCCAATAACAGTTGAGAGTTGAGACAGAGCTCCCCTCCACCGACCATAGTTATCATTAAGAAGAAGAAAAAAATCCATTAAATCCAAAGAATGGGAACACTGTTACATATCTGACAAGTCAATGTATGCAACAGATTTGTCTGTGAATCTGTGGTACAAGGATTGTTCATTTTACAAAATTCTTGGTAGGTTCTTACCAAGAGAAACCCTATATGTTATTGTTGAAAGCTCAGTCCAAAAGGTCCATAGCCATTCACTTTTGAGATAGCAGGTATTCGGGATGCATGCTCGAGAGATTCCCATTATGCCTTTATCGAAAGAAAAAAACAATGGGGCAAAATGGTATCTCCATGACCATGAGCATATGACCAAGGGAGAATTGTCACGAAGTACATGCAGCAAGAGAAGGACCTGTTTGTGCTTAACTATCTGTTTGGAAAGCACCCAGCTCCTTTATCCAGAGAATGTTCCCCAAGTTCCATCTGTCATCTGCTGATTGAAAACAAAAATCAATATGCTGGAGGAAATGAGCATAGTAAAATAAAGAACTGATGAAGAGAATGTGCATATAGGGGAGATTCTTACAGGGTTTTCCATCAAGCAAGGCCAAGACGATCCTTTCTTGAAAACCGGCCTATGCACCCAAAACAACATTCTCCAAGTACTGAACTACGTCGTCCATGTGGCCTTCACCAAATCCCTTAAACAAGGCATTATGCGTGCAATGGTCTGGATGAATACCTTTCTGATGCATTTCACAGTACAACCTTATAGCCTCCACCCAGTCACCTTCTTTACAGTTCCCATCTATCAACAAAGTGTATGTGTATTATTTGGCACCAATCCCCTCTCCAGCATCTCATGAAAATGTTGATAAGCCAATTCATTTCTCCCCATCCTGCATAGTGCATGCATGAGCACATTATATGTTACTTCATTAGGTTCCACTCCGTCCTCCAGCATCTTCCGAAACCAACCATATGCTGAATAAAGATCTCCCCTTCTACAGTATGTGTGAATAAAAAGCCGGCGCCATCTCGGCGATGTAGACGGGCGCGACGACAAGGCCCGGCCACGGGGTCGACGTCGCCTCGCAGGAGGCGCACGACGGCGCGCATGTCCGGCCGCTGGTTGGGCTCCCCCTGCACGCAAAGCGCGGCGGCCTCGAGCACGCGCGCGAGCTCCGCGGCGTCGAACGCGCCCCGCAGGCGCGGGTTGACGAGGTCCCCAAGCCGCCCTCGCGCAATGAGCGGCTCTGCCCACTCCGTGATGGTGCGCTTGGCCCCCGACGGCAGCCGCTCGATGGGCTTCCGGCCGGAGACGAGCTCGATGAGGAGGATGCCGAAGCTGTAGACGTCGCAGGCGCCATAGGCCTTCCCCCACATGGCGTACTCCGGCGCCAGGTAACCCAGCGTGCCCTTCACCGTGGTGGTCATGTGCGATACCCCGTCTGGCACCAGCTTGGCGAACCCGAAGTCGGCGACGAGCGGCGCGAAGTCCGAGTCGAGCAATATTCCATCCCAACCCCGCGGTCTCGGCGGAGAGCCAAGCTAGGTCGAAGGCGCCAACCCGGCCGCCCCGAAATGGCTCCGCCCCCCGCCGGCGAGCCCTCGGCCTCCGCCCCCGCCTCCGCGCTGGAGCCTCCCCACCGGGACGTTGCCAAGCGCCGCCGGCCCGCGTGCGCCAGCGCCGGCGCGCGCCTCCTCTCCCTGGGTGTGCAGGCCGCGGTGATGGCCACCGCGCTCGCGCTCTTCCTCCTTTTCACCGCCGCCGCCGCCATCCTCCTGCTCTCGCTCGTCATCGCCGTGCGCGCCTTCCGCCACCACCATCACCACGGCAGCCGCTACCTGGTCCCGCCTGACACCGCACCTTCGTCACCTCCGCCGCCGCCTCCCTCCCTCGGCCTCTCGCCCGCCGATCTCCGCCTCCTACCCTGCTTCGCATCCTCCCCGTGCGACGGCCCCGTATAGAACTAGGATTAGTATTCAGTTTCAGTTTCGGTTCTGGTTCCCCTACTCGGATTAGGCCACCCAGATTAGGCCAAGAACCCAACCTACATAAGCACCACAGAGTTTGGAGCTTCAAGGTTCTATCGTCGCAAAACGTACAGCTTCTTTATTGGCCCATCTTAGTGTATTAGTGTTTGATTTCATTTTAGCTTCTGGTGACGGGAAAATCACATTAACGTGTATGAG
Organism: Stipa capillata; assembly: GCA_019208055.1. Lineage (NCBI taxonomy): Eukaryota > Viridiplantae > Streptophyta > Magnoliopsida > Poales > Poaceae > Stipa > Stipa capillata. The sequence continues at coordinate 65,870 of JAGXJF010003915.1, read as the reverse complement.
AGTTTGACTGTATGGGCAAGGCCATCCATTTCCTTTGCTTGTGATCCCCTGTGGAACCGTCGTGGCTGCAAGGTAAACCATTAAATTCGTGTGAATCCCACGTATTCTACAAAAGTGGATTGACATTTATATGTATCTATCGCTAACGAAAAGTCTGTAGTGATTTCTGCTATTCTGATGTCTAAATCCTCCCAAAACACACTTCCAGTTTTCATTTGTCTTAAATAGCAAAGGGCAACCATTGTCTGATCTTTTATCATTAGATGCATTTGTTTCAGATTTTACACCAACCAGCATGGAGAGTTATTTGATTATTGTTTCTGCTAAGAATTGGAGCTCTGCTGTTAATCAATAAATTACTTAACAACATAGTTTGTTTCTATTCAGTAAACCAATCTTTAAATTGGAATACATTGTTTTTAGTCAGTAAACCAATCCTTGAATTAGAACATGCATGTCTACTGAAAAGTTTCTTCATTCTACAATTTCATTGTTATCCAATGCCAAAAAATATATTTTATAATAAAGACAAAGGGCAAAATGAAAAGGCATATTTCATAATCCCATCCTGCACTGATGTTTTCGTTTTAGGTTATCATATCTAGGTGATGTTATGAGTGGCAGTTTATGGTATGTTATAGTACTAATGGGCAATTAACTATTTATGGAAAATTGAATACATCCGAATAACATAGTTCACTTGCTTGGATATATGTGGGTACATTTTAGTTCATGAACTTATTGAAGTTTGGATATCTACTATATCTTTATTGATATCTGAATTATTATTGTTTGAACAATCTTAGTATGGGATGTTTAACTTCTTTTTTTGTTGTGATTGCAGAAAATGGATCACAACGTTGAATCAACCACTATTGAGGATTTTGATAACCGACCTTTAAAAAAAGCAAAATATTCTGAATCAAGTGTTTGGGAATCAGATAAACTGTGTTCTGAATCGAGTGTTTGGGAATCAGATAAACTGATAGATGGTGATCCATTTCCATCACCAACCATCTCAACATCATCTCCGGTTTCTGAATGTTTGCAATCGAGTGGTTCGGAACCAGATAGACAGATAAATGGTGATCCATTGTCATCACCTCCGTCACCAACCATCTCGACGTTATCTCCGGTTTCTAAATTGATGAATGAAGAAAAAGTTTCATTAGGTGATGATAAGCAACCAGATGAACCTAAACAGATCAAACTTGATAATGAAACATATGACTATCTCCCACAAGGTAATTGTCTGATTTATAATGTGTACTTTTGTATCTACCATCTTCAATGCCCTTTTGTTATTGAACAATTATTATTTGTATATGTGCACGGTTAATTCATATTTGCAGTACCTGCCACCGCAATATATTATACAGATTATTTGACTTTTTGCAGATTATGCATTTACCGACCGTGATGTATGTGCTCATATAGCAATTGAAACTTCTTTGGAAAAGAATTACTGGTGAAGATAGATGAAATATCTGTCAAACAACATCAACTATTGTGCCTGCTAGATGATAGAAAGTGGCTAAACGATGATGTAAGTACCCTTACTTACAAGGAAAAAGCTTCTGATTATTAATAAAGCTTAGTAATGTATTTTTTTTATCTTTACAGGTAATCAGCGCATATATATGTTGTATAAAGGACCAAGTACATGTCTAAAATGATGGTAAAGTATATTTTGAGAATCCCTTTATTACCTCACTATTAAAACGGGATGGCAACCTTGGAATACATGAAGATGGTACCTTTATGACAGAGATTGTCAGAAACTATGTGAAGCATGAGATGGTAACATCCATATCCATAATTTTCATGTCTTAGGTTAATACATTTTTATTCGTAATTTTACTCATTATCTTGATTATAGATTGAACTTCCAATAAATATGAACAACACACATTGGTATTTAGCTATCGTCAATGCAAAAAAGTGTGAGATACAAGTACTCGACTCATTGTGTTGCGAGTTTGACCGAGATGACCTCACTATACGGTTAGTTACTACATCATTTATAATCTTTATTATGTGAAATGTCATAAATTGATCCTTCGCTTATGTGTGTTGTTTGTGATCACTAATAATTTTACAGCTACAAGGACTACAATATCATTTGGACATTATTAAAAGTGAAAACTTGATTAGCCATAATTGGAAAGACCTCGATGTTACTAAATGGAAGATTACAGAACAACTACGACAGCCAATTCAGAAAGACAGGTATAAAGCGGCACATATGTTCTATAACAATATAAGAAATATTGTGATCCATCTAGAGTACTCAATTCTGTTTTAATTATACAGTTTATCATGTGGTCTATTTATGCTTAAATTCATGGAATATTTTACCGGAGATATATTATCCCATCCGATTACACAGGTATATATTTCTTTTATTTATATTGTTGATGACATTTTGAATTTTGATATATACTAATATTTGTTGGTGTTGTGCAGGAAATTATTACTCCTTTTTGGTATAAGTTAGCCAGCATACTATTATGTTGGAAAACAAACACGGCGGCAATGACTACAATGCTTGAACAAAGTGATGACACTGAGGAAGATCCTAATGATGTTGTAATGTTGGAAAGTCCAGATGATCAAAATAAATCAAAGGCGTTAAACTCATTATCTGTCGAAAATAAATACCAATCACTAATATCTGTTATTTCTAACATGGGCTTACATGAGTTAGTAGGTGGCCTTTGTGACTACATCAAATCAATCAATTCTGCAGAGACCTTGGAGTAAGCCATTTCAAATTACTACTGCATATAACTATTTTTTAGTAATTGAATACAATTGACAACATACGTTATTTTTTTACTTTTTCCTTAATGATAATGATTGACAGAAAAGTATGGGTGCAAAGTCTAAGCCATATTCCATTAGATTGACTCTCAAGAAACTGCAAGGAATTCTAAATGAGATTTGCCCATGGACCGTGATTGTTTCAACTTGGTCATACGGAAAATTATGTTTGACGACATCCAAATGGTGAAAAAAGAGAGAGGAAAAATATCAAAGCATTATCTAGACATGCAATTCTGGGTATGTTCTTACATTTACTATATATATATGTGTGTGTGTGTGTGTACTAATTCTTGTTCATGACCTTTCTAAACACTTATCTTATATCTTAGATGAGTACTGATTTTGGACGACACCCAAACTTCCGAAAAAAATTAGATGTGGAACAACTAGCATATTCCGTTCGTAGCTGGCCTGGTATTAACTATAGTGTTTCAACATGCAAATCGGTAAGAGCACATCCCACTTGTCTGTTCTTTTTTGTTATTACATCTTCTAATATCTAGCCTATTTCAGATTCATATTCCAGTACAATCCAATGGTGATTTCATTGTATTCATATTGGACAAAGATACCAAAACTGTATACATTTTGGACCCTACTCCTGTTGATCCTATTTACCAATACAACCCACACGTAAAATATGTGCACAAACTTTTATGGATTACTCAATACTTACCAAAAGCCATGTCAAAGGCATGCCCTGGGTCTAGATGGAACGAGAATGTTTTCCTATGGCATAAGAAAATCCTACATGATATTCCGGTTCACAACAGGTAACATTTCTTTAGAACTGATAAAGACTATACTAAGTATTTTAATGCTATTATTTAACAATATTTTTTTGCGTTATTTAGAATCATTTTTTGGAATACTATTTTTGGCATTTATTATTAATTTATATTTTATATCAGGGAACTGTCTGGTTATCTTGTTTCTCTCTTCATGTCCACATGGGAAGACGAAAAACCGCATTTGCCATTTTTAAAGGTCAATATCATAACCGTTTAAATCATTAATATTATTTTACACATGTGATATACTAATCTTATTCGTTTACAAAAAATATGAATGTACAGGATGGATACGAACTCAGAAAACAAATTTTGGGACAACTACTAACATTCAAGGACAATGAATGTGAAGACAACATGCCTGCCGGTGTACTGGAATTCATCAGTTGTATCAAGAAAACCCAACGTAGCTAAGGAAAGCGCGCCTCATGATTCACTGGATGTAAACCAGTAGGGTCAATTATATATTATATTGGCTGTAAATGACTTGAGCTTTTAGCTTTCATAAAATTTAGACATGTACTCTTTAAGAAAATAACACCCAAACTTCCGAAAAAAATTAGATGTCGAACAACTAGCATATTTTGTTTGTAGCTGGCCTGGTATTAAATATAATGTTTCAACATGCAAATCGGTAAGAGCACTTCCCACTTGTCTGTCTTTTTTTGTTATTACATCTTCTAATATCTAGCCTATTTCATATTCATATTCCAGTACACACAAACTTTTATGGATTGCACCTACTTTATGTAAATATTGTCTTGTTCAGATGTTCTTTCAAACTCCTATCCTGTAATTGCTGGGTATATTTCATCTTGCATTGCTCATTTTCTCCCGGTGCAACGCACGGGCACATTTACTAGTAAATGCTTATATTAGACGTCCCTTACCGTCACGTTGTTATAGCGAGCCATTGTTACTGAAATACGTATATCAGACGCTTCATTTTAAATTGTTCCTTAAAACCGTCAAGCTGTAGCTAATCGCAGATGGTACCATTTAGGATGTAACAACTTGCAGACAGTTTACATGTAAAAAAAGATATCCTAAATAATTTTTTTAAAACAACCATGTCCAATAAATAGATCATCTTAAACGATTTTTTAGCAAAATCAGACCAGTCCATTAGACCCAGCAATACCCATTATATAATCCGGCACTCTACCTCATCCTAACCCTAGTGCCCATCACCCCTCTCCTAGATCCCATCTCCCGAACTATCTTCCCCAACGCCGTACCTCTTCCCCTGGCACCTCTTCTATGAAAGAACTATCTATGATCTCTGTCCATCCTAGATGGCTCAAAAACCGTTTACGATTAAGGCCTCGCTATCCTCAACATTCGTTTCAGATAACAATTTTGAACTGTGTAGAATGGAGTTTTCTGTAGTAGTGAGCAGCACGTTGTTGTGGCTGTCTCGGTTCCACTCCCGCGGGCCTCTCTTTCTGTACCATATTTCCATACCCGTACATGCTTCTCTTTTCCTTGACAGAAGCTACTCCACATCTTCCTCTTTTACACTATTATCTTTCATTGGAGACCTTCTTTAATGTATCATCTGCCCCAAGTCTCCCGATGCACGAAGTGAACTCTAATAAGAGTTGTATTTGTTGAGGGATTTTATAAGTGATTTGATTTATCTACACCGTTATAGTTTGGATCTACTATGATTGACGATGTAAATATTTTAGTCTATGTGAACAAATGTGATGGCTTCTTCTTTTATCGTTTTAATAATATGATAGATAAAGAATTTATATATATAACTTATATATGCAACTTCGCAGTTATGAACGTACAATTGGATCTACTTGACCGTTCCATGCAAGTTTAAGAATCAATCATGCAATTTGCTCTATCTTTGTAGAAACTGCGTGGGATCATACAAATTTCGCTCATTCGGAGCAAGGCACACTTCATATCATTTGGGCCGCGAAACCCGGTCCTTATAAGTTATAAGGCTTGATCCGGGCAGCTGGGCTTGTCACGACGAGGGGTTCGTGGGTCCCTCTCCCTATCACGCGGGCGCTGCGTACCGGCCAATCGCCTAGGCGCCTTAGCACACTAGGAAGGTGACGTGGCCCAGAAAACTTTAAACCCGTCCTTTATTACCGCGTCAATTAACTTTTTTAATTAAGCTTGCTCCAGCCATTTCTATCGTGGTTTCGTGCTTTTAACCGATGGAGCAACGTTGAACCTGACGTAAGGGAGTGGATCATGACTACTAGTGAAAAAAATATAGTAAATTACATAGTTGTTGATGGTAGATAAATTTAGAAACAATGGTGCAAAGAGAAAGTTCACATCGATGATTCAAGACTCTTATGGAACAACATGGAAGTAAGTATGAAGCAATTCATAACTATTAGGGGAACAAAATTTTAGAATAAATCAAACAAAAGGAAAGAGACCATGGAACAATTTATAACTAATAGTGAAAAAAAAACCTAGTGAAACAATTCACAATTGCCCGTGGAACAAGAAATTAGGATAAGTGGAACAAAAATAAAATAATAATGGAACAATCACAATTAATAGTGGGAAATAAGTATACGTACTAGAACAATACACAACTATTTGTGAAACAAAAAATTAGAATAAGTGGAATAAGAAAATGATATGTAACAATTAAATATTACTGATGGAACGAAATTAGGGGAATAAATTGAAAAACATTCATGGGAACAATTCAAAATTGTTTTTAAACAGAAAATAGCATAAAGAAAATTAATGTGATCATGTAACTCTTAAGAGACTACACACTGAGCTGAAGGAAACAAAATCAGATCGGTGCTGCAATCACTAAGAAAAAGCATTTGGTTTGATGATGACGAGGGGAGCCCATCCGGGTAGGCCCAGTGCCCCGAGTCGGCCCAACAAGCTTGGGTAGGCCCACTCGGATGAAGGCCCAAGAAAGGCCTGCAGCAGTGCAACGTCCGGATGCCATCAAGACAGGCGTTACAACTCATCAATGTGAACGTTTCAACTGGCATGAAGACTGGCGTTATTCGGACGGTTACAGCATGTAAATGTCTCAGTTAATGTAGGCAGTTACTGTAGTTAGCCGAGTGACCGAGTCGGCTAAATGTTCAGGCCTATATAAGGTCGAGCCCCCCATGCAGAAGGGGCTGGCCGGTCTCTAGTTCTAGCTCCATCTACAACCTCTTGTAACTCTTTTTCACGCAAGATCATCAAATATATTCAGTAGGAGTAGGGTATTATCTCCATCTTAGGAGAGTCTGAATCTGGGTAAAAATTGTCTTGTGTGCACCGCCTAGATCTTCCATTCACGCTTCCCTAATTCCTATTACAAATGGATATTGCCGCGAAATCCCCGCGACAGTTGGCGCGCCAGGTAGGGGCGGCGTGCATCGGAGTCATGATCCAGGCGGGATCTTCTCCTACGGCGGACGGCAAGCTCGTCGCCGGCAACGTGCCGATCATGGCACATCCCGAAGGATCGGAGTTCACTTTCGGCAGCCTTCGTTTCGTGGCCGATATCTTCGGCCAACTACGTCTTCAAGATTCGCGCCCCCGCCCTGCGGTGGAAGCGACTCCCGAGCTCAGGCTCGGATCTCCCTTCGCACCGAACAAGAACTCCCAGTTCGTCGCCATGGTGGGCGCCGAATCTCTCCTTCCCCTTCTGGATTCTGAGTCCGAGGGGGATGAGAGTTCACACAGCTACACTGCCTCAGCTGAGGTCTACGTTGTCGGAGACGGTGCTGCGGATGGTGCGGGTACGTCCGCTGCAGCGGCCCGGGCGGCACTCGAGCACCTGCATACGCCTATCAACGGACAAACGGAGGCCGAGAGGGCCTTGGAGGCTTCTCGGCAAGCCCTCCTTGCTGAACGAGAACGCCTCGATCAAGAACGGGCGGCCCTCGAACAGCGGGAGCGTCAACCGAATGATCCTCACGGTTCGCGCAGCCGCGCGAACCGGCGAACCTCCTCAGCCGCCCGGAGGAGCCGGGCTACTCGGGCCCCGCTCTTCGGGCGAGAGTAAGATGGAGTCGCTGTCTACCAGACACCGGCTCAAAACCTTTTTGCGGCTGCCGCGTTGGCTGATTCGTTGCCGCCCCCGGCAGATGGCCCCGCGACAGAGATACACCGCCGAGTCGTCACATTGATGAAGACGGCGGTGGAGCAGCAGCAAAATGAGGCCGGGTCGGTTAGTAACCGACTGGCCTCCCAAGCAGCTCGGAGCCGGCCGTCGGCAGGTCCGAGTCACCCGGTTACCGTTGGCTCGTCGCAACCGAGTCGGTCTACAAATCGGCCTGACGCTCGTCAGGAGATCAACCGGCTCCAGGCCGAGCGGCGGCAAGCTGGCTCCCTCCGAGCAAACGACGCCCGTGATGCTCGGGATGATATCGAGAGACAACGAGCAGCCCGGATTCGGGCTGAGCGTCGCGCTGGAGAAGTCAACCAGCCGGGTGGCTCTGCATCCACCGGTCCGCTTTGCTTCAGCAGACGGATTCGGGGCGAGCCTTTCCCGGATCGGTTCCGAATCGCCAGCGGCATCGACAAGTACGATGGCACAGCCAAGCCGGAAACTTGGCTTGCCGACTACTTGGTCGCTTGCAACATAGGAGGAGGCAACGAGCGTGTCACTCTCCGAAGCTTACCCCTGATGCTGGAAGGGTCGGCTCGGGCATGGCTTAACAGCCTTCCCGAAGATAGCATCTACGACTGGAGGGACCTCCAAGAGGCCTTCATCAAGAACTTTGAGGGCACGTATAAGCGCCCTGGGAAAGCCCAAGACCTGTGGCTTTGTGTCCAGGAGAAGGGCGAGTCGGTCCGCGATTACATCTAATGATGGACCCGACTGCGCAACTCGATCGAGGATGTCACCGAGATGCAGGCCATCCAGGCCTTTTCCCAGGGAGTTAAATACGAACTCCTCAAGCACAAGTTGGCCCGGTCTAACATACAGACCATGGGCCGACTCATGGAAGTCGCCAGCAAATACGCAACGGGTGAAGAGGCGATGCGGTACGAAGACAAAGGCAAAGCAAAAGCCGAGTCTTCGAGCCGGAAAGTCCCTGCTGACTCAGGTCGGAAGCATGCGGATAATCGCCCCCCGAAGCGGAAGGCAGGTGGCGGAGACGGAGTCAGCGGAGCCGACCTGGTCGCGGCCGCCGAGCGTGGCTCCCAGCGTGGTGACGCTGGCCAAAAGAAGGAGCGCCCTTGGCAACAACGCAAGGCGCCAAAACTCACCTTCGAGGAGATCCTCGACGGACCCTGCTCGTTTCACAGCACCGCCAAATATCAGGCGGGCCACTCGACCCGGGAGTGCAGCTTCCTGCAGCGCCTCCGGGAAGAGAAGCAGCCCGAGCCGGAAGACGGTGGGGAAGGAGGCCCCGCCGCAGGCGGCGGCGCTGCGCAGTATCCCCCTCAAAGGGGGGTACTTATGATTTTCCAGGGATCCGACTCCAAAAGGGGTCGGAAGCTGCGCTGTCGCGAGGTCAATGCGACGGTGCCGGCTGTCCCTCAATGGCTGGACTGGTCCGAGGTGCCAGTCGGATTCAGCCGACTTGACCACCCGGACCGGATCCCTCAACCCGGCAAGCATCCCCTCGTGGTGGATCCGCAAGTCGGCGGGTTCAAACTCCGCAAGGTCTTGATGGACGGTGGCTCCAGCATCCACATCATCTTCATGGACACCCTGAAGAAGATGCAGGTCCCGGAGACCCAACTTCGCCCCAGCAACACTTCCTTCCACGGAATAGTTCCTGAGAAATGTGCAAAACCTCTGGGTCAAATCTCCCTGGAAGTAGTGTTTGGCGAGCCGAACAACTTCCGGGTCGAGACATTGACCTTCGAGGTAGTCGGCTTCAAAAGCGCATACCACGCGATCTTCGGCCGACCGGCTTATGCCAAGTTCATGGCTAGGCCATGCTACACATATCTGAAGCTGAAGATGCCGGGTCCCAAAGGCGTCATCACCATCACTGGCGACTTTGAGCGCTCTAACGAGTGCGACATCGCCAGTGCGGACATAGCCGAGTCCCTAATCGCGGCTCAGGAGCTGGAGGACATCCAAGCTTCCGCCGACTCGGATCAACCTCCGCTCAGCAAGAAGGCGGCAACCGAGTCCGCTTTCCAGTCGGCCAAGGACACAAAGCGTGTCCAGGTCCATCCCGAGGACCCGTCCAAGACGGTCCAAATCGGGACCGACCTCGAGGCCAAATAGGAAGGCGCGCTCGTCGACTTCCTTCGTAAGAATTGGAACATCTTCGCATGGAAACCTGCTGACATGCCGGGTGTCCCAAGGAAGTTCGCCGAGCACTCCCTCAACGTCGCCAAGGATGCAAAGCCGGTGAAGCAGTCACTTCGTCGCTTCGCTGAAGACCGGCGCAAGGCAATCGGAGAAGAAATCGCCCGACTCCTCGCAGCCGGGATTCATCAAGGAAGTTTTTCACCCGGACTGGTTGGCAAACCCAGTCCTGGTTCTTAAGAAAAACAAGACTTGGCGCATGTGTGTGGACTACACGTCCTTAAATAAAGCATGCCCCAAGGACCCGTTCGCCTTACCCCGAGTGGATCAAGTCGTCGACTCCACAGCCGGGTGCGAACGTTTATGTTTTCTGGATGCTTATTCAGGCTATCACCAGATCAAAATGAAAGAGTCAGATCAAATAAAAACTTCTTTCATTACCCATTTGGGGCTTTTTGTTACATCACTATGCCTTTTGGTTTGAAAAATGCTGGTGCAACATATCAACGCTGTATGCAAAAGTGTTTGCACGACCAGATAGGCAGAAATGTCCAGGCTTACGTCGACGACATTGTGATAAAGACAAAGAAGACCGCGGACCTCCTGACCGACTTGGCGGAGACCTTCGCCAATCTCAGGAGGTACGACATGAGGCTTAACCCGGAGAAGTGCGTCTTCGGAGTTCCGGCTGGCAAGCTACTCGGTTTCATCGTGTCCGAGCGAGGGATCGAAGCGAACCCGGACAAGCTCGATGCCATCATCAAGATGGGCAAGCCGAATGACTTGAAGGCCATCCAGCGCTTAACCGGGTGCCTAGCCGCCTTAAGTCGGTTCATAGCCCGACTTGGTGAGAAGGCTTTGCCTTTTTACCGACTTCTCAAGAAATCCGACTCCTTCGAGTGGACGAGTGAAGCTTAGCAAGCCTTCGAAGATCTCAAGCGTCTTCTGTCGACACCTCCAGTTCTCGCTGCACCCATGGAAGGAGAACCCATGCTGCTTTACATCGCGGCCACCAATCAAGTGGTCAGCGTTGTCTTAGTGGTGGAACGTGCAGAAGAGGGTCGAATCCAGAAGGTACAGCGACCCGTCTACTACATCAGTGAAGTACTTTCTGAGTCGAAGCAGCGCTACCCGCACTACCAAAAGTTAGTCTACGGAGTGTTCCTAGCAACTCGGAAGCTGGTACACTACTTCCAAGCCCACTCGGTCACCGTGGTCAGTCACGCCCCTTTGTCTGATATCATCAACAATCGGGATGCCACGGGCCGAGTCGCAAAGTGGGCGACAGAACTCATGCCGCATGACATCAGCTATGAGCCCCGCAAGGCAATCAAGTCACAAGCTCTTGCAGACTTCTTCGTCGAGTGGACTGAGAGTCAGACTCTTCCGACTCAGGTGCACCTTGAGCACTGGGTCATGTACTTCGACGGTTCGAAGATGCTCGCGGGCACGGGGGCTGGAGTCGTGCTGATCTCCCCCAAAGGCGACAAGTTGCACTACGTGCTGCAGATCCACTTTGCCGCCTCCAACAACGTCGCAGAATACGAGGCGTTACTGCATGGCTTGCGCATTGCAGTTTCACTCGGCATTCGCCGACTCCTTTGTCGCGGCGACTCGGATCTCGTGGTGCAGCAGGTAATGAAGGCTTGGGACACCAAGGACCCCACCATGGCGGCATACTGTGCCGCTGTACGCCGGCTAGAAGGACACTTCGACGGCCTCGAGCTTCACCACGTTCGTCGAGCAGACAATGAAGCCGCCGACTCCCTTGCCAGGATTGGCTCTGCTAGGGAAAAAGTCCCACCCGGAGTTTTCCTTCAGCAGCTGTACCAACCATCCGTCAAGTCGGAGTCGGCAACCGACTCGTCGGAAGCCGGGTCGTCACAACCTGATCCGGCTCAACCGACTCAAGAAGAAGTCTTGGCGGACATTCCTCTTTGGACTCAGCCGTTCTTGGCATACCTTTTGCGCAAGGAACTGCCTGAAGATCCGACTGAGGCGCGCCGCATTGTGTGCCGCATTCGAGCCTATACCATCATCAATGGTGAGCTCTACAAGCGCAGCACCACTGGAATCTTCCAGCGTTGCATTTCGCCGGAAGAAGGCCGAGTGTTGCTCGAGGAGGTCCACTCGGGACTCTGCGGCCACCATGCATCATCACGATCCTTGGTCGCCAAAGCTTTCCGGCACGGTTTTTTTCTGGCTTAGCGCTCATGCTGATGCCGAAGAACTCGTCCGAACTTGTGAAGGGTGTCAGAGATATGCTCGGCAGATACACATGCCGGCTACCGCCCTCAAGACCATTCCGATCACATGGCCTTTTGCTGTGTGGGGACTCGACATGGTGGGTCCGCTAAAAACAGCTCGGGGAGGTTTCACTCATCTCCTCGTGGCCGTGGACAAGTTCACGAAATGGATCGAAGCTAAGCCAATAATGAAGCTTGATGGTCCGACTGCTGTCAACTTCATGAAGGGAGTCATTTTCCGATTCGGAATTCCTCACAACATTATCACCGACAACGGCAAGAACTTCACAGCTGAAGTCTTCCGCAATTTTTGTCGGGACCATGGGATTCGGATTGACTATGCTTCCGTGGCTCATCCCGCAGTCCAACGGCCAAGTTGAGCGGTCCAACGCTCTAATTCTCCAAGGCATCAAGCCCCGGTTGCTAGTCCCACTGCAACGGGCTGCCGGCTCCTGGATCGACGAGCTTCCGTCTGTCCTTTGGAGCTTAAGGACGACTCCAAACCGGTCGACTGGCTACACGCCGTTCTTCATGGTTTACGGAGCCGAAGCCGTCTTGCCGAGTGACATCCTCCACGACTCCCCACGGGTCGCAGCATACGTGGAAAAGGATGCCGAGTCGGCACGACAAGACGACCTGGATCTCTTAGAAGAAGCGCGAGAACTCGCCCTTTCGCGCTCGGCCATCTATCAACAGAACTTGCGCCGCTATCACAGCCGGCAAGTTCGAGGCCGAGTCTTCAACAAAGGAGATCTGGTCCTCCGACTGATCCAAGACAAGGCTGGCATGCACAAATTGTCTCCGCCTTGGGAAGGACCATTCATCGTCAACCAGGTGCTTCACAACGGCGCGTACCGACTGGAGGACCCGGCAACCGGTGCAGTTACGGAACGGACGTGGAACATTACACAGCTGCGTCCCTTCTACACTTAAAACTTTGTATTTCAAACAGTTCATTGTTTCATAATGAATAAATTTTGTTTCCTTCGAGCGGCACTCGGGAAACATTTTTGTTCATTTAAACTTTTTCCGACTGAGTTCCCTTGGGCAATCCCCGGGGGCTACGTCTAATAAAACCTAGTGGCTTCACTTCGGGCAACACCCGGAAGTCACCGCAAACCCACTGGGTGATTCATCACTCGGCACAAGTTATTTCGAATCTCCTAACTTTGTTTCTACATGAGCGTCTAAGTAAACGCGTACGGTACCTGAGGCCCACTCTTCGTCCCCAACTACAGTCGCAACCCGGCTGTCCGGTTGGCAAGAGCAAAAGCTAAAGGTCGGCCTGCGCGCGAAAGGATCCGACTTGGCGGAAAAACAACTGTGGACGAATCAAATAACTTGTGCAAATAACTTAAGCAAAAATCAGAATGAATTGAAAAACATCTTCATTTCTTGCAAAAGTTTTTTACATTTTGTCCACTCGGCATACCGAGAGATATTACATTATGATCTTTATTCCTCTGGAGTTGCTTCTATGCGCTCCTCCAGGTCGGTGAAGCTGGCGATCCGGCTGGCGGCGGCGCGGACTCGGGGAAGGAGCTCCATGGGGTCGACCGACTGGCCCTTCCTCATCGACGGGGGCGTCGGCGGAGATGCTGTCAACATCCGCGTCCGGATGATGTGCCAGCACCATTGCTAGCGCCATGCCGGCTCCCGAGCAGGGCGGCCGACTCCTTCCACTCTTCAACCTCCGCTGGGCCAAGCGAGAGCTTGTCGGCGAGGGCGAAGATGCTGGAACCCGGTTCTTCTCCGGGCCAGAGCTTGGTGCAAAGTCCCTTGGGCCGCCGACTTCATGCTCTGCACCAAATCTTTGACCTGGAGGAGTCGGTCTTCCAAGGTCACGACGCACTCGGACATCATCTCGGGTGTCCAGAGTACGTCGAGGACCGACCTCGCCGGGTCGGAGAGCGCCCGGAGTCGGAGCGACGCCTGCCTGGTTCGCTCTTCCAGTTCTGGGCAAGCCTCTGGATACGAATTATTGCTGAGGAATTGAACAAAGAGAGCATGCAAAAAGAAAGAAGCAAAGGACTCGGGGGCTTACCGAGTAGAGTCTCGTTGGCCTTCTTAAGTTGGCCTAAGAGCTCCCCCTCGCGCTTCTCCCAGTCGGTGATGACCGCGGCATGTCGCTCCTGCGACTCGGTCATCTTTCTGGAGAAGTCGTCGACGGAAGCCTGCAGCTTTTGGTTCGCCGACTGCGACTGCTTGTACTGCTGCGCCAGCTTGTCGTGGTCCGACTGAAGCTTGGTGGCGGCTTTCAATTGATCGCGAACATCGCGCATTTTTCTTTCATATTTAGCCGCCTTGTCGTCGAGCAGCTTAGAGACTTTTTCTGCCGGGATCCTCGAGTTCACCTCCTTTTTGAGTTGAGCGTTTTCAGCTTCGAGATCTGCCGACTCAACAAAGTCAATACCCGAGAAAACTTCAAAGGCAAATAGGTTCAAGACTCGGACACTTACTTTTGAAGGCGGCAAGCTTCTCTTCGAGTTGCCGAGTCCTGGCCTTCTCCTCCTCCAATGCCTTCTCCAAGGAGGCATTTCTTTCCAGAAGGGCTGGGCCGTTTCTCGCCCAGCCGGATTGCAGCCTGGTAAAAAAAAAGGGGTATGTTAGCAACCGAATTCATAAGTCTCTAACCGACTCGATCAGTCGGCTAGAGACTCAGGGGGCTACACCCACTGGGTGCACTGAACGTGCTCTCAGTGTTAAACAAAAAGTGAAGAATAGACAACTTACCCCGACGGAGGTCTCCAAAACCTCGGCCGAGTCCGCCAAGGACTTAGCCGCGTCGGCGAACTCCCGGAGTTTGGAGCTGAGGGCGGCGACGCGGTCCATGGCTTCTTCTGCAGTCGCCACGTCCCCTGTGTTGCAGCTCGGCAGCAGCAGCGCCGGGATGAGGCTTGTCGTTAGAGTCGGCGCCGACTCTTCAATCGCCAGAGTCGGAGTGGGGGCCTGGCCTTGTTCGGCCACCTGGGGCGACTCGGCGTTGCCTTGACCTTCACCATCTCTGGCCGGCTCGGAGGAGTCGGCACCGGTTGCAGCTGCCGGCTCCGTTGTCTCATCGTTGGTAGGAGATGGCTGGCGCTGGGGATCTTCGGCTGCGGCTTCGGTGGACCCGGCGTGCACATCCGGCTCCGGTACCTCCATCTCAGCAGCGGCAGGCTGGGGCGTGGAGGAACTCGGGCGTGGCGCGTTGGGTGAAGCTGCAGCCGGAGGCGTGGCTACAGCCGGAAGTGTGGTGGCCTCGACAGCCGCTGCCGGCTCCACTTCCATGGCGGAAACGGTTGATGCCAGTGTGTTGGGCTCAGCCGCGGCTGGAGGCGCAGATCGCTCGGCGCCCATAGCCGACTCCGTCCCCACGGCGGGAACGGCTGGCGATGGGGCGCTGAGTATGGTTGTGGTAGGAGCCGTTGGATCCGACCTTGGCGGCAGAGTCGGAGTCGGAACCACCGGTGCGCCGGCTGAAGAGTCTCCTTTGTCGGAGAGCTTCTTCTGCACCCTGCAATACAAAAAGCGAAAACCGACTTAGTACCTTCTAAACCTACCGCGACTAGGGCATGAGGCAGGACTCGTACTTGGTCGTAGTGGGATCGTTTTCTTCTTCGGTTTCCTCGGAGCGGGCGGGCCTCCGGACGAACTGACGAGTGCCGTTTGGGGCGCACTCAGCTTGGCGGCAGGGTCTAGAACCTGCGCCACTCGGCTGGGAGGAGCGACTCGGGCAGGAGCCGAAGTCGGCGCCCCCCTGACTGGCAGCTGCGGCTCGTGCAGGAGCCGGAGCCTGCGTAGTGGGGCCGGCAGCGGCTACTCGGATCCGCTTGGCTGCCGGCTCCGTGCGAGTCATCTCCGTCCCAGCTTCCGGGGCCTGAGATCCGGATGCGCTGTCGTCGCGGCCCCGCTTGGCGAGTTCGTACGACCTTCCGGACTCGGAATCCGAGTCGATCTGGATACCACTCTCGGGGGCATCCTCGTCGACTTCGGCGTTTTCCAACGCTGCCGGAGCCGAGTCTTGCTCAGGAAGAGGCGGCATGGAATTGAAGTTAAGATAATTCTGCTGCGTCGAAAAACTTGGTGTTAGAAGAAGCAAGCAAGTTATAAATTTCAAGAGCCTGACTCGGAATACAAGTTACTTACATCCGGAGCAGGGTTGGCAACTGAGTATGGAAGCACTTTGGGCGCCCGAGTGAGCCCAGTTCGTTCTTTCGTCAGACTCTTGAAGACCTCCAAGAATTTGTCGTCCGAAAGGTCCTCGGATGAAATCCTCGTCGGGTCGTGGTTGCCCGAGTACTCCCACATCGGGTGCGCCCGGGCTTGAAGGGGCTGGATGCGCCGAGTCAGCCAAGTAGCGATGATGTCCGGGCCCGTGAGTCCTTTCTCCTGGAGTCTTGCGATCCTCCTCAGGAGTCGGTCGACTTCGGGCATCTCCTCATTGGACGGCTTGGTGCTCCAGCGCTTCAGCCACACAGGAGGATCTTCGTTGTATGGGGGGAGTCCCTCGTGGCCAGTCGGAGTACGCTCATCCGGGCAGTAGAACCACCCGTCTTGCCATTTTCGAATGGTATCCGGAAATTGCATCTTGAAGTACTTGGAGCCGGCTTTGACTTGAATGCTGACTCCTCCGCAAACGGACAGTCGGTCGCCGGCCTTGACGGGTTGTGCTTTGACTGTGAAGATTTTCTTCCAAAGTCCCCAATGCGGCCGAGTCCCCAAGTAGCATTCGCACAGCGTGATGAAACACGCGATGTGCAGAATGCCGTTTGGGCTCAAGTGGTGGAGATGCAGACCATAGAAGAACAGCAGCCCGCGCAAGAAGTCGTGCGGCGGCAGCTTGAACCCCCGCTCCACGAACGGAGCGAGTATCACCCGTTCGTGTTCGTGTGGAGCGGGCTTAACTTCCTTGTACGGCGCTCGCCAATTGCTGATGGTCCGCGGCGGCAGCAAGCCGACGCTGGCGTACCCAATGAGAAGTTCGTCGATGATGACCGAGGGGATCCAATCCCCCTTCTTCCATGCGTCGGAGGCGGAGGCGGAGACAACGGCTTTCTTGCCCTTGCTGGCGGCGCGAGACGTGGTCGCCGGCTGATGGGTGGCGGTGGCGAGCGAGCTTTCTCTTGAGTGCGCGGTGGCGAAGCTTCGGAGGCAAAAGCTTCGGACGCGAGGAAGACGAAGGCAAGGTGAAAAACCGCGGTTACGCCGCGCCCCTTTTATAGCCGAGGAAATCCAACCGCTGGCGGTCGTGCATCCGACGTGGCGGGAAACCGCCTCGGAACCGCCGTCCCGCGCGCGAAACCCCGCGGGATTCGGGCGCCTTTTTCGCCACGACGTGACATCCCAGGCGACGTGACCGGCTGACATGACGTCAGCCTCTGTCCCGCGCGCGCTTCCCGTGCGATTTGAGCGTAGTCATGATGAACCATCGCCTCGGGTAGCGCGCGAATTCAGAGCAGCGGCGGATGTCTCGGGCACGTTTCAGGCGGGACTCGAGGCGAAATCATTGCTCTGCGGGCACTCTGTCCAACCGGCTGCGCGCATTGAATGCTGATGTGACATTACAGTCAAAGCAACGTCGTGATTCCAGTCGGCTTCGACCGGATTCGGTTCAACCCGAGTCGAATCACGCTCAGGCGTCGAGTCAATAGTCGGCTTGGCCACTGGGACACGTCACGGGTCATTCCGACTCCATCAAACATTTCCGAGGCGCACAAGCCGCCCAACTCGGAAGCAGACTGACTCTGCAAAAGGGTGCTGATGACCGACTCAACAGGATTTGCAGGTCACTCGGCAACACCCATGCTAAGAACGAACCCGGCATCCACAGCGGAACAACATGGTCTCCGAATCAGAGCCAGATGCCACAGCGGCGCAAAATGGCTCATTGATTCGGAATTCAATGCCGGAGTTCGAGGACTCGGTTTCGAAGTTGAAGAATGAAGGCGTCCCCCCTGCGGGCACAAGATGGCAATGGCCCACACGGATATGCCAGACGCTACTTCGGATTCACTCGGAATTCATGATACGCCTCCTGGAGGGCCACAAGCCGATTTCCCCCAGTCGGAAAGTACGGGTATCACCGAGTTCCTAATACTTAGCACAATCTAACCTTTTTTCAGGTATCAGGGGAGTCCGTCAAGGTCTCTCCACCAGCGACTCGGACATGCACAACCTGCACGTCAGTCGGCATCCGTGTCAAGACCTCGAAGCACTCGGGGGCTACTGACGAGGGGAGCCCATCCGGGTAGGCCCAGTGCCCCGAGTCGGCCCAACAAGCTTGGGTAGGCCCACTCGGATGAAGGCCCAAAAAAGGCCTGCAGCAGTGCAACGTCCGGGTGCCATCAAGATAGGCGTTACAACTCATCAATGTGAACGTTTCAACCAGCATGAAGACTGGCGTTACTCGGACGGTTACAGCATGTAAATGTCTCAGTTAATGTAGGCAGTTACTGTAGCTAGCCGAGTGACCGAGTCGGCTAAATGTTCAGGCCTATATAAGGTCGAGCCCTCCATGCAGAAGGGGCTGGCTGGTCTCTAGTTCTAGCTCCATCTACAACCTCTTGTAACTCTTTTTCACGCAAGATCATCAAATATATTCAGCAGGAGTAGGGTATTATCTCCATCTTAGGAGAGCCTGAACCTGGGTAAAAATTGTCTTGTATGCACCGCCTAGATCTTCCATTCACGCTTCCCTAATTCCTATTACAAATGGATATTACCGCGAAATCCCCGCGACAGATGATAATAACACCTCCTGGGCGGCAAGTCACAGGTTGGATTCCCCTGCCATGCTCTCTTCGTTTTGACTTAGAAAAATAGTTAAGTGGGCCATCCAGCCTTTGTGCGCCTCCTCTGATCGGCCTACGCGTCTTGTCCAGTTGTAGTTTACTTCTACCAGTCGGCCCATCACGACCCGGCCGCGAGAGGGCGGTAGGGAACAATGAGCGTGGCTCGCTCCCCCTCTGTCGGCGCGTGACCACGACGCAGGCGAGCCGGACAGGCGGCAAGCTGTCGATCGGTCGACGACTTGGGACCATGCGGTTTTCGAGCTTTGGTCCTCCGGGTGACCAATCAAACCAGCCAAAGCGACAAAGGCATCCGCCTCACCGGAGATGGCACGAGACGCCCGACGCTTTCGCTGTCCTTGGGTCCGCACCTACCTGGCGCTCCCCGTCTCTTCTTCCTGCTCCGGTTGCTCGCCCGCTACTTTCCCACGATTCCACCTCACCTCTGGTGTTGTTATATGCGCCGTGTCCGTGCTTGTGGCACAGTGCGTGGAGTTGTCGCGAGATGGACAGCCAGTTGCAGCTGCAAATACTGAAACAATTGGCTGCTCGGCTCCGTTTACTATGCGATCAAGGCTAGTGTGCGATAGAATTATGGGGAGAGCCCAAGAGGCAGGCAGTTCCCAGGAGAGAGCGACAGAAAAGAAAACCGCTCTTCGGCGGCGGCTCGCAGGCGTCCTCTGTCCCTACGCCTCTCCGCCGTTGAGTGGTGGGAGACCCTAGTTATGCTCGTGGCTCCTAGTTAGATTCTGACTCTAGTTATGCTCGTAGCTCGCTCGTAGTCAATATTAGAGAGGTGTGGTGGATAGATTGGCAGTTAGAGCGTAGAACTATTAGATCGTGTATGACGGTTACCTGAAAATATTATTGTACATGTAATAAAATATATTTTGTGTTTTCTGAATAAGTATGGTTGTCTTGTATAGCACGACCTAATTCTATGTCTCCTTTTGCACGATTTGGCTAACAACTTGACCATCGGCAATTTCTCGAGTCCGTTTCTAGATCTTCTTGTCCATGACTTGAAAATCATGATATTTCTTATTTATGTGATTTATTTTACATTATTTATAAGAGATTTATATAGACAAGAGGCCCATACAAAATGATGATGAGTACCCTTAAGAGAAAGTAGAGAGGAACAAAAGGGGAAAAGTGGTCCATCAGCTCATGGTAGACTAGAGAGATGGGATGGTACATGGTCCATAATGGACTAGCCTATTCATATCACCCCTAATACACTTATCTCTTCTTAGGCTTCTCTTTAGTGATGCTTTAACCGCACTAATTGTTGTTGACGTTTTGACATTCCTTTATGCCACGTAAGCGTCCTTAGGATTTAACAGGCCAAGCCCATATATTAATACTCTCTCCAGTGTCAAAAAGCTTGACGTTGGTCTTCAAAATATAACTTTGACCACTAATTTCTATTGTAATATATGTATAGAACCCAATAAATTATGATATTATGAAAATACTTTTCGAGACGAATCTATGCATATGATTTTCAAGTGCCTAATCTAAATATTTAAAACGATTTCAGTAGTTAAAGTTTTAAAAGTTTGACTGTAACTATGTCTAAAACGTCATGTTTTTTGACACTGGAGGGAGTAATTGTTTTCTCAACAGGTTCTAAGTTAAGCATATCTCCACCTTCACTTAATGCACACTTTACAAACATCATGGCCTGTAGAAGGTGCCCGAAAACCTTATATTTCTCTCAAAAGAGATATTTTCCTTATCTGCGTTGGTCAAAGGCAAAGGCAAATCATGCTTGTTCAATTTTGTTTAGAATCCTTCTATTAATTTTTTATAGAAACATCGAATACAACATATATCACTCGTTAAGGACCGGAGTTTTGGAGCTTGGAGATCACCTTCACTAAGGTTCTTGTCAATTCTGTTAATTAACGAACTCAACCTCCGTAACTCTTGAATAGATGGTTGTGCCTCTTTTTTGCTCCAGGTTATGTTACTAAAACTTTCAAGAAATTTTACATGAATCAGTTGTAAACAAGACAAGATTTGGTGCTCCCGGCCGAGCCTTTAGATAGTACGATCTGTTCCGTTAGCGAGGCAACAGCCAGGTGTTGGAGTGAAGGGAAGCGGGGTTTAGTAGAAGCTGCCAACGCAACAACAGCAGATTCCAGATTCCACCACCTCCGAACAAAAGCCTAAACCCCTCCTCCCCTTTGACGATAAGGCGGCCGACCACCTCGAATCCTTCTCCTCGTCCCCCAAATCTCAGGTGCTCGCTGATTCTGCTGTGAGGCACGCTGTGGCGTTCTTTTAGGGTTTCGGCGGCCTGAATCGCTCGCGGTAAGGTTCTGGCCTCGTCTTCTCCGCCCCGAATTTCCGTTCTATTTTGACCCAAATCTTAGCTGCATTCGTTGAATTGGGGATCAGATGAACCTGGGGCGCGATCCTGCGTAATGCCCCCGCGCCGCTGGTCGATGGGCAAAGGGACTTGCTGTGCTTTCTTGCCTGAGGTATTGTTTGGTGGTTTTTTTTTCTTCTTTTGCGAGATTGATACGCGTAGGTTTGTAGGTAGATGGCACGAACTTGCTAGTTTCATGTTCCATTTGATGGGTGGCCATCTCATCTCTGCTAATTCTTTTGTTTGAATTTACTGTAGATATGAGCAGCCGCCGTCTTGATTTGTGAATTGTTTGGAGACCCTCAGGAGAAGAGTGACTGCGATTGTTGTGCCATTAAGCTTGCTGAGATGGCGACGCAGCTGTCGTGCCTCACGCAGCTCACTCCGCCTTCACCTGGATGGAGAAGCGAAGCCGGGAGTCTCAGGGCTACATCTGGAAGGGCATTGGTCAGAAGTATCCCATTTTTGGGTCACTCTCACTTCAGGTGTTGCGCAAGCCCACGCAGCGCCCACTCGTTTCAGAAGAAAGACTCGTTCCTGGACCTCCATCCAGAGGTGTCTCTGCTCCGAGGTGAGCAGGATGACGAGGTTGTTAACACAAGGAAATGTTCTTCTGATGGGAGCCCGTTAGAGGGGTTGGGGGTGCCGCCGGATCGGAATGATTACAACGAGGCCAAGATCAAAGTCATTGGGGTTGGGGGCGGGGGTTCAAATGCTGTCAACAGGATGATTGAGTGCTCCATGAATGGTGTCGAGTTTTGGATTGTGAACACTGACGTGCAGGCGATAAGGATGTCCCCGGTGCATTCCCAGAATAGGTTGCAGATTGGGCAGGAGTTGACCCGAGGTCTGGGTGCGGGGGGAAACCCTGATATTGGGATGAATGCTGCGAAGGAGAGCAGTGAGTCCATACAGGAATCACTTTATGGCGCTGACATGGTTTTTGTGACGGTAAATATCGCCCCTAGATGGCTTGACATGTGAAACCATTATACATCGAGGTATGATAATACTGTTTTGGTGTCCAAATTGCAGGCTGGAATGGGTGGGGGAACTGGAACTGGAGGTGCCCCTGTAATTGCTGGAATTGCCAAGTCCATGGGTATACTGACTGTCGGCATTGTCACGACACCATTCTCATTTGAGGGGAGGAGACGGGCAGTTCAGGCTCAAGAAGGAATAGCAGCTTTGAGAAATAGTGTTGACACTCTCATTGTCATCCCAAATGACAAGTTGTTGTCTGCTGTTTCTCCGAACACTCCTGTAACAGAAGCATTCAATTTGGCTGATGATATTCTTCGGCAAGGCATTCGTGGTATCTCTGATATTATTACGGTAAAGTGATGTCTGCAATTTAAAACTCATATCAAATGAAGGGCTTGAGGGTGTCACAGATATATAACTTGAAATTTATGTCCTCTACTCCTCTTCTCCTTTGCAGGTTCCTGGGTTGGTAAATGTTGATTTTGCTGATGTGCGTGCCATCATGCAAAATGCAGGGTCATCCTTGATGGGTATAGGGACTGCTACAGGTATTACATCTGAGATAAGGTTTTAATTGTATTGTTTGACATTTATATGACTGCTGCTTGTATCCAACTCCATTTCTCTGCAAGTTGAATTCTTGTTTGCACCCTGTTCATTGAGAAAAAAAATCATTACATGATTTAGCTAGGAGCAAACACTGTTAGAGAGAGAAAACTAGAAAAATGATTGCTTGCTGTCAATGTGATATTGACTAGTTTTCGAACTGCTAACATTGTATTAGCTACTACGCATGCTACCAAAACTTGAATCCTTATGGCATCAAATAAATAGCATTTACTATTTCCTCCTACTGACACACTATTACTGTCGGCTAACAAAAGAAAATTTATTGCATTCCACACTAAGCAGTAAACATACAGATGATATGCTAAAATTAATGATCGCACCATATTTGATATTTGTACAAGAACCAATCTATTGATGATACATGCCAGGTAGAAAATGATGAATTGAGTTCAGTTTGCTTGGTGGGTGCTACACTGTGCAGTTTGCTGCTTCCATGCAGACACCATAGATAACCGATCAATTTTACTGTTTTGTTCATTTTTATCATGTTGTTTTAAATTTTCAGGCAAGTCAAGAGCAAGAGATGCTGCTCTTAATGCCATTCAGTCACCACTGCTAGATATTGGAATTGAGAGAGCTACAGGCATCGTGTGGAATATCACTGGGGGAACTGATCTGACTCTGTTTGAGGTTTGATCCATCTATTTGCTAGTGTTTTGCTCATGGCATGAATTATTTGCGGAGCTTATTTTTTGCAAGTTGTTGTTCTGTGCATCCTATCATAGTTTTCATACATCTAATATAACATGAATAACATTTAAACAGAAAAGTTGCTACATGGAGACAGGAAGTATTGTTTGTATTCATACATAACAATATTAATGCAAGTGGGTGGGATAACGACTTAATAGCATACAGACATCTGGTTCTTGTGGTCCAGCGGCTAGTTTACCTTCCAAATCGACTGTGGGGCCATAAGTGCTTTGTTTGATTTGTAGGTGTATCTTTCGGACTCCTGTTTATCGATTTTGAGTGATCCAAGAAGACAGACTGATACAATGTTTCCACAGTAATATTGTATATAGCAAAAACTTCTTTGGAGGGTTGTGATGTACTATTCAAATTGCATTTACGTTCTACATGAATTTCAACACTTTGGTTGGCCTAGTTTTGTAAGTTTATAAATAACATGATGAAACAGTTATGTGTATTAGATCTTGACCCCGTAGATTTTTTGGCCTTAGCTATGTTAAAAATGTAGTATCACCATACGTTTTTTCTGAAATCATTGCATATGTCCTGTACCATGGACTAAAGGGTATCAAATTACCATGTAAATGTAAACGTGTCTTTACTAACACAAGACAGCAAGTGGCAAACACTTCAAATAAGATTCTCTCTATTTACTGAATTGTGGAAACAAATTCTAAACAGTTGAGGGATGGTTTGATGGGATCATGATAATAGTGTGATCAGTTAGCTGTATGATGAGCCAACTTTCTCCAACATGGACACTTTCTTCCAAACTTAATGTTAGTAAACAAGGTTGATGGCGTGGATTAGACAACTTTTCCTGCAAAGTTATACTATCAATTGCAATGCGTGTTGATTATTATAGGCTGACCATATACACATTGACACAAGGCAGATTCAACATCAGCATATTCCATCTTTACAACAGTGTACCAATAAGAACCTTTCTATTTCACACAATTGCAAATATTAAGTTCCTGGAACCAATATAGCTCTTACATTGTTGAGATGCGGTACTGGAGCAGATCCAAATGTCTCGATGAACTTGTTCACAAGAGCTACTTCTCTTGAAAGAAATCATGGCACTCTTAATGGGCTTGGCATTAAGCTTTACCAGTTGGCTGGATGTTGTATTCATGTTCCCAAGACGGTGATAGAATTTCAAGATTAGCTTATGTAGCCACTATTTTGTTCTAGTGTCCAGGTTAAAAACTTTTCGAGACCTGATTCTTTTACTGTTTAGGTAAACGCTGCGGCTGAAATAATCTACGATCTTGTTGATCCAAATGCTAATCTGATATTTGGTGCTGTCATAGACCCATCACTCAGTGGCCAGGTAAGTCATATGCATGTTTATTTCTTTATAGTTTATCTTATCATATATATATGGAATTACGGTTTAATTCTTTCACTATAAGTTTCTCGCAAATTTGGCTACTCGTTTATGTAATTTACTTGTTTAGTGCTTACATGGAAATGCTTATGCACATAGTTTTTGTTCATGCAGGTGAGCATAACCTTGATCGCCACTGGCTTCAAACGGCAGGATGAACCAGAAGGTCACACCTCAAAGGTAAATGTAGTTAGATAACTACTAGCCTAAATTCTGTGAGGAATTTCTTACCTGCTCTCGCCTTTTCAACCAGGGGGGCCAACAAATGCAAAGAGACAACGGTCGACATCCATCTTCCACAGAAGGTAGCATGGTGGAGATTCCTGAGTTCCTTCGGAGGAGAGGACCTTCTCGCTTCCCGCGAGTTTAACTCTCCCGCAGACTCCCTGGTCTTGAGATATGCCTGATGACACCCACCTCTCTTAGATCAAATGCCACATGTAAGATACCGGACCTGTAAACTGTAGTTGTTTTCCCTAGAGGTTTCCTTTTTAGTTTTGTTTGTTCCTTTCTATTCTATACTTTGGAATGTTACTGCCAATAATGTGTAGCAGTGAGCTTTCCTAGTGCTATAGAAAATGTCTCTGCCTTCCATGCCCGCCGTTTCGTTATTTGATACTTCCAGTTGACATATGCCCCCAAGTCTTTGATCTTTTCATGAGGTTTAATTCGGTGGAGATTCCTATGATTTTTGTGCCAGATTGTCTGTAGTCACAGTGATTTGCCTGACATCACTGACTCCCATCTTTTCTCCCAACTTTCTGTTTCATACAAAAATGGCTTAGCTCTTTGTTTAGGTCTTGGGAGGGCCTGGGCTTGGGTTTGGGCTTGGAGCTACCAGAAGTAAACTCTTCTGAACAGGAGGCAGCTGAACTCCTAAATGTGTATCTAACAGCCACACCTTGAAATATTTTTTCCCAATTGTAAGTGCCTGTTTTGGGCGGAAGATTTTTGCTGGAACGTTATATTCCAAGATAAGTGCATGTTACACCCCTAAAATATTGTCTGGGTTTAAAGTTCGAACCTTGAAGTCTAAAACCTGTTAACCGATATCCTTGAACTATTTCTCGTACTGATTTAATACCATGTACAAGTGTTTTTTTTTAAGTCATTAAGAGTGTTCTATTAAAACAATAGAAAAAGAAGCAATCACGTTTGACTAAATAGGCTAGAATATCATAACCTTCAATCTTTGATGGGTCTAGATTGAAATAGTGTAAATGAATTAGATTGTCTATGGAATCCATAGTGCATACAACTCTAATTAGGTAGACAAAGAGTACAAATCCATTATAGATACAACTCTTATTAGGTGGATAACGAATACAACTCTATTTTTCTAAATTAAACTTTAAAGTGAAAATTATAATTGGATTTATATCTGAAATTTAATTCTATTTCTCTAGACTAAATTATGAATTTTTAATTTTACATAAAAATTAGCATTTGGGTTTATAAAGAATACAATTTTATTTACCTAAATGGCTAAATTTTAGAATTAATTTTAACTAAAAATTAGCAGCTGAATTTATATATGAAATTTAACCTCTAACTGAAATGCATAATGAATTTAAAATAAAACTAGCATATTAGAAAAGCAATGTCAATGTAACATGCATCAGATATATCAACATGTGTGGCGTGCTTCTACTGATAAGTAGAGAACTAGCACACACTAGATGTATCAAAATGTGTTTGACAGTATAGGAAAAAAGGTCGATGAGAGTCGAATGGAGATGAGCAGAGATCACCAGACAAGAAAAGCATGGTAGCCACCAGTAGAGTTCACAACGACTAGAAGCGACGGATTAGACAAGCAAACCGAAAGAATTGAAGATTATATGCGCATGTGTAAGGACTAACGCCGTTGTGCTCTATTGCGAGCGAGCATATCGCATGAAGGAAGCAAAACGGTCCAACCCGCTTTTTCGTCGTCGTCCTCGGCACGCCACTACACACCAGGCACTCTACGTTCCACGTGCATGCTCCACCCTTCTCCAAGCGTGCGACCAACGGGTTCACTGCCCCCTCCTACCACCCGTCTCTCCTCTCCATATGGAAGCTCTTTCGGAAGACTCTCATAAGAGCATCTACAGTATTAAGAAATATTTTTTATAAGGCTCAGTAACAAATATTAAAAGAATTAGGAGGTTAGCCAAAAACACAAGACCCGGTTCATATGTAGCTCCTAGTTCGTCATAACAAACAAATATTACTTTACAACAGTAGGTGGCAGGTGACTGTTACCCACAACTAAAAAATGACCGTTACTGTCGAAACGCATAAGCAAGTTCTATGTATACTCACAATGTAATATTTTCATTTTACACACAACACCATGAGTCACCCATCTGCTAGTTTAACTCTTCTAACTCCTCACCTTCTCTATATATAATTTTTTCAACAATTTCACCATCACATATCCCTATCAATTATCCACCTAATATATCTAACTCTTGCATACTCAATTTTCTCAGTATTTGCATCCATATGATCCCCAAGCTCCAACACCCCCAAGCTTGCATCCCCAAGCTCCAACTCCCCCAAGCTTGCATCCATTCAGTCCCCAAGCTCCACCTCCAAGCTATCAACAGTACACAAGTTTCCTTCATGGTAGTCCATATGAAGCCAGTGCAAGCCTTCCTCTGTGTGCAATGTTTGGAGGAGATGGAGGCAGACGGTCATCGTCGCCGGTTGAATCAACAACCTGGAGTAGAGATGTCGGTGCTTCAGGTTGGGCATCTCCGCCGATCACTGTGCATCAAAGAGAAGTTAGCAATCTACAATGGAATAATACTAGTCCTCCCGAAGAATAGCAAGAACAACAGAGAGGCCGTAGGAAATGGAGTGAACATGACAACAAACTACCAGTTGGTGCTTGGTTGAGAAATTCCAATGACCCAATCGATGGAAACAGAAAGAAGTGTGAGCAATATTGGAAAAAGATTGCAAAAGATCTCAATAGCAACACTGATGTAAGAAGAACAACAACACAATGCAAGTCATTGGAAGAGTATGAACTACACAATGCAAGTCATTGGAAAAGTATGAACTCCAATGTTGTGTTGTTCAATGGGTGTCATTGGAGAATGAAAAACACCTATGTGAGTGCCCAATCTGATAAACAACTTAGTGATAGAACACACGATACATTAAAGAAGCAACACGAGGTGAAGGAACACAAGGGGAAGTCTTCATACTGGGCTATTGGTGGGATTTAGTCAAGGAGCAACAAAATGGGAAGAATTTACGAGAATAATGACTTGAACATGAACAAGAGACTCAAGCTTAGTGCATCAGGGACTACATTGAGGAGGGAAGCCTAGTTCAAGTTCGTCGACCAAAAGGGCAGAAGTATGCGAAGGCTAGAAGGAAAGGGAAGCAAAAATCTGTTGCACACTCAAATTTCAGTAGACCTAAAATTTGAGAGGATGAAACTTTACCATAGTGCAACAACAAAGAGATCCGAAACGTTGGTGAAAATGGCAGATGCAGCTATGGAGATGGCAAAGGATTACATGTTAAATCAGTATCTCATGGACAAGGATACTTTAAATTATGATGATGTTGAAAGAGAGTAATATGAAATTATGATAGATTTTCTAAAAAAATGAGTTGAAGGCTAAAAAGTAGTACCCATGCAGTTGGTGATAATGTAGTTTTTTAGTTGTCCTTTGTACCAAGTGTTATGACTTACTATTAGTGAATAACATAGTTTTTCAATTATCCTTTGTATTGAGTATTATGAATAGTATGCAGACAGTTGGTGATAATGTGTCATATAATGTAGAGTTGTCTTTTGTATCAATAAAATAATGCATCTTTAGCGGGGAAAAAATCAGCAAAGCTTTTTTTCATCGCAACATAGGACTCCAGAGTTCAGATTAGCTTAAAAAAATCTACAAACAAAAAGAAACTTATATCACTCTATAATTTTAGTTTGCACACAAGAACTAAAAAAAAGATGTATTTTAGGTGACCATGAACTAGCTGTTGAAAGACTAGCCATTGCAAAACTAACCGTTATGAACTTCGATGTACTATATAGAGCCATGTAAGATCTCACTACTACAGAATGGTCTATCCGTGGTGCCATATCCGAGGCGGTTTAGAAAAAATGCCACGAATAACCTATGTCGGAAGCGGTTAGCACGAGAAAACCGCCTCAGATAACGATTCCGGGAGCAACCGCCACGGATAACGACCACATCGGAGGCGGTTATAAATAAGCAACCACCTCCAATATTATCCGAGGCGGTTAACTATTTATGACCGCCTCGTATATCGACGTTATCGGAGGCGGTTGCCGATATATAACCGCCTCGATTTAGTCGATATCGTGGCGAACAGCAGGCTGGAAGCCTTTTTGGGAGGCAAACGCCAGTCCCCTTGGCGTTTGGTTAGCCGCGCAAACGCCGGCGGACGTGGCGTTCGGCGCCCTCTGCCGGGACGCCAGACCCCTTGGCGTTTGGTTTAGTCCCACCTCGCCCAGCGACCGCGCGGTTGAGTGGTTTATATATCCGGCTGCGCGTTGCGGGTTGAGATCTTCTGCATAGTAGTACGCCGTGGGCCTTTGCGTGGGTCCCCCGTGGGCCTTCCTCATTTGATACCGACCCGTGGGTCCCCCGTGGATATGCGCGGGCGTGTGTGTGTGTAGTGGTGATGAGCTTCCGGTCAACAGGGCGCGCCGGCCATTTTTTTGGGCCCTCGGATATAGGAGGCGGTTATCTTTACCTAACCGTCTCGGATAAGTGTATATCGGAGGCGATTGTATTATTCTGAGCGGCTCTAATAATACATTATCCGATGCGCTTACGAAAATGTAACCGCCTCCGATATGCCCTTATCCGAGGCGATTAATGAGTTTTAACCGCCTCGGATCCGCAACCACTCCGTCGAGGCGGGTGCTATAACCGCCTCGGATGTGCTATTTTAACCGCCTCGGATATCGTTTTCTGTACTAGTGTCTATAGTCCCTCAAATACTTCCCTATTTTCAAACACTTCTCTAAGATGTCTAGTCCCTCAATCTCTCAGCCCCAAGATGACATCCATGAGCTCACGTGGGACTTCATCAATGAACCCATTGTTGCTGTGATGGATATAGAAATTGAAGAGGACATTGAAGCTGAAATTGAAGCAGCAAAGCTCAACCAGAGCCAAGGTAGATCTAGAAGGTATATAGACAGAGAAAGAGAGGCTGGAAACAGCCAGGCTAGTAGCTGATTACTTCTGTAACAATCCACCAACATGGGCCCTCGGGGATGTCCAAGCAATGTTCAATTCCGTAGGAGGTTTCCGACGGGAATGCATCTCTTCGAGCGTATTGTGCAAACCCTCGGAGGAAGGGGACAGTTGCAAGAGAGAGAAAAGGGCGAGATGACTTATGTTTTTTTAATTGAACATTGCCCACCAACAAGTAGCACACACTAAAGCAAAATTTACAATTTTAGACCCTCTCCTACATGTCAAGTTTAGACCCCTTAAAGAGGTGTAAACGTTGTGGATGCTCCAAGCCAAGCAAACCCTAACCATGCCACCGTGCTTGTTGTCCGTTGCCACCACTATCAGCCTCGAGCTAGCGTCTAGGTGAGGATGATGGAGCAAATGAGCCACTGTGTAACACGAATTAATGCAGTGGTAACCGCTGTATACCGTGTATTGTGCACCAGACTTCGCTATCAGTTTTTTTAGTGCACTGTCACCTAAAATCTTAATAAGTTTAAGTCAATTTTGAGTCTATCTGATATGCTTTATGATACATATAGATC
Source organism: Stipa capillata (assembly GCA_019208055.1). Classification (NCBI taxonomy): domain Eukaryota; kingdom Viridiplantae; phylum Streptophyta; class Magnoliopsida; order Poales; family Poaceae; genus Stipa; species Stipa capillata. Next base: position 35,176 of record JAGXJF010003915.1, on the reverse strand, counting down.
CTGAACGATGAGGATCCATGGATGGAAAAGAATTGACTGATATTTAACAAGTTTTTATCACTGATGCAATAGACAAATCCCTAATTTCCCCTTCGATCTGTGCACATAAACATAATGAGCCGCCAGTGAAGTACTAGAAAATAAAGCGTTGATACAGCTCGCTCGATGGGTCGGCTGGATTGTTTCTTCCACTTGCATTCCTAGCACGCAGTAATGCCGGGTCTGGTTCTTGATGTTAAGGGGGGTTGGGCAAACAGTGCCCGGTGGTCCCTGCAAAAAATCAAATCTACTGGCGGTATCAGCCCATTGGCTCTGGTGCATCCAGCCCGCCCCGCGCTGCCGGCCTCACAAACACCCAAACACGCAGACGCAGTGAGGCACACACAGATTTACGCCCGCGCCTTGCAGTTACTTTACCTACTACTTCCTGCACGGCTCCGGCCACGTCGCGAGGCAAGGGCAGCCACATACATGCGCAGTGCGCCGCTGCGGCAGGCCACGCTCACCTCGCGGCCACCATAGGCGAGCCCCTTCCGTCTCCTTTCCCTCCTCCTAACGTGTCCGCCTCTTCCCCCACCCGTCCCCCACCTCCCCCTCATCTTTTAGTCTCCCCCACGCACACGTTATATTGGTCAGGAAGCAAGCAAAGAACCGGTGTTGCCACGGTCTGAAGAATCACTGCTGTTCGAGCTAGCTTGCCTGAGCGCGCGCGCGAGTAGCTCGATCGACTGCATGGCGTTCTCCGGTGACGTCGAAGCGGTGCCGGAGCCCGGCACGGGTCACCCGGCCGAGGCATGCATGGGCGACGGTGGCGATTTGGCGGGTCCGGAGACGGTGGAGAAAAGCCGGGTGGTCGCGGCAGAGACGACGTCCGAATCCGATCACCATGAGGCGGTGGCGGCGCCCGAGCAGGCTGCGAAAATGTCAACGTCGAAGGAGGATGAGGAGGAGGAGGAGAAGCTTCTACCACCGGCGCCGGTCAAGGAGGAGGGGGATGGTCAGGAGAGCGCGCGGGAAAAGCTGAAGCGGCACAGGCGGGAGATGGCGGGGAGGGTGTGGGTGCCGGAGATGTGGGGGCAGGAGAAGCTGCTCAAGGACTGGATGGACTGTTCCGCCTTCGACCGCCCTCTCGTGCCGGCCGGCCTGCTCAAGGCACGCCGGGCGCTCGTCGCCGAGTCCTGCGCGCGCCGCCCAGCCCAGACGCCGCCCGCTAGCTCCAGCCCTCTCCGGGTGCAAAACGGCTGCTCCTGAGCTCTGGTGCTTCACCTGCGTGCATATATCTGCCTTCTTCTTGCTCAAATAAGATACCTTCTTGTTTCGGAGTTGTGAAGATCTTTTCGTGCTTTAATGGTGATCTTGTGAATTACATTTACATATGAGAGCATATTTATTATTTAGCTTATAGTGCTAATAATCCAGAAACAATCATCTCGATCGATCGATTGATGCATAATTTCAGTACTAGTGATTATCAGAGATGTGCTATAAATACATGCATGTATCTTGGAGTTGTGCTTGGATCATTTTGCTAGTTAGTTTCAAGGGGCATATCATATGTAGCTAGCTTCGGTCAATTATTTTGCTACCTTTGATTAGACCGTTTGCTAACTTTATATAGTTTGGTGAAGAAATATATATGGACTTCAATGAGTCATACGATTGGTTTGCAGGCTTTAGGTCGCCATAAAGAGTTTAGAAATTAATTTGTGCTTGTTGTTTCGTCAGGTGAACCTTTTCAACATTCGTGACGTGGTTTCCTGCCATTCTTTCGTTTCTTCTTCCTCCTTTAGATGAACGGATTCTCGTCTCTTTCGTCGGTTCTAACTTGGTCGTATCCATATGGCATTCCTTATCACGGAAAACGTGACCTAGTATTACATACGTACCATAGCTAGCTCAAAATCATGGAATAAATTCAGAAGTATACGTAAGTAATATAGCACCGTGGTTTTACAGCACACGGCACATCTAGTTTCAAACAGTACAGGAATCTTTGCTAGCTAATGGCTGCTTCTAGAAGTTTCAATATCTGCATGCGTGGTCAATCCGATATGATCGTGGACTAAGGTGTGCCACTGAGTCGGCCTATAGGACTCCTGTTGGCCTACTGCATCATGTACTTCGTCTTTTAGAAAGTAGTGGGGCACAAATCCGTACAGTAGTTAGCAACCTTTTTTAGATAACTTAGATTAACTCTGGACATAGACACATGTAAATACACAGTGCAAGTGTGCAACCATTCTTATTTGAATCACCAATCAGAGCCCTGCTGTTCTTTTTTTTTCTTTCTAAAAGAGGCACATACAATCTAGTAGAATAGTGCAATTAATCCTTACATGCCCGCACATTTCTATGAAAATCATAAAAATAAATCTAATCATATGACATAAATGACTAAAAATTAATATCACAAAAATGGACTTTGAGCTAAAAAAAATACAACTTAAAAATATCTAAAAATAATCATATGACATATTTTACAAATCCTAAAATAAGATAACGTGTTAGCTAATTTTCAGTTGTCTGAAATTTTTGTAAATCTCAGTCACCTAAAATTGCACATAAATTAGCCTAAAATTGCGGTTCTGAAAGTGTGCAATTTTAGTAAAAAGTTACTGCAATTTTTAGTCTGTAAAATTGCACATCCTTTAGCCTAAAATTATAGTTTTAGAGGTGTGCAATTTTAGTGAAAATTTACTGCAATTTTTAGTCCGTAAAATTGTACGTTATTTCAGTGGAGATGAGGGTTGTTGGATTTTGATCCAAAGGCTTAAAAAGTGACTAAGATTTAAGAAAATTTCAGGCAACTGAGAAATAGACATTCCCATAAGATAATGAAAATCGTAGATAGATGGCTTCACCAGTCAAAAGATTACCTTTAGTGGAGAGAAGATAATGTGATAAACGGACCATCACCACCAACTCAAATATTTATAGGGAATGTCTATTTATCAGTTGTTTAAATTTTTTTACATCTTAGTCACGTTTTAGACCTTTAGATCAACATCCAACCATCTCATCCATGTCTCACTCCATATATAACATACAAACTAAAAATTGCACTAATTTTCACTAAAGTTGCACACTTTCAAACACTACAATTTTGGCTAGGTGGTGTGTAATTTTCTAAAGTTGCACACATTTAATACTGAAATTTTAGGTGACTGAGATTTGTAAAAATGTTAGACAACTGAGATTTAGCCAACGCGATATTTATAAGATAGGAGTAAAGATATTGTCAAAGAAATGAAACGAACACTACTTATTGAGATTATCACGTGAAGATCAAAATATGCACCAAATCTTTTGAAGAATCAATCAAGCTTTTATTCATAAAACGTTGTCTATTGTATAACAAAAATATAAACTATACATATGAGTTATGTAATGCAGCTAATTAGCGACTCACCATCACGCGGAGCGCGGATGGTCAATTTCTGATCGGATTTAGCTTCCGTTTTTAGTATGTCTACCTACTGCCTTATATTTCTTTTTTTAGATGAGTAATCGGTCACAACATATTCATATAGCTCGTAGTCTCCTGATCTTTCCTTTTTCTACGTGAACCGCGCTGCACATCTCGATTCTTGCTATTCTGTTTTTTTTCTCTTTAACATGCAGAGAAATCATAGTTTATTTTTGTGTTTTACTTTATCTAGCATGTGACCAATGAATATTATGTCTCGTTATTTAGCATCTCAATTAATAACATTTACATACAAACGAGTACGTCGAGTAGAAATTTAGTGAGATTCTCGAAATTATTTCTAGTCTATGTCAGTTCTAGTGTATGATCACGGGACACACTCACGTGGTTGCGTATGTGTGGATATTGTGCTTTAAATTCATGTAGATGCAATGTAAAAGAAATGTCAATGATATATCTTTTAAAAATTAGGGTTATAATTTACTTTTCATTCCAAAACTTCGAGCTTTTAACTAGGAAAAAAGATATTTCCAATCGTAAACATCAAGCTTTTTAGAAATTTTAAGCTTTTAACTATGAACTTAGAGCTTTCCACTAAAAAAAGTAAAATAATTCAAACTCTCAACTAGGAACCACGAACTTCCTACTTGAAAACATTAAACTTTCTGCTCAGAAACATCGAGCTCTCAACTAGGAACCGAAGCTTTTCGCTTGAAAATACTCAACTTTCCATTAGAGACTGCGAGCTTTCGACTCAGAAACGTCTAGCTCTATATTTGAAACTAAGAATTTTCTACTCTGAAATGTACAACTTTTTTACTTAGAAATGTGTGGTCTCTACTCGGACACATCGAGCTTTCACATCCAAACACTCCAGCTGTCAACTCAAAAACATTCAGCTCATGCAATATGCTATTCACTCCACTTGGTCAAAATAAGAAAATATTTTTTTCTCTTATCACTATGAAATAATTCAAGAAAGCAAAATAAGAATCTGATGTATATGTAAAACTCTTGCTATAAGAAAATAGAAACGTGTTGCTTTGCATGTGAATATGTGATAGTTGCTTCATCCTACTCGGTGCTAACCACTTGTTGGGAAGTTGTCTCTGAGCAAACAACGAAGTGAGCTAATTAAACATGCATTACAGCACTGAAGTCACATGCACCGGACAGACAAGGACAAGGCTGTCGTGACGCGGTCGAAATTGACCGTCGCGACGGGCAGTCATAAATCATGACTTTCGCTTTTTCTAATGTACAAGTCAAATGCCGAAACTCACACGGTCCCACTTGACATGCATGCGTGTATGAATAAATACGTCCACACCCCATGCTAGTCTCAGGGACTAAAACCAATTGGGTGAGAAAAGCAACATGGCTCCCACCACTAGGCTACAAGCTCATTTGTGTAATATATAGTACTCTCTTCATCTAGAAATGTAAGGTGTATTTCGATTGGTTAAGACAAGACTTTGACCACTGACTACTCTATTTAATATGTGGTTTATGTGATACAAAATCATAATCAAGTAATTTGAATACAAATCTAACGATATCAATTTTATGTCATACAAATCACATGATACTCCCTCCATCCAAGTTTGTTAGGCCTCATTCCAAATCTGACTTTTCTAAAATTGTAAGGCCAACTTTCCTACTTCTTTCTCTAATCCCGCATCTCAATTAACTGCGTCTGAATTAATCCCACGTCTCAATTAACTGCGTCTGAATTAATCCTGCATCTCAATCCCGTTTGGCATTAAGCGACGCATGCATTGAGCGAAATCCCGCGTCTTCCGTGTACTCGGCATTAAGATGCATTAAGCGATGCATGCCTATTCATGCATACTCGGCATTAAGATGGGGAGGGAGGCGAGCATTGAGAGTTCAAGTACAGCAGCAAAATCTATACGGGAGTGCAGCAGTTTCTTCTCCTCTAGCAACGGTGGTGCTACCATGTCTAGCAACGGCGGCGAGTCCTAGATCGACGATGGCGTTCTTGCCAATTCTGACACCGAGGCCGAAGACGCTGGCGCGATTGAGGTCCATGCAACCGGGCCGAGCGTCGAGGAGAGCGCCATGCCGGAGCATCTTCTTTTGTCGAGCGCGGCTGTCCATGGCGGCACGCATACAGGCACTGACTGCGCCATCTCGAAGCAGGTCGCCACGATGGTGGCGTCGCCCGTCCGGTCCAAGATGCCTGTGTGGCGCAGCGTGTCTTCACTGTGCGCGTTAGTATCGTGGCTCGATGAAGACGTCGTCGATACAGACTGTGCGCACGGACCTGGACACGACGACAATGATGATGACAAGGTTGGCTTCGAGAAGATGGCGGATAGTGTGCCCGACTCCGACGAATACAACCCCCGCACTCAATACGTACCCAACTCGGCGGAGGGTGATAGCATGGTCCCAGAAACCATCCCCACAGTCGTCGAGGATGAAAACAATGGTGTGGAGTAGCTCCTGTGATTTGTTTTGTAATTTAAGCTCATTGTCGGACGTGAAATGGTACTAAGTACTCATGTCGATTGTCATGATCCCATCACAAGTTTAACATGATTCCATTATAAGTTTAACATGATTCCATTACACATGATTCCATGACAACAACATCTATGAATTGAGAAATTCTTCCGCAGCTAGTACATACTCCGGCTCGCACTTCAACCTAATCGGTAGACGACCTTGTCTCTGGAGTGTCTTCTTCTTAATGTGTGGAACGACATAGTGAATGGAACCTTTCACTCTGAGTGTCTCCCTCATGCATGCTTGATGACTAAGAAAAATCCTGTTGGACCACTGAACCGAATACTCCTCAAAAGATTCATGCAGTTGGTCCACTATATCCTGGATACTTTTGGGCATCTTCTTGTGGAACATAGCCTGAATGGATGCAAAATAGCCAAGGTCCAAAATATTTGTATCCAGAGAGTTAGGAGGCTGGCACGTGATTCTGATGTCCCAACCACCTTCCTGTGCTGCCTGATAGACAGCAAGGCCATTACCTGGAATATGCGTCTTCGCATTGTCCTGCTGAATGTAAACAGTGCTGTAATGGTCCTTTGCTAGCCATTTTTCCTTTATCGCAGGCAAGACCCTCGTGATGAGGTACTCACGGCTAGTGGCCATGTCAACTACTAGAATTGGCTTCGTCTCCAATGTGCCCCGATCCCTGTTCTTGCTCCTCCTCTGTGCAACCTTCTGCTCAACAAATGCCCATACACCGATCTTGGCATCGAAAGTGCAATTACCATTGGCATCGAACCTAGGCCTAGCAACAGTGGCTAGGAACATCACTTTGTCGATGTAGCCTTTGTTCTTCATGTTCCTCTCCGGGTTGGGTTCATCATTGCACAAGTAAAACTTCTGGCTTTTGCGAGTCTTGTGGAACCATTTCTCGTCAATGTGAACATAGTTAAAGGCAGCTTTGAACAAAGGATTCTCTGGACGGCTCTCTGGCTCTAGCATGGAAAGGCAGTAACGGACACGAGATTTTATGTTTGCATCCGTTATTGTGGGCTTGATGTCGTTGGAGTGGCGCCTAATTTTCTTCTCCTTTAGCCGAGCGTGAACAATGGACTTCTTCATGTGCAATGCCGCGGCGAGATCTAGTAGCGTAGTCCCCTGATACAAAGGTAACTCGCGCATGGCGTCAGTGTTTAGTTCTATCCTTTTTCTGCCACAATTCTTTGCTCTCCTGTTGATCACGGCATTGACACCTCCTCCCCTCATGCCATTCTACCATATCCGATGCACGCACTTTTGTGGCAGTGGTACGGCTTAGTAATGCCATGTTTCAATCAACCAAGACCATTTCTGCTCAAGGTAATGTCATAAATTGCATGCTTCTCATTGTCATTGTACTGTTTCCTTCTCCTTATGCCACCAACATGATCTGCAAAAACAAAACACGCAATTTATATGAATACAAGGTTTTTGTGAATAATTACAACAATTGAATCTACAACAGAATCTAGCCCATTCTAAATCTACTCCATACCATAATCAAGCATTAACGGATGTATGACTAGTCCAACAATACAAGATCAAAAACATCTTTTTAAAATCCAACAATGCATATTGTTCATCAAATGACAACCATCATTTTTCAATTAAAAGATGGACTTATTTAGGTCAATGCCGATGCCATTGCCAGGTGGTTCGTGGGTGTCACCGTCCGTGTCGTTGCCTGGTGCTTCGTGTGCATTGCCGCCTCCCCTGTCCATGGCGTCACCACCTCCCCCGTCCATGGCGTCGTCGCCTCCCCCGTCCATGGCGTCGCCTCCTCCAACACCAACTCCTCCTCTTCCACAACCGGCGCCTACTCCTCGGCCGCCCCCTCCATCTCTGCCACTAGCGCCATCTCCTTCTCTATTGTGCACTTGAATGACACCGTGTCCATGTCCGCCGCCTGCGCGCAGCATCTGCTTACGTCCGACGAGGTCGAGACGTCCGTGTCCGCGGCCACCTCCGCCCTGAATGGCCCTTCCTCCGGCGCCCGGATCAAAACTGCCACGACTGTGACCGACCAGCCCGAGAGGTGGCGCGCCGCAGTTGCCTCGAGCCACCAAACCATCCGGCGTCCCAGCGGTCCATGCTACGGTGTGAGCACGGCCAGCAAGACCTAGTCTTCCACAGGCACGCACAGCATCGCCATACCCTGCGTGCCCTCGTCCGGCATGAACTCGGACATCGCCTACGCCTACTCCTCCTCCTCCTCCTCCTCCATGCCCAGCACCTACTCCTCCTCCATTGATGTGCGCTGTATCTAGCTCTAAGTCAGGGGCTGGTTTAGATCAAAGAGTGTCATCAAGGAAGATGGACTGAGATCGTGAGTGGAACAAGAAGATGGGAGGGTTGTGTGGTTTTTAAAGCAGAGTTAGGATTCAAAATTTGGCGCGTTGTACTCCCACCTAATATTTTGTGTTTGGTTATACTCCTGCATCACGATCTTTCTCTCCAATTTTACATCAAAAATTTAAATCCTACGCCATGTCTAACAGCCATTGGATGTCTCGCTATGTCTAACAGCCATTGCATGTCTCCAATTTTCACATCTCTCGCTATGTCTAACAGCCATTGCATGTCCGAAAAAATAGTGTTTGCATGCACTGATCATTCACACGAGAAGTGGAGGAGAGAGAGGCTTGTGCGCGCGCCAGCGCACGCTGGGCCAACGCTAATTGCGTGAGGCAGTTATTAGAGGAGGAGGTGAGCAGATTAGCATTTTAAACAGATGCATGGAGCGAGATTATTTGGAGTCCAAGGTAATTACGCAGAGGAAAATACCATGCGTTTATTGGCCAAAACAAAAATCCAAAATTGCTCCAAACCGTGCATGCTTAGCATTGGTACCGGAGGTTATCAAACGGGGCTAACAAACTTGGATGCAGGGAGTAATAGAGTATTTATTGATCAAAGTCTTGTCTTAACCAATCAAAATACACCTTACATTCCTAGACGGAGAGAGTATCTACGTACTCATGCATTTGGCGCATGGAATTTGTCTACCTATTAAATTGATTTATATATGTGTGGTTAACTAAAACTGCTTTTGAAAAGAGAAATATAATTTTCAGTAACACAACCAAATATAACCCTCAATTCAGTGGGGTATCTTTCTATATATCTATCTAGTATATACTGAAAGCATAATATGATAGAATAAAGAGAGATACACTAAGAATTTTCACACAAAAGGAACATCCTACCATTAATTTAATGGATCCTTTTAATATTAGTGGAGCCCAACCGAAAGATCTTCACAACAGATGGATGACAGCCGGTAGATCATCATAACTATACTTAAATATATCGTAGCTGACGGATCATCATAGTTGTATCTAAACAAATCACAGCTGATGGATCTTCCTAATTATACATAAACATATCACAGCTGATAGATCTTCAGAATTGTACCTAAACATATCACAGCCAATAGATCTTCATAATTGTACCTAAACATATCACAACCGATAAATTTTCATAGCTGCATCTAAACTACAATCGACCATTGATCTGGTGCATCCTCATTATTCATAAACCAGAATAGATCATCATAACTCTACCTAAACAATATATATTAATTATTAATAGCCTAAACCGATACATATTCATAATTTTACACCTCATGGAAAACCTACCTAAACTTCAACTCAGTGTGCTGATCTAATATCAATAACAAATCAAATGGACCTTAACTCCTTGTATTGAACTAATATCACATACAAATGATCAGCTAATCCTGATCTAAATTTTAACTTCGCGTGATCTAATATCATGTACAAACAACCTTAAAATTTAACTCCACATGATCTAATATCATGTATAAATAACCTTTCGTTCAGTATAACGACTAGCCAACCATTACACGATCTAAACTTCTGTTTTTTGTACGAGTTTAAAAATTAAAGATGATTAAAGTTCTTTCTGTGCAATCGTGCGGAACTTCATGCTAGTTAGAGAAAAAATCAAACATCCATACCGCCTATATATGCTGGGACCAAATATAACGGTTTGGATTAATCGTAAACTAGAGTTCGAAAGGAATACAGCCGAGTCATACATAAAACGTATTCAGCTCACTTTATTTCTTCCTGACGATGATGGCGCTGTCGCTCATGTCTTTGCTCAATTCACATGATTTTTGGTAAGCAGGAAAACACAACGATAGAGCATAGGTATGCTCGAGTGAAGCTAGCTCCAATACTACGTAAAAACCATCGTAGATGGTTTTCGAACCATCACAGATATTTTTTGAACCATCTGTGATTAGGGATATCGTAGACAGTTCTCGCACAAAACCGCCTGCGATAAGCCGATATCTTTGACGATTATTTGAAAGAACTATCCGTGATGTGTCTCCTAGATTGTTAGAAGGACCGTCTATGACATGTCTATATCATAGTAGGTTATGAATAATTGTTTGTGATATCGTTCAACAGGCTAGTAAATTCACATATCATATCACATATTCATTCACAGATCATATCACATAATCATTCAAGCACCATTTCAACACAGATCATCTCACAATAATTCACAACATATTCTCGGCATACATTTAAAAGTAATTCACAAAGTATCACACAACACTCTTGTAAACCATCTTGCAAAATTTATTCACATTTTCATATACAATACTTTCTAGTTGCGCTATCAACAAAAATTTATAATCTATCATACATCCAATCCAATTTGGTGTGCCCCTTTCATGAAAATGTTTGATGATGCAACTGACAACCAAGGTTTCACATGAAAGGGTATAACACAATAATTGACTGAAAAAATATATTATAAATTTCACAGATAACTCAATTAGAGAATATTATATTCAAATAAAGAATTTAAATATATTAAAATAAATGCATCCATACATAGCGTAGGCCTCAGATTCTAACTCGCTATTAATTGATGTGTGTTTGCTATTCCAGGACGAGGTAAGGATTTTTAATTATTCCTTAATATATATTTAAAAAGCAATGCACACATCCATCATATAGCAAGGTCTTATCAGCATTGGCAATCCTCTTTTGTTCCAAAGCAACACAATTGACCGACAAGCCCAAGTTTAGAAGAAATACCTTAGAATTGCCCATTTAAATAATCGCACATCGATCGACAAGTGTCTAGCGGCATAGGATTTAAAATTGCTAGGATTGCTATTGATGCAATTTTAATCTTATCATGAACCCTGAACCCTAAACCCTTATAAACTATCATGCACAATTTATTAGTGGGTTGTTTATCATTGGCATGATCAAAATGTAAAAAAAAATCATCATGTACAAAACTTGTATCACATCAGGCCGTTGTGTCAAATCAATCCTTTTTAAGGTGTCCATCTCATGTGACAAGGATCGATTGTACTCACAGGATGGACACTTTAGATAGACTGTGTCACACCCTGTTTTCTTCATCAAAGCTTTCCCGAAAATCCAAAACCCTAAAGGCGCGTATATGCGCATATGTTCTAATCTTGCCATGTGAACTTCAAATTCTCGAGCATGTCATCGCATGGGAAGCCCTCGAGTTACGTTGCACCATCACGCAACGAACCCGGGTTGCCATCCGTCATCACATATGCATTTAGAAAACCCTAACCCTAATCGGACACACGCTCTATAAACGCACGACACTCCCAAACCCTAACGCTTTGTGGCAACCTGCCCAAACTTGCTCCCAATCACCCAAGCATGATATCTAACCTTCCCCGTGCCCTACCGCAGTCTTGCCGTCATCCGAAGCCCTAAAACCCAACCTGTCGTCCTAAACCCTAATTAGGTTTTCTCGCAATCAGAAAATCAAAAAGTGTTATCGCATGCATTTTAATTTCTCCAAAATGACTAGAAAAACTCCAGGAGCTTCCTGAGTCTATTCTTCACCAAGCTATAAGATAAAACTTGAAGGTCCAGTTCAAAAATTTTGAATTACTTTTAAAATTCAAATTTGGTCAAATCTTCCCTTTGAACTGCAACCCCTCCATTTCTTACTCAGAAAATTCCAGAAAAATTACACCATACTCCTCTCAGTAACCTTGTTCCAGATGCGTAAAAACATTTCTACCTCCAGTTCAAATCTTTGCCAGGACAGCCATCGAGCACCTTGCATGGAATCTCTTCTCCCCATGAATTCTAGCTCAGCGCTCAACCACTCTACTCCCAACTACCTACCAGAGCATTTGCCATCACCAGGCACTGGTTCCATCAGCTGAATCCCACAAAAGACACTAGCTCCACAGCATTCCACTCAAGTGTCAATCCATGCCGGCAATGGCAAGACTTAACCCACCCTTTCTCTGCTTGATTCTGAGCCAACACCACACCTCACCATCCCATCCAGTCACATATTCATCGTTGACATTGCCAGGCGCCTCCCCCAGACACTCCAGAGCAGGCATGCATGCTCATGCCGATTAGGACAAGCCCTGGCTAGCTCTGGGCGCGCCCACGGGCATGACCATGCCGCTCGGCAGTGGCAGCCCACGTCGCCCTCGATCTCAGTCACCGGTCAGCTCCGCCAGTACGCCGCAGTCTCTCCCCGACCACCCCCGAGCTCTGCGCAGCGCTGACCCGGCCCCCGCCTTCTCTCAACGCCGGGAACAGCCAGGCCCCGCGGCCATTACTCAGCCGCTCACCGACCCTCTACATAAGGACAGCCGGGGCACCTCCCTCAGCACACCCAGCCTCACCGTTCTCCCTTGAAGCTCTCCCACCTTCCCAAACCAGCTCAGCCTCACTCATTTCCCCTTCTGATCAGAGCAGTCGCCGCCGTAACCAGGAGCAACCAAGCAATTCCAGTGGAGCTCCCCTCTTTTCTTCCCTCTAGAACTTCTCTGGATCTACTCTAAACCCCCCCTTGTACTTCCTTGCAGCTAGAGGTCATCGGAGTTCCCCTATCCGCCATTACTCTGCCGCCTCCGTTCTGGACCTCGACGGAACCTTGCCTCCAGGAACCGCCCAAGCCCCCAAACCACAAAAACGAGCTCCTCTAAACCTCCTGACTCCAAAGGTAGCCACCACTCTCCCTGATTCCCCCTATAGCAACCGCGATTGCTCGCCAGAGCTTTAGCCAGAGCGTCGCCGGAGCCAAGAAATCTCTCGTCGGAACCCTTAGCTATCCTCTGTTGCGACCGGCCACTGACATATGGGGCCCGAGTTCTATTTATAAGCTGTGTACCGTTTCGGCCTTGCGACACTGGCAAGCGGGCCACTCTGTCAGATTAAGTGAAGCGCCCAGCCAATTTCCACCTTCGACGTCGCCCTTGAATCAGATTAAACCAGCCGGTTTTCTGCTAAACCAGCCTTTCTCTCTGGTCCGGCCGGTTCATCACCTTAACGGCTGATTATCTGAAAACCTCCAAAAGCAAAGTTATTCCAAATTCCATTTCCCACCTTTTTGATATAGACCACTTTTCAAGAATCCCAATATTTCTCTCTGTGCAGTCTGTAGTTCTAGTAATCTATTTAAATTCAAATAACTTTTAATTCCTTTTTGAATATGAGATCAGCTCTAGGGAATTCCAGCATGTAAACATTAATATTTTAGAACCTTGCACAAAGTCACGTGCATATACTTATGTTGCATGAGCCGGGAAAGAACTAAGGCGCACGTTAAACCCTAGAAACCCTAATGCCGATTTCATGCATTTGCATATATATTCTTCTTAGTATCATCCCCATCATGTTGAACCTTTCGAAAACTATAGGATCCAGAACCCATGCATGAGTAAGTAATCATACACATGTTGCATGGTTCGGACAATAAAAGGAACGCCAATACAACTCAAAACCCTAAACATCATAACCCTAGGTTGCATGCATACACATGTGGTAAGCAATGTCCAAACACGATCATTCTTCCGACAAAAACACTGAGATCAACAAGCATGCATGCTAACCTTTGTTGATTGTTCCTTGTAATGCTTGATCCTCATTCAAAGTGTTTTCCGAACGTGTAGTTGACGGAGTGAGGTACGTCCGCCCGGAGGAACCCGAAGAGTCCACGCGTCCGGAACAGAGCCAAGAACTGTCAGGCAAGCTCTCCACCATTGATCATGTTGAAATCCCATGTTTATGAAATGTTATGTTGTTTACGAAACATGCATGCTATATTTTATTATCGTTATTTTATGTAGCATAGTTATACCGATGTATAGAAAACCCTAGTCCGACCCTGAATCTCTTGTACCCCTAAGGACTATGTACTCCGGAGATATTATCAGAAAACTTAGGATAGTGTATATACATATACTCATGCTTAGCCCTGCCGTAGTGAAATTAGGGTTTTTGCAAAAGAAAAGTAATAACACCCCATATTTCATGTGGTGAACTTTTGAGAATCGGACCGTCGTGTCCAAAAGTGTATGAAGGTAGCATAGCCACGGGTTGGTATGTTTTACCGGAAATGGTTTCGTGAAACCGAGCTGAAAAGGGAGAAGATTTTGATCCGGGTCGGTAACGAAGGGTGAAAGCAGGGAGTTTGTTAAAGAGCGAGGTAAGGCCCGTCGTGGTTCTCGCTGCCCATTTACGGGAGTGGTGTGAAGTCCTTCTCGGATCACCTAAGGACCAATCTTAAGTGCCGTTTGGCCAAGTCTTACCGTACGTCCACATGTCCTTTGTGGGAAGGACTTGACATAGTACCCGACCTGAACTAGCATGAACCCGTGGGCAGTTAGTAGAGTGCAGATGGGGTAGTGTAACCCCTGTAGAGAACAAATACAGCAGTGTAGCGAGGCATTGTTCGCCACAAAGATGGAACACCAACCTTCTTGTAGCGATGATTCTGACTCAAGCTAGGTTTGGGACATGTCCTTCGGACGGGTTCATGGCTGGGTTCACACCGGCGAAGAGTCTCGTTGTACTAGCTCTGGTAGTATACAGTGCACGGTATGTCCAGGGTGACCTACATCGTGTGGGTAAAGCCATACCACCTCTGCAGAGGGTTAAAACTATTCGAATAGCCGTGTCCGCGGTCATGGACGAACTTGGTTAGACCACACTAAAGTAGACTGGCTTTCAAAGTCTAAAAAGGTTTCTGGGTTATGGGTTCAAGGACGCGATTCGTCGTGTTCGCAGGGCAGCATGCCAAGTTCCCGTTGTAGCGGGAAGAGTGAAGAAGGGGTTTCCCCGTGGACTCGGGCAAACCCTAGAATCCCTGTAAGTACGAGGTGAGTGGTGTCTCTCTGAGGAACCGGGCGAGTACCATGCTTTGCCGTTGTAGCGAAAAGCACAGAAAGGAACTCCCCGTTGTAGCGGGTTGAGTGAATCAAGCAGGTACCTCATCTCGCTACGTCGAGATGTTTGTTAAAATCGCTTTTACATCTATTTAGTTATTGCAAATGCAAATTTACTTTCTCGCACAACATGAAACTTAGGCTAAAGCCAATTCCTTGATTAAATCCGAGCATGCTCACATCCGTAATAAACTCCCTGGCGGAGCGCTTGCGAGTACATTCAATGTACTCACTTGGCTTGTTATGTGGCCAGACGAAGAGGAGGAATACCAGTCTGGTGATAGCGATAGCGACTTCGAAGCGTAGGGTTTCTCCCCCAGTCAGTTGCCTGTGGTTCGGCATACCGATGGGCTATCTACCGTGTTTTATTCCGCTGCTGTTGAATTCGGCCAATAGGCCCGGCTTGTATAATAAAAGACCAAGTATGGCTGAATATTGTAATGAACGATGTATGGCATTGCTATGTTATCAAGTACTTGTGTGTATCGACTATTGATCCAGGGATTGATACATTAAACACAAGAGTTTATCCGGCCTCAAAACCGGGTACGCCACAGACTGATTTCACATAACCGTCCGAAATGATAAATTTTTTGCCAATGCCAACTAAGCATACTACCATCATCTGACTTGTACCACATCAGTCGGTTGTGTCAAATCAAAGTCCAAAAGCTCTAACAAACATTAAAATTGTGAGGATAATCCAATGAGTTACCACCACCCCTCCTATCAAGGAGAGGTCGGACTTCTCCTCCGTAGGAGGGGGAGACAACCCGTTGATTTACCACCACCTCTTTTGTGATTTCGATGCTTATCGAAGCAACTGGTCTTTCATTAGCAGAACCGCATAATGGTACAAATTTCATGCCTTAATTAATGTACAACGCATGTTCATCTTTTAAAACAATATTCATTGTAAGCACTAATTAATGGTAGAAAGATGCCTCAAAATTGTGGGTACCGACACACTAGATAAGGGCTCAAGTGGTTTAGGATTCAGGGTATTGAGTTTAATGAAATTTAAACCGAGCCCTGAGCCCTAAACCGTTGAGCCCTTATAAAATATTAATTATGCGGTTATTTTCATCATTGGCAAAAAGCTAAAAAGTTGAAATCCATCATCACATACACATTTCTTAAAATGTCAAAGAACTAATCTGAATAATCATATTGTTTGTTGAATAACCTAAATTCTCTAGTTTATCTCATCTCACCACAACCATAGACATATAACACAAATCGAGTTTAAATTACAACCGTGTACAAATGCAAATCGACTTTACATCACAAACATATATAATAATCAAATAGAATTAATAAATTATGTAATGAATTATCCATCAAGTTCATCAATCATGAAATTCATCAATATATCATCAATCATACAAGGATTTGAGAGAGGTGTCGTACCTCCATGCAGCGTGATCATATCGTCTGGGAGGAGGAGGCGGCTGCGGTGCCGTCGTCAAGGAGGAGGAGGAGTCGCCTGCACGACAGCACCAGCGAAGATAAGGTAGTAACCATCGGACTCGACCTCCCTACTGTGGTCGAGACGGAAAACGAGGACAGCCGAGGCGGCAGCGGCAGCGTCCTCCAAGCATGACTTCTTCTAGGTGGCGTCATGCTCCTAGATCCGGTGGATGCAATGACGCTGCTGGTCGGACTTGACCTTCCCACCGTGGTTGAGGCAGAAGACGAGGGCTACCGAGACGGTGGCATTAGGCGATGTCGTGCTCCTAGATCCGGTGGAGGCAGTGGCGCTGCTGGTCAGACTCGACCTCCCTGCCATGGTCGAGGTGGAAGACGAGAGCGGCTGAGGCGGCGACGTTGGCATCCTCCAAGAATGAGATGACATCGTGCTCCCAAATCTAGTGGAGGCGGCGGCGGAGGAGGATGGGAAGGAGGCAAAGGAGGTGGAGGAGTCGCTAGCTGGCGAGGAGGCAGAGGGAGCAGATCTTGCACGAGAGGGGAGAAGAGAGTGATAACTGACACGACCGCTTTGGATCGGGAGAAGAAGGGGATTGGGATCGGGAGTAGTAGGGTTGCAGTGCGTGGGAGCTAATGATGTTGGTTTAATTAAACCGGTTGGTGCGAGTTCAGCTGGGCCAGTTCGCAGACGGTTTTCAAACAAACCATCTATGATACAAGAATTATCATATGCGGTTTTCTAAAAAAAACGTCTGTGATGACATGGTTATCACAGTCAGTTTTTTCAACAACCATATATGATATCTATTTCTTTAAAAGTTGCATGTGATTTGTTCTAATACATATAGTTTAGTGAACCACCTGTGATGTGTTATGTGTGTATAACATCAGGATTGCTCCCAAAGAAAAATACTAGATTAATTGGACATGCAGATCAGTTGGGCTCCAGAGAGAATAAGTCGCCATATCGGTAGGGTGCAGATTAATTCTGTCACAGTTGCATGGGGAATACAACTATATTTACAATCTTAAGTTATATAGCAAATACAACTCTACTTTTAGTTAGACATATATGTACTCCAATATCTAGCTACAAAAAAGTTGTTTCAACATAGTCAAATAGATAACATAGAGCATAGTCAAATAGATAACATAGAGCCATGGAACCAATCGTAATATGTGGCCGGAACCCTTTGCCATTACTAAAGTCAATTTTCGAAAATATTGAGTATGCTAGATGGTGGAGGTAAGTTGAAAGCAAATAAAGCAGTCTGTCATGCAAAATGAGCAAACTGACAATTAAAAAAGAAGATATTAAGTGATTTTTTATTAAAAAATAATATTATTTAATCCCCCTCTAGTTCCTCTTGCACAGATTATATTTTGTTAATTTACGATACCCCTAAAGATAGATACCATAATACTTTGACTTTTAGTGGTAAATCTTTTACTTTCACGTAAATTTATTCGCAAACCGAACTTAAAAAGTTTCGCAAAGCAGCATACATTGATTGGACGGTAAATTTTTAATTATTATATAAATTCCACTTAAAATTATCTCGCTACATTGATAACTAAATATCGAAAATTCTCAAGATGAGCTCGTTTCAGGCCAACAATTTAGACTGAGCAATAGCTCTTCGGTATAAAACATCAAAAAAAATGTGCTCGTCACGTGTGTCACCTTGGCATGCTTTTTCCTTATAATATTGAAAGAATGGAGTTGCTCATTGAGGAATCTGTGCCTAGCCAAGCACCCCCTCATAAATGGATCTGAGAACCATTCCCTAGTTTCAAAAATCTCTATTCTCAAGTGTAAGTTGTAGTGCGACGCGTGTAGTCAACTTTTAAAAAAATTATCATTAATATGTGTAAAAATACATTGATACACTCTATGAAAATAATATCATTAAATTTGTCTTGCAAAATTCTTTCATACTATGTATTTTTTGTTATCTTTGATAGCATATCATGGTTGAAAATTACAATCAAAGTCTTATTTTAGAGACTATGAAAAGTCCAAAACAATCTATATTTGAAAACGGAGGAAGTATGTTGCTTGACCTTTATATATATATATATATATAATACGGAAGAAAATAAAGGTATAGAAAATTACTTACAAAATATAAGAAAAATGAAGAGTCTAAATTTACTTGCGTAACTTTGAATGAACACCTAGGATCTCGTGTCGTCCCTGGAGCAAAACAAACAGACCATGGGCCATTTGGTCGTGAGCCCAACGTGTTGCTGCATTGCCAGCCAGACGCGTTCCAGCCCACCTCACCGTTCTCTCGTGGCCCATTCCATGCTCCATCCACCGAGCCGCACGATGGATCGCGTGGCTGCCAGCGCCTCCCCGCCGCGTCCGTCCAACACGAGCGCAGCAACCGAAGCATCGAGAACACGCCGCGCCCAAGCGTCGGATCCGGGCTCCAGCGAGCACACCGTCAGATGGGCGCGTGATCCGAGCCGTGGACGCGAGATCCGACAGAACACGTGGACGGGGCCCCGCCCCGCCCGTGCCTGCCATGGTGCCGCCGCCGCTGCCCGCTGGTGTGCCGTGGCGCTACAGGTAAAACCGAAAGCTGCACTGCACGCTGCGCTTCGCTGCGTCGACGCGTTTCTCTCTCCAATCCGAACCTCAGCCCCCCGTGACCGTTCCATTCCCACGCTCCTCTTCCCTTCGTCGCCTTAGCTAGCTAGCTTTGCTCCGGATTGCAGCGCGCCAACGCCCGTCTGCTAGGTCAGTCTGGTCTTATCTCATCTTCCAATTCCGCGATAGATAAATAACAGTGGGCCGTGGGTGAGGATGTGAAGACGATTACCCGCAGCATTTCTGTTTCTTATGGATTTCTATTATGTTTCGTGCGTTGCATGCATCCTTAAACTGCATAGCAATTTCGATTCTTTTCTCCCTGGATGCTCTGCTCTGTTCCCTCTGATGGATGTGGAGTCGCCCTGATTAGCTCTCCAGGTTCAGTTTTCCATATGTGCCCAAATCTGGTAAGTTACTTCTGACAGTACATCAGCTCTCCATTATTCAGCATTCTGAAGTGGAGATGAGCACGCGGTGCTTCAGTTGTCCTGAATTGCCTTGTATCTGCCAATGTATCAGTCAAACATTGGAAGGCTAGACGACGTAAGAATTTGGACGAACAATCAGGTCCATCTTGTTGGTTTGGCGGTGGTTCTTTTGGGGGCTGACAGTATCAAGTAGCCATGCAAGAAACATCATCCTCGGCAGACGATTTGCCTCTCATGAGGAGCAGTAGCATCTTCTTTTTTTTCCTCTTTCTTTTTGACATCAGCAGTAGTATCACTTAGTTGATGGGCACAAAGAAACACAACCTTATCTGCAACTACGTAGAGTATTGGGTTTAATATGCAACACATGCTGCCAAAGATGCCATGCTTACTCTTATTGGCATTACTTATGTCAAAAGGATTTCGTCCTACTCTGAAACAGCTTTGTAGTGAAAAGGAACTAACTCTTAAAGACCTTGATATCATATCATGGTAATTCAAGTGGGGATGACAAAAATCCACATAGAGTTTCCCACAGAAATGGAAAAGTTCATCCATCATGATAGACTTGATATGTGTCATGCACTTGCAATCTCATCCATATCCGAGTCCGAACTACTAGTTGTGAAAAACTATTGGTTGGAATTGGATTTCTTTTCTTGATCAGGTGCTTGACTGTACTACCATTGTCTGTACTTTTAGCAGGTGTAGGCCAAGGATTTTATAGGTCATTGTCAGAGAGTAAAAAAATGATCCACAGCGATCAACCAGCTTCTAGTGTCCACTTTTCATGGCCTAGTTGAAATATTCTTTCTGTTTTTTCATGAGAGACGGGCCCAGGGGAAGAGTTATATGGCTTTGTTAGAAATGGATATGCTAAACTTCTGTGATCAGACGGAATTGTTCCTCTTCTGTAACTGCTACCTGCTATGATTGTTAGAACGTATATGTGATGCTTTACTTTACTAGCCATTGCTTTCAGCTGCATTCTTTAGCCAGAAAAAGTAATTTCGTTGCTCATTTACATTTTTTGCGAAAAGCCTTCGGTTGCTTGGTTACATCCTCTAGCTAATTCGATCAACACTGTAGCTTGTCATGTTAGACGTTTATACTCAGAAACTTAGCTACCGTTTCATATGATATGTACCTTTTCTTTACGGCCCTTAAGCTTAATTTGTGGATAGGTCTAATAGGTCTAATTGAAGTATTGACCTTTCAAGTAGAACCAAAGGACCAACCCTTCTTTTTTTTGTTTTGAGGGAATCTTTTCTAATTTATTAGGTACACACGTTTGGTCTTTCAGCTAAAAATTGAAACTTTGAGGGTCAAATAATTCTACCCGGATTTTGTTTCTGTAGATCTTTCTTCTCTTTTATCTCTTGTAGATTTTTTTGTGTGAAGAAATTTTATCTCTTGTAGTTACACATTGTAATGCATATTCAATTGGACCCTTTCCTATTGCTCAATTAAAGAACATGCTAATTTCTCGCCAAAAAAAAAGCTAATTGAAAGCCCAAGTCTCTAGATTTGGACCTGACTCTAAAATTTGTGGACTAGAAAGGGTACTCATGCCTGGTGAATGTAACATCTCTCTTGTTTCGGACTACCATGTTTCAGGTCTCATACATCCAAGATGGCAACTACCTTCGCAACACCAATTCTCTGCAACTTCAGGGCCAGCCCACAGAACAACCTGCGGCTGCTGATGCCTTCCCTGAACAGCAGCACCAGACAACCGCCGCATTTGCACCTGAGCTCAGCAAGAATCACGCCCACGTCTCCTGCAGGCTCCGGGGTACCCAACGGCGTCTTCCGCGCCGCGGCCGTCTACAAGGTGAAGCTCGTCGGCCCGGAGGGGAAGGAGAGCGTGATTGACGTGCCGGAGGACAGCTACATCCTGGACGCGGCCGAGGAGGCCGGCGTCGAGCTGCCCTACTCATGCCGCGCCGGCGCGTGCTCCACCTGCGCCGGCAAGGTCCTAGAGGGCGCCGTGGACCAGTCGGACCAGTCGTTCCTCGACGACGCGCAGGTCGGCGCCGGCTACGCGCTCACCTGCGTCGCTTACCCCACCTCCGACTGCGTCATCGAGACGCACAAGGAGTCGGACCTGTACTAGCTAGTACTACTACTGCTAGTCAATAGTTCACTTCCGTAGTTTCCAATTTAGTTATCTTCACACTGTGATTTGCAGATGTACTTTTCGCTAAAATTAGCTAAACTTCATTCCCAATTTAACTATTGTCGTCTACTTCAACACGAGCAAGTGTACGTTCCTGTCTCTACATATTCTGCCGTGGATATCGCAGAATCTGCCGAGCCTATCTTGCAGTTGACGGCCGCGGGTATTGCTGTGCCGCAGCCGCACCAATCGGTTTCAGGTTCGCCGCCGTTCTTGCGACGTCCATGAGCAAAAACGGACGAATCTTTCAGAAGTGTCGTGCCGTGCGCATTGCGTCGCAGCAGGAGATCACATCACTGAAAGCCGCTGGCCGGTAGTATACAGCGCCATTATTTGGATGCTTTGGTGGCTAAGGGACAAGAACAGAAAGGTGTGTCACTTGGGGGCTAAAGCGTATCGCCACGAAAACTGAAAAGTTGGCTCGATCACGACAGAACGGGGAGATGCCGAAGAAATGGTGGTTGGCACTTTTCTGAACTCCTGAATTTGTTGTGATCTTGGCTGGTACGTGATGGTTGCTGATCTTGGATCGGGCACAAATTATGCGTGTACCAAATGGATTCATGTGTATCTGTACCGGATATTCGATTGGTGTTAGGTGCGAGAGGGAGCAGCGCAACTGTCTGTCCAAGTGTTCGTGGTGACGGGGGAGACAAAAGTTGATGAAACAAAAGAAGATGAACTGCTGAAAGACGATTTCGAGCTTAATGGTACCCAATTAAAGGCGCCAAATGAAAGGCAAAATCGATGATCCCGATGTTGTTCACATGTAGAATGCTGTATCGAATTATTGCCATGAAACAAGATCGAGTCGTGGACGATCTGATGCTCTGAGCTATGTGCCAATTCGAAAAGCTCGGTATTCGATTATTCGTCCGTCGAATTTGCAGGGTGGCCCGTCTATTTGTGCCGTTATATTTATTTTTTATTATATTTTCAAAGTTATTTGTCATCTATCATTAACTGTTATTTGATTTTATTCATCTTTATGTAAGTTTTGATATATCATTCAAAATAAATAAAAAGTAGAAAAATTTTCACTAAATATATTACATTGTTTCCCTTTAGTTGAAAGGACTCTTTTAGTAGCAAATCTTATTTATCTATATATGTTGTTCTCTTGCATTCTTTTTTCGTTTCTCTTCCATCTTTTTAGTGTATATAGACAATTAGCCTGCAAGACGAGGGTCTTGGTGTGTGACAATCAAAACCGACACCATCGAGGTCCACAGCCTGCTTGACGATTTAGCTTGTGGAGCCATGGCGGATAAGACACTTATCCACGATGGTTCCTTTTGATAAACCGTGTAAGATGTTCTACCCTATAAATATCAGGCCCACTACCAGACATATCTGAGAGCCCGAGATCTGTCTGGTTGTTGCGGCTGGCTGGCGATTTCGGGGTGATCTCAAATCTGTCTGGTTGTTGCGGCAGGTTGGCAATTTGGGGGGTGATATTAGGGTGATTGTTGGTTCTTAAAGATTATAATTGCATTATATTATTATATTGCTTGAAAATTGTTGAAAAAGAAGTGGAAAACCTGATTAGGGGTTGGTATGTAATAGATTGTATTATATGGTTAGATAGGGTTGGTATGTAAATATAGATTGTTTAATTGTTGATAGCATAGTGCAGGTTTACATGTACTCTAGTTCGGTTCATATTTTTCTAATTTGTACGCGTATATTCAAATTAAGTTAGCATTATGATAATTAAGTAAAGTGAGAAAGTAATGATCAATTCTTTAAATGCCAATGTAGATGGATCGAGAATGGATGTACAAATAGAGTCGTATTAGTGAAGCGCACATCATTAATGTTATTGGTTTTAGAAGAGTTATTGTGGCAGATATACGGCATAAGAGGGAAGAGTGGATATATCCTATCGATGCCATTATCGAGCCCAAGAGGTGCAAGATTCTAGTGGCCCAAGAAGGACATCTACTTCGGTCATCTCGCTGGGGCCCATTGTTCCCTCTAGTCCAAATGATCAGCTCTAGCTGTCGGCACTGCTAGTGCCACCTTCTAAGTTCCTTGCTAAGCTTGATCTACTGGCACCCCCCTTCCCGGCAAAGACTACATAGAAGGGCAAAGACAAGGGCAAAGCGAAGGTGCTAACCGATGAGGATATTGACAGGTTGTTCCCTAGGATGGAGATAGTCCGTCAATACATGTGTGGAAGGTCATTTGTTCCACCAAATGAACTAGCGCGTGTAGGTTTATTATGCCAGAAATTATGTACGCACTACATGACC
Source organism: Stipa capillata (assembly GCA_019208055.1). NCBI lineage: Eukaryota > Viridiplantae > Streptophyta > Magnoliopsida > Poales > Poaceae > Stipa > Stipa capillata. The sequence goes on along the minus strand of JAGXJF010003915.1, from coordinate 11,120 downwards.
GTCTCCAACATGGAGGGCGTAGAAAGACAAGCTAGTATAGCTGTGTATTTCAAGCCAGAGAATTTCCTCCATGAGGTGGGTGATTGCACAGTAGGCTTTGAGGACTTGTTCCTCCTCTTCAACCTTCAGGAAATCGACACCACTGTTATGAGATGCTTTATGTTGTTAGTATTTCACAATCATTGTCTACCTTCAAGAAACTTGCCACTACATGCATACGTATTAATTAACTCTTTTGTTCTCTATACTTAGACACGTGATCAGTGAATGCAAAGTAAGGAAAGAACCAATGGGTTTCCTGGACCCATATTTGGTCTCAAAGCAAAGCATCACCGAGAACTCAAAAATTCATCTACAATTAATTGATACAAGCATTGTGAATTTAACAAAGCAAGAAATGCATACTTCTTCCATACAACCAGAAGTAAGATATACACTATACTTATGTGACTATTTATACTTTGTATAATATGAACTACATGAGTTGTAAACTTTTATAGCTTTCATTGGATCTTAAATGTCATCATACCTAAACCAAACAAGGTAGTTACCTTGATTCCTATAAGCCTCACTACTTCACGACTATCACCCAGTTCATCGGCAGGTGGTAGAGCACATTTCATTTTCTTAGTAACTTTTTATATGCTTTCTTCATGTTGGAATTGGCTTAAATTTATTCATGTTGGAATTGGCTTAAGTTTTGGAATCATGCAGGGCATTTACCGCGTATGTTGCTTGTGGAGGGAGATCCAAGATAGAAAAAAACCAAGAGTGTGCACTACGACTTCAGCTTTAGAGTATTCCTTAATTAACGACAAAATTCTCCTATACCATCTTACTTCATAACTAATCCCTTTGCTATATTTTTTATAGTGTAGCTAGCAATCAAGGCAAATCAACATTTATGCCTATTATGTTTGCCACAATATGATGAAACTTGTCCCATGTTCGAGGATCGCCACAATATGATGAAACTCGTCCCATGTTCGAGGATCAAAAACCTACAGTGTCTACTCATGGTTGGTCAATACAAAATTTTTACTAACACTTTACATTAACACACACACACGCATATATATATGTATATATATATATAGTATAATTTCCTGGGGCTCCATGGAGCCTGGGCTCCATGATTTTAAATGCAAAAATTCAAAGCAAACTTGAATACTTATTTTGAAAATATCAGTTTCGGGGTATGTACCTAGATATATATACTCAAATAAACACATATCTTTCAAAATAACTACTCAAATTCAAATATTTGGGGTATATTCTGCGCATGTGATCTGACATACTTTGAATTCTAGGTATGTGACTTAATATACCCTAAAATCTTTGAATTTCCGTGAACTTTTTTAAAGGTATGTACTTCTGTTGAATTGTTATAATCGGGTATATACCCAGAAACAAAACTTTCAAAAATTATACCTAAATTTTGCTTGAATTCATGATTTTGAAATCATGAGCCCAAGCTCCATGGAGCCTAATATATATGCATGACACTAAACTTACTTTCTACGGGTTTGAGCATCAATGGACGAGAAGGCGTTGAAGGAAATCGACCTCATCGAGATTATAGGGTGATTCACCTTTTTTTTCATTACAAATGCCGTATCTGCTATTAGCTACTAGACTTGTGTTAATGTTTTTTGATGAAATTATATAATTTGAACTTCATTCATGTACGGATGGATGATATCATGTGAATATAATTTGTCTTTTCTGTAAAGTGAATGAATTCTTTATGATATGCTATCTATATACGAATTCTTCTAAAATGCTGATGAATTTGTTGTTTGCTAACCTTAAAAAATATATTTAATCTTTTTTTTACCAATACTAGATGGTTGCAACAAAAGAACTGTTTAGGATGACAATATCATCCCCACGGCCCACCTCGATGAACCGTCGTGGATGAGCGGTGGAACCATAACATCATCCCACATGGCTAAAACTTGGAAACGTTACGAGTGACAACATCATCCCATACGACTCACACAAAGAACCGTTGTGTATGACACTACACATTCCACACGGTTTCCTCCTACTAACCATCGTGGATGTCTCTGCTTATCCCACACCTCCTCCCGTGAACAGTCACGGATGGGTATGTCATCCCAGAAGGCTCTTGGAACCATGTGGGATAACGACGTTTCGAAAGTAGAGTTATACTCTTTCTGCATAATATGGCCCCATTTGGAAACATGGGAACTTTCGCCGAATCCTACGAGGATTAAACTAGTTCATGTGGAATTCCTACAAAAATCCCGTGAACCTACATTCCATATGGACCTAGGAGTTGTATTTCTTGTAGATTTCTATAAACAATCTGATTTATGTACAACATTTTAACATGAACCCACACCACAATTAGTGGGTTTTTATCACCTTAGGGCTTCTTTGATCCAAAAGAATTTTATAGAAATTTTGGAGGATTTTGTTACTTAGAAAATTTTCCTATAGAACTTGTTTGATTTGTAGAATTTGAAAGCTATACGAATTTTTTTCTATGAACTACTTTGCATGTAATTCTAAAGAAATTTTTTTATTGAGTCTAACCTTTTAAATTTTTTTTAATTTTATGATAACTATGACATGCACCAAGTCTCTAAAAAAATTATCTGTTTTTCTTACTATGTAACCAAACAATTTTTAAGGGTTTCTATTTTTGCGTTTAAAAATCCTACGAACGAGAGACTCTTGGACCAACCTATAGGTACGAGAACTTTCGGTTTGCGCTGTCTAGCAGAGCTCTTTACCGTACAGTGTAGAATATGCAGGGTAAGCTCGGCCGCCTGCACCTTGTAGGCCTATATGTGGCAATGTTGACTCGAATGCGAGTCTGACGCACACAGAAGTTGGCCCGGGGGCCCCGGTCCACGTGCCGCCGAGTCGGAACGGCGTCACACGCGGCCGCGCGCATGCACCCAGCAGCCGAGTCGCGTCGGTCGCCACCGCGCCATCACCCCGCACTGACGCCAGCCTGCCCGCCCGCGTCGGCGTGCCTCCCTTCCTGTGTTCCTGTGGTCCACGTCCCGTCCCGCTTCAGGACTCGGAAGACCGCCGCGGCACAGGGCACGCCGCACGGAACCGGCTGCGCAGCCGCCGCCACGATTCCCGTTTGGGAGAAACCGTTTGGGGAACCTCTCTGATCGATGGCCGGTAGAAAATGCCTGCCTTAAACTTTGCGTGTCGTTACCTCTGTGTCCCTGTAATGTGCAGCAAGATTCGTGCCGCGAGCGTCTATTAATTCTCGACTGATTAGTGAATCTCTGATCTCAGCGACCGGCCAGTTCGCCACGGGATCCGCCAAAAGGAGCTCGGGATGACGCGGGGATACACCACCCCTACGAGCACCAAACCAGAACACACGTAACCACGCTTAGGGGGTACAGTGGACAGCCCAAACATGGAATGGTCGGATCTTTCAAAAGACAAAAAACGGAATGGTCGGTGCGGATATAAGATCGACACGCGTCGCGCGATCGCGTAGAGCGCACATGAACAAGACAGTGCGGACTGCGGAGTGTCTTTGGGAGCCGAGCCGACCCACGCACGCACTGTTTCCATTTCAATCTTCCGAGCTCACTCGCTCTCTCTCTCCCTCCCTCCCTCTCTCTCTCTCTCCCCGCCGCGCGCCTTCCTGCTGCATGCTGATGCTAGCACAAAACCTCGCTCTCCACGACCACAGATCACACGCACGACACACGCACGCAGGCAACGCGGCCTAACTGACGGACATAACTACCCCCAAGCACACGGCTCTTCGGTCGTCACACGTCGGGTTTTATTGCCTTTCCCGCTGCTTAAATAGCCCCGAAACCACCCGCGCGCTGCCAAAGCCCAAAATACAAGCAAAGCACAGCGAACCACACAAAAACGCGAGATAAAGCGCGGGGCCAGGTTGGCTTCAATCACCTCATCGAAGGGTCCAGCATCAACGCGAGAAACCTCGATCTTAGCCACAGCCGGCCTCGGATTGCTCTCTCCCGGTCTCTGGTTGGAGCTAGCCGCTGTGTCGCCCGTCGAGTAACTCATGGCCGTGGCGGAGCCGTCAGGAACTGAGTTCTTCCTCCTCGCCCTCACGATCCTCCTCACAGCCACAGGTGAGCGCCCTGCAATCTATGGATCCTTATATAATGGTGTTGGATATGGGATTTCCTGAGCCTATACAAGGGGTTTAATATTAGTGACTGAATTAATTAACTTGATTACATGACCCTTGCATGAAGCGAACTGGCCGGTATGGGTCTGGCCTGCAGAGGAGCTAGCTGGTTTTGGTCGAGGCTCAAAGTAACCGTTTCATGATTTTGCTCTGTAATTGCTTTTGCATGCCATTGTTCTTGTCTACTTGTCCATTTCTTACACCCCGTTGTCAATTTAAACCACATCCTTAATCATGGAGTGAACTAGTGAAGTGACTACCAGTGCTTTCTTCATTTCTTGTTTTCTTCTATTTTGAATTTCCTTTTGCTGTATTTATTTTCTGAAAGGCAATTTTTTTGGTGTTTTTTGTTTCTCAGTAAGGAATAATTCATTAGGGCATACTTGAGTTTCCTTTAAGAACAATCTCACATGACGAGCTATTACAAAAAAGAGATGGTCGTTATTATTTGTACTTGCTGAGATTATCTTATGGGGAAGACTAGTGATCGGACGTCCGATCCTAGTATTGGATTAGATGTTTGTGGAAATATTTCTTCTTTGAGGTGAAAAAATTTATGGTATATGATGAAAATAAATTTTTTGAACTAATGCACTATGATATTTTTATGTAACAAATTTTGTATGATGAAAATATTTTTCTTGCGCGATGAAAAAAATTTATACAACGGAAACTCGTCCTACTATCTTAAAGTGTAAACTATAATTATGTTTACTTTTTTGTAAAATAAAATAGCCAAGCTTCTTTTCGAATCGAAGTTTTTCGACTAATATCCAGTGAGATCACATGGTCCCTCGAGGTGGCGTAACTGCGTGCCCACTTGGATAGCATCTCCCAAATCTTAATACTAAATCTAAGCCCTTTTCACGTTATTAACCGAAGAAACGAGTCCACTTGCCGCCTTTTTTTCCTCTCCTTTTTCGTCCCAATTTGACGTGGATCCGATCTGGTTCTGAGCTGTGATGACTTTCCCCGTAAAGTTTTGTCTGGAAATAGTCCGTAGTTTGCCAGCTTAACCTGATGTACTTTTTGATCACTTGTGGTAGTCACTGGAACAGAAATGAAATGAGACATACTTTAGGCTAAAAGGTGTTTGACAACGTACGTGGTAGTGTATTGGATTGATTCTTGGTAGGATGCCCCAATCACATGCCCACATGTGGATCAGATCTCTCGTTGTGACGCGTAATTTAACGAGGACTATATGATATGCAGAGCAGGTGCAGGGAACCTTTGATGAATTCGTACTGGCGTAGTTTGAGTTCGCCAGGACCAAATTAACGTTCTACTTTTCGAATTAACTTCTAGTTGACCAAAACCATGTCACGAAGTCAGGATCATAAATATTGAACACTATCGTCAAGATCACCAAGTTATCAATCTGCCTTTTTTGCTCGTCAGAAAATGCAGTTTGATGTTGCCACATGCAGATCATGATTTCTGACTCTTAACAATCGCAGCAGAAGCAGATCAAGGGCTGGCAGCTGGAGGCCTGTCGATCGGGATCAACTACGGCAGATCGCGGACAACCTCCCTTCCCCATCACGTGTCTCGTGGCTCGTCCGGTCGATGCAGGTCAGCAAGGTGAAGCTCTACGACGCCGACCAGAACGTCCTGAGCGCGTTTCTGGACACCGGCGTGGAGTTCGTCATCGGAATCGGGAACGAGAACGTGTCGGCGATGGTGGACCCGGCGGCTGCGCAGGCGTGGGTCCAGCAGCACGTCCGGCCGTACCTGCCCAGCACGCGCATCACCTGCATCACCGTCGGGAACGAGGTGCTCAAGGGCAACGACACCTCGCTCAAGGCCGACCTCGTGCCGGCGATGCAGTCCGTATACCATGCGCTCGCCGCGGTCGGCCTGCAGGGGCAGGTGAACGTCACCACGGCGCACTCCCTGGACATCATGGGCAGCTCGTACCCGCCCTCCGCCGGCGCGTTCCGGCCCGACGCCGCGCCGTACATGCAGCCTCTCCTCGACTTCCTGTCGGCGGCGGGGTCCCCGTTCCTCATCAACTGTTACCCGTACTTCGCGTACAAGGACGACCCAGCCGGCGTGCCGCTGGAGTACGTCCTCTTCCAGCCCAACGAAGGGGTGACGGACCCAAACACGGGGATGAACTACGATAACATGTTGTATGCCCAGGTGGATTCGGTGTACGCCGCGATCCAGGCGCTGGGGCACGCCGACATCGACGTGAAGATCTCCGAGACCGGGTGGCCGTCCAGGGGCGACCCCGACGAGGCGGGCGCGACGCCGGAGTACGCTGGGATCTACATCGGGAACCTGCTGCGGAGGATAGAGATGAAGCAAGGGACGCCGCTGAGGCCGGCGGTGCCGATAGACGTCTATGTCTTCGCGTTGTTCAACGAGAACCTGAAGCCGGGTCCAGCCTCTGAACGGAACTATGGGCTGTTCTACCCTGACGGCACGCCGGTCTACAACGTAGGGCTGCGTGGGTACCTTCCACCCATGGAGGAATCAGATGGCACGCGAAAGGTAGAACATTCTAGCAAACATTTGCCCCTTACTTTGCTTACCTTTTTACATTTGCGCTCCTTTCATGCTTTTCGGATGTAAGTTACACCGGCAATGAAATGGCAACAAGATAACATGGTCTAGGTAGGAATAGAATTATCTAGTGCAGGAAAGTCGATCGGTGTCAGAAAGAGAGGCCGTTGAATCTGCATTTTGTAGCGAAATGACTTTGGTCTTTTGTAGGGGATTCACCTGTTTGCTCTCATCGCCATGGCATCCATCGCTCTCATCTTATCCTGAGAGAATATACCGTTGACCACTGCAGTAAAGCGGATGAGGATGCTGAGCCTGACTGCCTGAGTATCTCTTGCTGCTAGGGATTCCACTAGCAGATCACAAGGTAAGAGAATCTAAACCTGATTTTGTAGAGGATGCGTAATGAGAACGTACCGTTAATTTATCAAGATATTCATGTGCCGAGTTTCATATCTACACCGCATTAGTTTGTGTGACCTTAATTTGCTAGTAGTTCTTTTCACCTATGCAACATACTATTTTGCACAGAAAACTAATCGAGGTGCTATGTTCTATCAGGGAAACTCCGGCAGCAGAACTTTATTCAGGATGCTTCTGATCATCAGAAACAGACGGCTAGTCCTGGAAATTTGCTGTGACTTTGATAGCATCCAGGAGCTGAAGAATGCCCCATACTGACAGTGAAGTAGAAGTGTAGAATTAACTGCCATGATGCATGGCCTATATTTGTACAATACAACATCGTTTTGGTAGGATTCCTCTTGATTCATTCTGGAGATATCTTCTCTATGAAACTGTATATTTGCATACGAGTGGAACCGACAGGATATAAATGCAGGTCTAGGCTGCCAACTGCCAGATGTATTGTTCTTCCCATCATGCTTCTTGATTGTGTATATAAGTTAGCTGCGATCTTGGTCCTCACAACAACGATTGTAGGACCAGAAGTTGATGTACTCGGTTATTAGGAGATTTATGTTTCAGTTTGGATGGTGACTGCCTAATAAACTTTATAATACATAATTTTCTTATGTGGTCTGTCATATTTTTTAATCATTTCGCATTTTAATCTTTCATGACTATATAATAAACTAGGACTATGTGCTTCTTATGATGTGAAGACCAAAAAACATTCTCTTCCACTATCTAAAAGTACTTCCTAATTGGTTCTCCTTTATATTACTAAAGCCTCTGATAACATTGTGATGCACAAAACAAGGTGTTGAATACTACTAGCACCATAATAAAGATAAAAGAGTCTGTGCTACTATTACCATGGGCATTGTCATATCTTTCTATTGAGATCTACAAATTTTCCCCCCTCACCATGAGCTCCCCCTCGCTCTCCTCCTCGCCCCCGCCGCCAACCCCACCGCCACCCTCTGTCCAGCTCCCCCCACCGCCACCTCCACCCTCACCTCCCCGCGCTTAGCCACGCCTGTAGACCCCCTTCGCTAGCTCCACTTCTCATCCCCTTACCTGCTCCTAGCACAGCTCCAAGCTCAGATCTAGACCCGCCCTCCTCTGCGGAGTTCGTATCGGAGACCCAGCTGTCAGCTCAGGTGGCACATGACAGCCAAGCCGTCACCATTGCCGCTTCCATCGCCCGTGGAAAAGCCCCCATTGTGTACGACGCGACCTCGTTGCATCAGACGTCGCCGCAACCCGGTCGCCTCAGAAGGAGTCATGGCGACACCACAGCTTTGTCACATCGAGAGGAGTCAGTGCAGCTCCGACAGGTTGCTTCTAAGGAGACAGCGTGCATTGAAGGCAATGCCAACCCCTGGATACAGGTTTTGAATTGCAGAGATAGGAAGATCTCGGCAAACCGCATTCAAGGAGCCCTGTCGCCTCAGAGGGAGTTGTTGCAACCTGCAAACCGAGGTTCTCAGTGACACACACAGGTTGCTTCTAAGGAGGCATTGCGCATTCAAGACAATGGCAACCGAAATCTTCATCTCAGGGATGGGAGGAACTTAACAAATCGCTATCAAGGACGATCTCCAACAACCAACTTCAATGCCTCCAGGTTCTCCATCCTGCTTAAAAAGAAAGCAGTGGGATGTTGTTTCCGGTGCCTCAGCCCGAAACACTTCATCACAGACTGTAGAGACCCTCCGTGGTGCCTGCTCTGTGACCGCTGTGGCCACTTTGCTAGGTAGTGCCCTGCAGAGCGACGCCGCCGTGACCACGAAAGCAGAAGACCGGTGCCACCAGTTAAAAGCAACTTCCCCCCTCTGCTGTCAGGGATGGAGCAAGCGGCCAATGCCTAGTCCACCAGGCCAGACAACATGCGCTGCTACAACCGTTTCACCGCCCGGATGGCGCGCGTGGAGAGAGAGCTCGCTTCCACAGGGGTCGTCGTGCTGCTCTTAAACCAGCACCTACAGAGCTCCAACAGGCAGATTTGCAGGGTTCTGGCAGACTACTTCGAGGCAAGACGGGAAGATGTTGAGGTCACCATGTTGGGGGCCAAGGAGTACCTTGCCATCTTTCGTGATCCTGCTGTGCGGGCCAAGGTGCTCGACGAGCCGGGACTCAACATTGAGGAGTTGCAGCTTCGCTTCAGGCCCTGGTCTCGGCTTGCGACCAGGAACATCAGCCAGGCACGGTTCCGGATGCGGCTCTGCATTGAAGGCGTCCCGAGATCAGAGTGGGGACCGGAGGCGGTGGCCTCCATCCTGGCACACATAGGGATCCAGGAGGGGGGTTTCGATGAACCTCTCGCTGACAAAGAATTGGCATGTATGCGAGTGTGGGTCTCCACGCACAACATGGAAGCTGTGCCACGGGCGGGCATATACACCACTGAACAGGCCACGCGCTGCCCCTCTTCGCCAGCGGACAACGACCCGGAGCTCAGACACTTTGCAGGCCAGAGACGCCCGTGCAAACCGCCGATACGCTTCATGTCACACCCAATGCTAGTCCACGTCGACCAGGTCATTGACTACGAGCCGCCAGCGCGCAGTTCGCCGTTCCGTGCCCATGGACCGGCCAGCCCAGCCAGTGGAGAGTTCTCACCTCTTTCCTCCAATGACGGAGTCCCAGAGCACACCTCCTTCCACTGGGAGCTGGGTGTGAGAGATGGACCGCTCCGGCCACCTTGGCGGTCCGTCCATGACAGGATCTTGCAGGCATCGGACGACGATAGCGATGACGAGTGCGAGCGCAGTAGGAGCCCCATGCGGGCACGCCATCCCTCTGGATGGGATGTGCCGCCGCCACGCAGCGACACTCAGGACGGGGGCCGGCGTCACCACCCGAGAGGAAACAGGGGACACAGAGGAGAAGCAGGGGGAGCCGACAGAGAGATCACAAAGTTGGCCCCTCTGATATCGCAAACGAAAGCGACGAAGCTGCACGAAAAAGAAGCTCGAACGACTTCATCACCACTGTGCAAGACCAGAAGCGAGAGCGCTCCCGCTCCTTGGAACGCTTCTCGTTCAAGATGCAGCCGTGCATTGAAGAACAGCTGATCCAGGTTATGACACAGGTCCAAGTGCTATCCTTGGAGAACACCGATGCAGTCGATCCGATGAACGACGACGTGCTCTTGTCACCTCTGCCGCCTACGGCGAGACCATGTGCGGAGATGGAAGATCACGTTGAAGCACTGATGCCTGACACTGACACAGGGGGCTCCGAGATTGATGATGACATGACCCTAGCTGTTTTTCGGCAACAGTTGACTCGCCCGATACCGCCTTCGCTGATTCCTTTGATCCCGCCAGCACCGATCACCAAAAGCAAGGCAAGAAAAGCTGAAGCTAAAGCGACCAACTCCAATAACACCAACACCTCAATGGAGGCCATCTCCATGATGGAAAAGGCACGTCTGCTCCTCATGAAAAAGCTTGGCATCCTCGCAGCCAGTAAAGACCCAGGATCGATAGACTTCGTGCATTACAGGGAGCTGTTCAAGGACCCTCTGAATGAGTCTACTGTGGTGGCTTTTGCTACCTTGGCAGGTGTTCTGGGGAAGATTGATGTTACAGAGGTGCTCAAGGCTGCGGCCTAAGTACTACCACTTTAGACCTTGTGCCACAATAGTGTCATTTATTGCTACAACACCTTGTACCCTAGGATCCTCGTGTTGTTTAGTCGCAGGTTCACTTCCAGGTTGGTACTGTAACAGAGTTGTACTCAGTTACAGTATATTGTCGTTAGCCAGCATATTGGTGCGATGTCTATCTACTCCAAAGCGCAGTGCGCCTATGAGGATTATTATATCTGTCGCGGGGTGTTCGCGGCAATATCCATTTGTAATAGGATTGTCGGGGTAGCGTGAAAGGAAGATCTAGGCAGTGCACACAAGAATTTACCCAGGTTCAGGCTCTCCAAGGATGGAGATAATACCCTACTCCTGCTGAATATATTTGATGTTCTTGCGTGAAAAGAGAGTGTACAGGAGGTAGAAGAAGATGCTATGTGTCGG